>JANAVB010019400.1:485627-734325 GCA_029216955.1 Iris pallida
ATATAATTTGGAATTAATTAAAAAAATTTAATTTAATAATCAATTATTATAATTAATTTATTAATTTTATAATAATTTTTTTTGTAATTAATTATTATTTTTTTTGTAATTAATTATTATACCATATTAATATGGTATATTTAAATTAATTATTATAAATTAATATTACAAAAAAATTGTTTAGAATTATTATAAGTTATTTCCTCTACACGTATTATAAATTATTATAAATTAATTATTACAAAAAATTAGGTACTTGGAGTACCACCGAAGTAATTGAGCCTATTTCCGTTAGCCAATTGACGGAATTTGGCAACAGGGACCGTGAAAGACCTTAATTAGAAGTTGTGGTACCACAAAGTAAGAAATAATAAATTAGGTACCATATTGTTACTTAGGTATAACTTGAGGTACCATGAAAGCAATTGAGCCCAGTTTATGATATGACATTTTTTAGCAAATGTACATAAGAAAGTATGTAGCAGTTTCATGGCATAACAGTTCTATAGCGGACGTACATGAGAAATCGTGCAACAATTCATTGAAAATAAGCATTTGTGTCCTTTGTATAATTATATCGATTGATTGGAGAACAAGAGGGCCAAGGGGGGAGAAGGGTGATACTCACCTTGATTGGTTTAGATGAGAGGGAAGAATATCTTGTTGCGCTAGACGGCGCCTACGCGATCACCTGAAATCACACAAGCAATGCATCAGCACTCTACCCTTCTATTCCGAGTTCGATATGAAATACGAAGTTCGAAGAACACAAACAATAAAATACATAGAAAACATTGATGAAAATGCATTCAAAAAACCAAAACCAAAAGCAAAGAAACAAGTGCGGCATGAAAAGCAGAGTAACGGGAGATCTCTTTCGACTCAGCCGCAGAGTCCATCCTCGAAGCGCAATCCGCTGAATTTGAGACTTGATTCAGAAGAAGTCATTCCATAACGAGAAAATGATCTTAATTCAATCAGTTCCGACCAATCAATAACGACAGTGTTTTTTAACCGCGCTTTTCGTGTCGTGACGAGGAACGGGCACGATGTTGAGACGGGACACTACACCAACGATCTGGAGTATGAGAGTCGGCATTGTCGCCGGAAGGTACGATTTCGACATGGTTTGCATATACAACACGTGTGTCCCGACCATTAGTTTATATATAAGAGGTAAATGTTATTTTTTATATAACAAAAACTGTAATAATTATTTTAGTTACAAAAATATTTGTGGTAAGTTGTAACTAAAATGACTCATCAATTACAGTAGCTTTGGTTGTAAAGGGAATCACAATTACAGGCAATCACCTCTGGATCAAGTGGGATAAGGTGTGTCACGATCCGCACCCATTTTTTTTTAAAACGGATACGAGACGTGTCCAAGCCAGCCTACGCCGCAGTGTCGGCGGTAGAACGCTGTCACGGCCATGAAGATCAAAATCACAAATAATGCTTATTCATTAATTTAATTTACAATGATCACAAGTTTTACATCTGCAGATAAAATATAAACTTGTGCCAATATTGAATGACTACAACTCAACTATCTAGCTAGTCTCTAGGCTTTCGTCTGCAAGTATTTCCGTCACACCCCAAGCTAAGTGAATCCACGGCTAACCTGAAAATATTGGTTTCCAGTCAGGAATGGAACGAGCACAATTCACTGAATGCAATTTCAAATAAAGAAAATGACTATAAGACAAGGGTTAGGCATTAATCATAACTTTTGAAAATGACAGTAAAGCCGTGAGAAAATCAATAGTAATAAATAGACCAATATACTTTCCACCGTTAGAAGTACCTTTGATATGTGATCAGTCTGGGCCACTACACCGCACGGTCTACAATGTCTACTTGCAGAAAATAAGCACTGTCTACAATGTCTACTTGCAGAAAATAAGCACTGTCTACGAAGTCTACTGTAGAAAAGTAAGCACTGTCTACGATGTCTACTGCAGAAAAGTAAGCACTGTCTACGATGTCTACTGCAGAAAAGTAAACACTGTCTACGATGTCTACTGCAAAAAAGTAAGCACTGTCTACGATGTCTACTGCAGAAAACAAACACTGTCTATGGTCGGATCACACATCCTTGGTACTTCTCATTCCCGACTCAACAATTTATAATAGAGTATAAAAATATCACATAACTAATGACCAATCAATAAAATATAGTAAAGATCAATATCGAAATGCAAACGATAAACCGTACTCGCCTGGGGTCCTCTGTTGGTGAAACCGACAACCTGAACCACTCAATGTGCCACAATAGTCAAAACCCGTACAACAGTCCCCGGATGCTGAAATAGACAATACCAATGATCTCAGAATAGTCAAATTAGCTAGAATTGCCTATCCTTAAGTCCAATTTCGGACACAGGGGCAAAACGATAATTTTGGGCAAAAACGATGTCCGTCGTTGGACCCGCTTTGCACCGAAAAGCGTGCCAGAGTCAACGGTCTCTAAAGTCATCAAACTACATGTCTACGGATTCAGTTTTCTGATACAAACCCAACCGTATGTCCAAAGTTAGATTCCGGCGGGCCGTGCACAAAATCGCCCGTTGAGTGGGACCGTGGGGCCCGCAAAACGACGTCGGATTCAACTGTCTCAGAATTGGACCAAACTTGGCATACAGGACCAAAAAAATGATATGGTTCTGTTGGCGTAAGTTTCGTCTCGATCTGACGAGCGTGCACAAAGTAATTGAGAAATTTGTAAAGTGCACGATACGGTGAATTTCGACGGATACGCGTCGAATTCGTCGCACACACGCGACCAATTTGAATTCCGCCAAAGCCCACACGACCACGAAGCCGATACGCAGCTTTCGATGCTTTCGGTTCGCGACCACGTCGCCCGGTTTGGCAGGACGCACGTCGTGTGGAAGGTTTTCTATGTTTTGAAAACAGATTTTTCGTCAACTTCATCCAAAATTTAAACAGCAATTACCCAACAAAAATTAAATCTAAAAATAGCGTTTCCTTCTTGGTTAGGTTGTCTAGAAGTCTATTCAAGCGGTTTTCTAAAACTCGCGATGTTCTGGTCACAAGTTGACCGCAAACCTTGGATGTTGGGGCAGTTTCTATATCCAGGAAATCGAGATTTTTCCCAGTTTTGGGAATCGATTTGCGACGCGCACGAAGCGAAATAATCCAAACTATTTAAAGGGGATTGAAGGTCTATAGGTTAGCTTCGTACCTGCACAATTGGATCGGAAAACGATCAAGCGTGGAGGAAGAACGATCGCGGCGAACTTGCTGCACTTGCTGTCGCTGTGTCACAGTTTCGTGCGCGCGCGCGCACCCGCGCGGCGGGCGCTGTCGTGGCTGCTCCGGCTGGCCGACGACCACGCGTGGCGGCGCGCGTACACCGCTGGGGTCGCCAGAGAGCTAAGGGGGTAGCGCGGTTTAGGGTTTGGAGAATTCTTTTGATCTCTCCCTCGCGTTCCTATCGCGATATTATATAAACTGCTGCTGTTCGTTCAAAGGTGTAAGGGGCTAGCTCGGGTGGGCCGGCTTGGTTTACGTGAGGGGAGTCTATAGATTTGATCATTGCGAAGGAATCTGTAAGCATGGTCCTGCTATAGAATGCAAAGGCCGAGTTTGACCTTTCTGGACTGCGTGTTGATCGAGTAAACGAAGGAAACTTGCAATCCTTTCTACACGTTCATGAAATTTGGATAAGTGTGCTGGTCTTGGCCTGAATGGGCTTCGACCCGGTTAGCAGCTGTGATGTGCTTTGGAAATTTAGGAGCTCGGGTGAGCTCAGTTGTGGGGTTTTGTTTTATTGATCAATCAATAGTTTTGTATACATGGCTCTACATGGTTGGTCATGTTATATGGGACCAAGTGAATTGAGATGTGCACGGTGAAGCCAAAAAGCTGATGGCAACCAACTTCATCCTGGACTAAGCTGATGTATAATTGTATGCATGTATGTTGCAACTTGCAACTAATATATTAAAATGAAATGAATTTAATTTCATTTCAATTCAGTTCAAACATTCATTCCATTTCAATTCAATTCAATTCACTACTATACTATATAATAATAACAGAGGCCACCACCATTTTCCTTCTTCTTTTCTTATTTCTTTTTCTGTTTTCTCTTATTCTTTTTCTAATTCTTTTTCATTAACTAACACACACACACACACACACACACACACACACACACACACATATATATATATATATATATATATATATATATATATATATATATATATATATATATATATATATATATATATATATATATATATATATATACACATGCACCATATATTATCATTTATGTTTATCTATATATACGCACATATATTATGTATTCGTATATACACATTTTATGTATATATTTACATTATACTATATATATACACATACTCATATATATACAAATATACGCATGTATACTTTTATTTAGTACACTTACATATACATATAATTACACACATATATTATAGTATGTTTATAATAAATTAATATAAAAACAATATTATTAAATAAAAATTCCAATATATAACAATAATAATAATAACGAAAATTCAATAACCAATAATGGTATATATATAACAATTAGCTATAATAATTAATTAATCATAAAATCTAAAAATCACCCTTTAATTAAAATAAGTAAAAATAAAATATTTCAAAATTTCCGGGAAGGGGAGCTACAAGGTGAGAGGCATCCATGAATACACATTCCCTTCTTAGCATGAGCAACTTGCAAGTAGTGACTCAAAGCAACGAAGAAGAAAAAATGGCAAATGTTAAAGGTCACCCCCTTTTTACTAAGGGCCACCAACTTAAAACTTTAAAAAAAAATTACAAGTTTGTCATTTTGAAAACACTAAGGACCACCTTGCTCCTGTCAATCTAGGACTACAGGGCTTGCCTGCAGTGACTGCAGGACTTGCCTGCAGTCTTTTTTACCTACAGTGACTGCAGGACTTGCCTGCAGTCCAAAGTGAAGATAGGACTGCAGGCAAGGCATGCAGTCTGCCTTCCCTTTCTTGACTTCATCCTACAGTCCGCCTTCCCTTTCTTGACTACATTTCCTTTCTCCTTTGTGTTTGCATGCAGTCCGCCTTCCCTTACATTTCCTTTCTCCTTTGCGTTTCCTGGACCAAGCACAACTTTGTCCGTATGTGTTGCAGGCTTGTTTTCTAGTTCTATATTGACTAATGCTAGCTTTGCTTACCATTCTTGTTGGTTCTAAAGCATTTATGTTTTCCTTTTGAGGAAATAAATTTAGCTCCAAGTAGGAATTTATGAGTTATGTTGATTGGGGATATCATTTCTTGCTTCAGTGTGAATTATCTTGGTGTAAGGCTTAATCTTTTCTCTCTTTTTTTTTTACCTACAGTGACTGCAGGACTTACCTGCAGTCCAAAGTGAAGATAGGACTGCAGACAAGGCCTGCAGTCCGCCTTCCCCACGAACGATCCACGGTTGTTCTTCTTTCTTCTTTTTGTTGAACGAACGAAATGGGATCTCACCGGCAAAGGAGGGGAGCTGGGGGCTGCGACGGTGGGAGGGAGGCAGAGCTAGGGCTGTGGCGGGGGGGAGGGAGGCCGGAGGGGGGGGGGGGGGGGGGTGCTGCGGCGGGGGGGAGGGGGTCTACGGCGTTGGGAGGGAGTCGGAGGTGGGGGGTTGCGGCGGTGGGAGGGAATGGGAGGTGGAGCTGTGGCGGAGGTGGGGGGTGGCTGCGGCGGGGGGAGGGAGCACGAGCCCGTCAGCCGCCGAGCTCCTCTCCGAAGCAGTTCCTCCGAGCGAGCACGAGCCCGTCGGCCGCCGAGCTCCTCCCCGAAGCAGTCCTCCTTCAAAGTCCTCTTGGTGGCCCTTAGTAAACTTGTGAACTTTATGTTGTTCTTAGTAAAAAAAAAAAAACAAAGGCATGGTTGCCCTTAGTAGATAGGTTGCTCTTAGTAAAAAAAGGGTGACCTTTAACATTTGCCAAAAAAAAATGGTAACGAACTACAAAGTCAAACTTCATAAAAAAAAATTGCATAGCTATGAAACCCCAAATGACAAGGGATATGTAAATTTATTTCCAATTTAGTTTGCATTCAAAAGATATCGTGCAAAAATAAATTTATAGTAAATTTTCGACGATCATTGCCAAATTTAGTGATCAGGATCGTATATGTACCTGAACTGAAACGCTCATACATTGTGTACCAGATAACTATGTTACAAACAGCTTCAGCTCTTCTGATATATTAACTACGGAGAAGTGCGCAGTACATTTACTAATCAAAACAACACCAACTCAAATACAAACAAGAAAAATAAAAATGAGAACCCCCAGAATTCGACTATTAGAAGAACTCAAAGTCCAGATACTTGCCCCCAGACTTCATGTCTGCTCCTACCATCCTTTTACTGCTGCTTCCCACCCCTTCGACCGCCCCAAACTTTGCCGGCAGCTCCGCCTCGACTGGCCTGGGCACCTCCGGTGGCGTACTGCACCTTATGAGTGCCCAATTCACGCCATCGAAGAACGGATGCTGCTTGATCTCTGTCGCCCCCCTCTTCACACCCAGACGATGTTGCGGCTCCTTAACCAAGAGACCCCTGATGAGATCCCTGCTCTGATAACTAGTAGACGGGGATTCTGGGAACCTAAGTTGCTGCCCGACCACATTGAAAAGTGTAGCTCGGTTGCCCGACCCCTTGAACGGAGTCTTGCCATATAATAACTCATGCAGAAAGATGCCAAATGTCCACCAGTCAACAGCACTCCCATGCCCTTCCCCTTTGATGATCTCAGGAGCCAGGTACTCGTGGGTCCCAACGAAGGACATCGAACGAGCAGCAGTTGGCTCTGCCACGAGCTCAGGGAGGCTGGAGAGCTGCTGTCCAGAGTCGGCTCTGGGCTTCCTCGTCTTCTTCATGTTTTTCTGTGAGAAGAGTCTTGGCATGAAGCATGCAGGCTGGATGCAGACAGCCGAAGGCTCGATGCAGGATGGTTGGACGCAAAACGCCCCACCTCCCCTTCTCGAAGGGTCAAACTCGAGGGACGAGGTCTTTACTAGTGTCGGTGAGACTGCACATCTTAAGGAGAGATCAAAATCTGAAAGCATTATGTGGCCATCATCACGAACAAGAACATTTTCTGGCTTTAGATCTCTGTAGACAACTCCAAGCATATGCAGATATTCTAAAGCCAATAGGACCTCCGCAGCATAAAACCTGTTCGAGAGAAGAACTAGTATTATCTCCATAAAGACGCATTAAATAACAAACATATTACTCATATTATTCAGGGAAAGCAAAGAAAGTGTAAAACGTGCATTCAATTGCTTAAAGTACAATACACAGCTAATAGCATACATGTCAAAATTAGTTTAAGCAACGACAGTTTGAACAATATGTTATAGGTAACACATGATATATGAAGCCAAGTTATCATGAATTGATGGGAATAGAAAGGAAAAACAGGCAGCTCAAGTATACTTGATCCGCCTCGAGCCTTCAGATAGAAAAAAAAAAAAGGCACCGAATTTGATATGAAACTCAAATTTTAAGATCTCCCAAGTATAAGACTGAGATAGAATATAGGGTATCTTCATTCTAGCCCCTTTCTGTAACTTGAAGCATAACCTTGAATGTCTACCTTATGATTCATCCTTAAATGTTAAATCTTGTATTTGCTATCATATATGTGAATATGGATGCATGAATACAACCTTGATGCAAGTGGAAACAAAATTTGATGGCTACAAGCAAAGATCAATAGCAGACATGTATTGCGGGAAGAACAGATCGATTTATCTTATATACCTCCAAATGAACTACGTCACGTCATAGTGGCTTCAAGTAAAGTGAAATAATTCATCCAATCAAAACTGAATTGGATAAATTGCAGACAAACCTTCTGAGATCTCAATGCAAGAATACATAAGCCTAAGTTTGAAAACAAAACATAACCCCTTAAGGTTTCAAATCTTAACTCATAACCCATTTCCCTTCTTTTTAGGATAACAATGAACTATCTTGATAAAAATAGATGAACATTTAGTTGTCGGTTATAATAGACAAATGAGAGAAGAGCATGTAAATCTTAATTTTAGAATCCAAATGAACAACTATCGAGGGATTGTTTCTACGCTATCAGTAAATGCTTATTTAAATGTTTGCACTACGACACAAAACTAGACAATAGCTTGACTCTCCGTGTCATTTCAACAAGGGTAACAATTCCAGATTAAGCAATCAAGCTATTAAAGTAGATTGTGTCAAGTTATACAAGTAGATTGTGGTTCCTAAATCATTGTCTACCTGCAAAAAAACAAGAGCAGCCCGCAAAATTAACTAATTGAACAAGGGTAATATAAGAAACTAGTAAAGTAAAAGCAACTCGTTAAGATACACGATAACATTGACAAAAGGAATTATGTTTCAAGTAGACATTCCAGGTTAAATGAGCTTAAAATTGAATAATAATAATAGTATATATTTCCCAACAGTTGTCCACAGTAAATCATGATAAGCTCATAGTTTATTTCCTCCAAAATGGCCAAGCAAGTTTATCGAAGATCTAATCATGAATGATTATTTCAAGTTGAAATCTATGTCGTAAGCATTCAAAGTGATTAGGACATAGTTAGATCAACAAAGATGATTTCTTTTATATAGAATAAACTTACAGTTTTATGCATACCTGACAATATGGGACACAAAACAAGATATGGAAATCGGGTGTGTGCTCTAATAGAAAGTTAATACGGCAATACATTACTAGAATTGTTAAAGAAATTAACTAGAAGAAGGATCTTTGAAAATTTTAAGAGAGAATTACAGAAGAAAGGATAATGACACTTTTGAGGAACCTTTGGGAAACATGTTGACTATAGACGTGAACGGTATTGAAAATGAACCTATAACTACTTGGAAAGGATATTGGGTCCCATTAATAATATTTAGCTACATTAATGAAGTTTATAGGAAGTGACATCCATATATATATATATATATTTGGAACAAGGTAATTGTGTTCCAGACACCTGGCCCGACACCTGGCCCGAAAGCCTACAAACTCGGCCCGAAAGCCACAGTCCCAGCCCGAAGGCCCGCACACGCACCGCACTCGCACCACATCCGGCCCGCACTCACATTTATTCCCCCACAGGGAATTAAATGTGTTTCCCCTATTGCTCGAACATGCAACGTCTTGGGGGGATATGCCTCACTCTAACCACTTGAGTTAGAGGTCATTGGCGTATATATATATATATATATATATATATATATTGAAAGTAGGTAATTGTGGCGAACGCTCCCACCGGAAATCGATCTCCTGACCACTCGGGCCGCATGCATCTCTCTTAACCACTAGGCTATAGGTCATTTGTTATATATATATATATATATATATATATATATATATATATATATATATATATATATATATATTGAAAGAGGTAATTGTGTTACAGACTCCTGGTCCGAAGACCTACAAACTCGACCCAGAGGCCACACTCTCAGCCCGAAGGCCAGCACCTACACCGCACTTGTATCGCACCGCACTCGCAATCGGCCTGCACTATGGTTATCCTCACATTAATTCCTCCACAAGGAATTAATGTGCTTCCCCCATTGCTCGAGCATGCAACCTCTGGGGGGATATGCCTCACTCTAACCACTTGAGCTAGAGGTCCTTGGCCATATATATATAATTGTGACAATCAACCAAAGTAATAACTACTATAATTCTCATTTTGGTATTCAAATAAATATGCGAGGACTTTTCAAAACAATTTGCATAGATAAACGAGTTAAATACAAGTAACAGAAGAGTTTATGGAATATTCCAATTCGCAATAATAATTAATAGCTTTTGCTGGATGTGGTTAGCAACATGACCACGTAGGAAGCCAAATCCTTACAAGGAAAAAAATATAGGAAATACTTATCTAAGAAATAGTAACATAATTGTATTCCCTTTCTTCGGAGAGCTATGGAACCCAAAAATTATATATTTAGGATAGATAACCCATCGTGCAAAAGAACATATACATGTTCTAGTTGATTCCCTATGTTGCGTTAAACTTCTAAGGTACATCTAAAAAGAAAGTTATGTACCATTCCTTGTTCTTGAGGTCTATACAGGCAGCTGGATTTGAACCAGCCCACTTTGCAGTCACAAGATCAAAAAATAAGAACTCAAACAAGAAAGACAGGAATGTTCCTCCACCTAGACTAATAAAACCCATAATCATTATCAGCCTAATCTCCACTCTGAACTCTCTTCATATTCAAGTTCTGAAACTTTCCATGATAAGCATATATAATTACAGTAAAAGGCTGAATACTTTGCATGCCCTTTGGTCAATATCATGCCATTAAAGAAGAAAGGTGCCTTATGTTTATTTATCGGCGCATTGATAGGGATGGCTAAATCTCCCTAGCTCTGCACTCTGCAGTCCCGGACTATGTATAAAAATTGAGAAAGAACAATAATCAGAAAGGGAAAAAGATAGAAAAATCTATTGGCAGTGACCATTGTTGTTTTGCACCAGTACTTATCAGAGAGAGAACCTAAAGAAATAGATCGATAGAATCCTTTATTGTAAGTACCAAAAAGATGCAAGAAGATCTTTCAAGAATGGGATAGAAAAACAGTATGAATATATACCAGACTATTGTCTTTATTTTCTGCCCCAAGAAGCAAAGAACACAAAGTCATCTTTGCCATAAACTGCCGCTAATAGAAGTGGTAATCAAAGTGATAGATTAATATAGTGCTAAAAAGAAAGAAAATGATTAAGATGAAGATACAAATAATGAAACTAAGAACTTGTTCAGGTAAACAATACCTTGCTGCATACTCCGAAAAGTATTTCCCCGGCTGCCGCTGCCTCAGCGTGTGCAAATCACCGCCTGGACAGAACTCCATGACCAAACACGAAAACCTGTCCGTCTCAAAATGTGTATACAAAGTCGGGAGGAAAGGGTGATCCAAAAGCTGAAGAATCTCTCTTTCAGTTTGAGCCCTTGTCAGCTTCTTCCTGCTCGCTAAGGATGCCTTATCCATCACTTTCATGGCAAAGTAGCACCTCGTCCCACTCAACTCTGACAAGTAAACGCTACCAATATCACCACATCCGAGCCTTCTAAGCAACCGGAAGTGGCTCATGCCTAATATGCCATCCCGAGACCTCACCGCGAGAATGGCCTTCCATCTCGGATCGTTCCCCTTGTGAGGCTTGTTAGCACTCCCAGTCACATTGCTCCAATTACTATCATCGCTGACACCACTGCTATCACTCGCTCTGCTAACGCTGGTCTTTGCACTCTCAAGCGAGTCCCGTCTAACGCTCCCCTTAGCGCTCTCGCAGTTCCGTTCGACGCTAAGCATGCCATCGCTAGTCATCCCGTCACTTCTATAAGTACCCGTGTAGCTGTTCACGATACTCATCGCAGTTGCCACCCCGGTGCTGTCGATACTGCTGTGAGGGCTGACATTGCCACTGGGAGGCTGCGACGTGTCCCACAAAATCTCCTTCTCCTCAGAATCCTGCGGCAGATAACCAGTTTCCGTAGCAGGGGACGGTACGCCCGACACTTTTGGCTCTTCGACAACACTCGTCTTCAACCCAGCGACCTGGACCGGAAGATCCTCCATGTAACTTTTTTGACAGACAAACTTCTCACCAAGCATCCTGCTTCTGACTTGTCCTGATCGATCGCTACATACACGGTCCTCATCAGGTCCATATCGACGGGTTCCGGGGGGTGACTCGCCCCGGAGAAAGAAGAGCTCCCCTCTTCTTCCCCGGAGTCGGCACTCTTAACACTGACAACCTCGGCGGCTGCCAAGTCATCAAGTTCCTGGGAAGAACCCTTCCCTTTCCATTCTTTAGGAGGCACGGGATGTCCTAAAATTTGCGGCTTTTTCACAGCCACCGAACCAGGGAGCTTCTCTGCCAAATTCTTTGGCTCGGAATCTTTATCCATGGCATCACCAACACCCCAAAATGTTTTAAAAAAATTCTCTTCCAAATCCAAAATGTCGAAGAAGTAAACAGTAAATCTCCTCTTCTTCCTCTTCAAGAATCCAAATTTCTATATTTAAAAAAATAGAAAAAAACATCAGAGCAGACTTCAGCAACTTATTTAATTGTCATAATAATACAAGCACATGCATCGTGATTGAACAAAATCTAACGAAATCTTACAGATCTTCACTCCATACCACAAAAAAAACTCCAAATTTTGTTTACAAAAAATACAAAAATAAAATAACCTCAAAATGCTGGGGGCGGGTGGGTTCCAATCCAAAATGTTGAAGTAGTAAACAGTAAATTTCCTCGTTTTCCTCTTCCAAGAATCCAAATTTCTATTTTAAACATTTAAAAAACAATTTGTATAACATATTTCAACTACTTATTTAGTTGTGATACCAATACATAGCACATGCATCATGATTGAACAAACTTTGGTCCCAGATCTTAAAAAATAAATAAATAACTCAAAATTCTTCTTGCAATCACACCTCAAGGACTCCACAATTTATCTAAAAATAAACAACAAAAATCAAGAAAAGAAAAAAGAGAAAAACCACCTCTGCTGATGAATTGAGCTAGGGTTTCTGGAGCTGGAACTGGGAATTCCCACTCCCTCCCTCTCTCTACTAAAAGGAGGAGGAAGAAGAGGACAAGAGAATAATATTTAGAGTAACGACTGTGAGTACTGCTCTGCTTCCCTTTTTCTTTTTACTTTATTTTCTTTTTTCACACTTTTTCTTTTTCGGATCATTAGCTTTAAATTAGTTAAATGGATTAATATTAGCCCCTATTTAATCAGGTGGGGCCGGCCCGCCATGTGCCCATTCATTGCTGGTGTCTGCGGAAGAGGACAAGGTGTCCTTTCCTTTTGCTTTGGAGGACTTGGACTCGTGTCAGGGTGTGTCGGCTTTTGACTCGGTCAAGAGTGAGATAGACACCGTTGCTGTTTTCTTTTTGTCCTTGTAATTTTTTTGTTGTTTACAGAAAATACATATTTTTGCATGTTATGGCTCATATAGAAAGAAAAAAAAAAATTATGATGTCGAATAGATCTTGTTTGGGGATCAAAGATTTATACTACAAGTTGAAGATGTAGATTTTAACTTAACATCTTCAATTGGAATTTTTATCTTTCTATTTCTTTGGCAGAAATTGGTTTTTTTTAAATATACTTCTTACAACTATAATTTTTATTTTAGTTTCTATACTATATGGCAATAATGTAAGATGGAGAATTTCTATATAAAAAAAAATTACATATAAAAGCTTTCATATAAATTTTTCGTCTCTATTAGCAATTAATATTGGGTCCTATCCGATCAAATTTATCTTTTATAGGAAGTAACAAAAATTTAAGTTTGGGTGAGTTGGAGTAGGCTAGCTATAGGTCGACACATGAAAAACGAAAGGGAAAAAAAAAGGGTGGATCCCACGATTCCCACCCCAACACCTATGTAATTCTGCCATTGACTATAAAATAGTATTATCTATTTTATAACATATCCATTAGATGTTGAATTATATATTCTTTTGTTAGATTTATGTTATAAATGGAAAGACGCATGTTAGACTATTATCGACTAATGTTGTCTTGAAGTAATGGAACTAATTTTGAAAAACTTTAAATCGATCTTATAAAAAATTTAACCTTATTAGGGAGGTGCAAAAAAAAAGAGCTAAAGATCGTGTAGTCATGGATTCATTAATTAACTTTGACTATTAGACATTCAAATAAAGGAAAATATTAGCTTACAAAATTGTGGATATCTTTGGGGTTTGAATTGAGTTGTTCTTTTATCCTATTGATAGTAAGATTTCTCATTTGTAAAACCAAAAAATATGTATGCATTCCGTAGTTACTAAAAACGGTGTACACAAAAACTTGCATATTATGATTCTCATAATGTACGTACTTGTAGACGGGATAAACTGCTATGTACATAGAAACATGCAGGAAATTAGCCTAATCACTATCTCTACGTCACAAAGTATTCATATGTATTTTTTCTAATTGAGTGTCAAAGGAGAAGCTTTGTCATATGAAGCACTTTTGTGGGAACGGTTTGGATCAAATGGTCAAATCTATTTTGTCTAGTTTCGTACATATCCCTTATTTGAAAGACTCGTGAGTCAAGTTACAGGTAATCATAAAAATGATATAAGTGTATGTAATCCCTTAACACTCGTCAGTAATATAATATTTCTATATATAATATATTTTGACTAATCATTATGGAAATAATTCAGCAAAGTGGCAGGAATTTAAGAAAATGTTCGAACAGTCCATTTTGAAAATATTGATTTTATTTCTATAATATATTATAAATGTTGAGACTATTTCTCTACTCTTTATAAGAAAGCTTGAAAATGGCTAACCATCTAGCCGTATGTACATTCTCACTTAATTAAAATAAATAATATATATCTAATTGTTTAACTACATAATATTATATAAACTATAGCCAAATATCTTTAACTCACGTGGTTAAGGTTGAAGGTATTCTCCTTTGTTATATGGATTTAAGCCGGTGACTCATGACCTAAAGACAGTCGTGAATGAAGCCGCAACTCTCTTCTTCCATATCTTGATTAGTCAAACGAACCAGTCGTCCAAGAGTAAAACCTCTTATTTTTATTGAATCCACGAAACAACGTTATTTATTATAAATTTTATTAATTATTTTAATAGTTTGTTTGTAAGTGTAATATATGTGCACATTACTAGTAAATATATAAAACTCACTAACATCTTATCGTTTTGAAGAACTATAGTGTAAAAGAAAAACATGAGAATTAGTGTATTATTTTGCTGATAATGTGTCAATTGTTAGATTCTATTGCTCCCTCCCATTTTATTAGGTTCAATAATAAACAAAACTAGGACTGAGTCAGTCTGTGATCATTTGAATTGAGGGGGTCCAATTTGGAGCACATGCATCAATACAGAGACTTTGTCAGCTGATGTTGATCCCTATACTATGGACCGGAACACAACCAAACAGAAACAAATCCGTCACCAACATTTTCTAATTGGTTGCTACTTACTCGATCATTTCTTCGTTTCTAAAATGCCATAAATTATTATAAGGCGATGGAAGTAGCATTTAAACATAGCTTGCAAGTTAATAAATACTCTTTTGAATTTAGACAAATTTAGTTTAGGTCATTCTAAAATTTTATAAATTAATTATGTATTAATTATTTCACTCGAAAAAGAACTACAAATAAAAGTATGACATATTGCGTTAACTACCCATATATTTTACACTTATTACAAAAGTTATTTATATTTTGAAACTAATTACACGGACTACCCATATAATTTATATTTTACATAGAAATATATAACACTGACCGGTACTGCTATGTTATGTAAAATTTATAAAGAAAAGAGATGATCAGTGTAATTATTTTCAGAATAATAGTAGTTTTATAATACTCATTAAGCATTGAGGGTCTGTATTTATTTCACAAAAGTATGGTGGAGTATTTTTTAGTGAATTCATCCCTTGGTACAGACAAGTATCATTGAGATATTGATGTTTATCTATCTTTTTTATCTTTCTATATCAGAAATCTTTAAGGAAACGACGGAATGATAATAGAATTATTTGAAATTGAAATCAAAAATAAGAATTTCGTGTCGAAGGAAATGAAAATGGCATGCCAATTCAGTCCTTCAAAAATCGGACATGAAGGTTTAACTGGATGACCCATATCGATAGCTTTTTCTGTTCAGGTCAGTATTAACCAACTGTTATTTCAAAAATTAATTGTAAATAAATATTTTTGTAAACATCAGTGTCCGTAAATGAATGAACTTCGATCACTTAGATTAACTAAGTGGTTGATAATTGAACCAACTGGTTGAACCGATTTGATTCGATTCAATGTCGTTCAGATCGAATTCTGGTCCGATTTTTAAAACACTGGAATAACCATGAGTGTCCACTTGGATTCATTTGACCATGACGTGACTGGACCCGGAAATCGACAAAAATGTAATATAAATAGGTGTTATGGGCTTTGATTAGGAGGGCCTAGGGATCATTCCGTTCAAACCTACATAGCAATCATTGTTTGCTTTGCTCTAAAAAGAGTGGGGGCCGGGGCCCCTACGTTTAGGGTTAGCCTTTAAATTTAATTAAGCAAAAATCTTGATGTTGGGACAAGGAAAAGCAGCCGGCTGCCCAGTGAGCGGGACCTGCTTTCCATTATTCTTCTCTTTACTTCTGGTCTGCCAAAGACCGCGACCGGCGCTGTGGGTGGTGGCCCCTCCTTGCTGGCATTCCTCCACCAACTTGTTGAGAACGCAGGACCGGTACTGTTGCTTCAAACCGTTGGAAAGCGAAACTAAGCCTAGGTTTGAGTCTATGACACGAAACGGTTCAACAATGACACGGCGACGCGGATGTAACGTATTTTTCTGACATGTCGTAGTATATATACTTCAAAAATGTGAAAACATTTTTGATATGTATGACATGAAGATAGTTTTTGACATTCTATTTTTTTTTTTTTACAAATATTGAAAATATTTTTTTAAACCGTTCTATAAAAACTAGATAAAAGTATGTGCGTAAAATATTTTTTCTTCTTTCTAATGTTATCAAAATATAAATTAAATATTTAATTTAAATTAAATTAAAATTTGTTATATATATATGAAATAAATACACCAACCCCTCCTATGTTTCATGAGTATTACATAGACTACCCCTATTTGAAACTAATTACACTCACCACCCCTCTCCTTTAGAAATTTTATAAAACATGGGGGTAGTTAGTGTTATATTTTTATAAAAAATAGAAACTATAGGGGTGATCCGCGTAATTAGTTTCAAAGTAGGGATAGTTTCTGTAATAAGTGTAAAACATAGGGATAGTTAACGTAATTTGCCTATATATATATATATATATATATATATATATATATATATTAAAATTTATAGAAATTTAATTTAAATTTAGTTATAATTTGTTATGGATATATGTGAATAAAAAGGAGTATTCCATTATGCGGAAGAAAATGAGAAAAAATTTAAAATTATAATTTGTAGTAATTTTTTAAAATTAAATTCTTGATAATACATATACGACTTGGACGGCTCATTTTTTAGCCGCTTCGAAGCGGCATTATAGATATAGTCTTTTATATCATTCTAAGAGTCATGTTAACACAGTTTCTACAAAAATATAAAAGACCTATATCTAATTTTTTTTTTTAATATATACGGGGTTAAAAGTTTTTGAATCTTCCTTTTCTTGAACCTGTACGATCGTGCAGGTTGCAGATGCTCATAGACGTTCTTGTATGACACAATTGGGTCCATTTTATTTGGATTGTTCGTCATTCATAACTTATTATGGATGCGCTTGTCTACTTTTTAGAAAACAAATTAAAAAATAGAAATAACTTATCGAACATTTTTTGACTTCGTTTAAAAACTATTTTTTTGTTGTGTTTTGAAAAAGGACAACAATCCAAATCATAGCAAGTCCAAGTCGGAGCAAGACTAGCCTAAACTTGGGTCTTTGTTAAGTTTGTTTTAGGACTAATTTCTAAATGAGTATATTTCATAATTCATACGTCATGAGAAGATCTAGATCAGGTTGATATATATATATATATATATATATATATATATATATATATATGTGTGTGTGTGTGTGTGTGTGTGTGTGTGTGTGTGTGTATCAGGATCGAGAGCTATGTTTCCGGAGTCCCACGTCCATTGGACGTTGGATTGCACGGCATTGTGTGGGTCCCACAAGGATCCAGCTCGATCCGATGGTGTAGGTGGACGATGCTTTGGCGGAACTCCGATGGTGCGGTTCCTGAGGGACGTCGCAGAGATAAAGTTAACATGGAGGCTTATTACATCGGATTCCTTATGGGCGACATGGATACGTGCAAAGTATTTGAAAGGCTGTAGCTTCTGGACATACAAAAGGAACAATAATGACTCTGTGTCCTTCAAACATGTTCTTAACTATAAGAACAAAGTGAAGATGGCGATCTCACGTGTGTTTGGAGATGGCTCTACAACTAGTTTCTGGTTCGACCCGTGGATAGACCACACGAGTCTATGAAACCGGTGCAGGGGGAATGCGCTGATGCGTGCTCACGGAGGAGAAATGGTTAGCACTATTCTGTATCAGGATGGATGGAAACCAGAGAACAATGCCTTTACTACGCGTTATGCAGCGAAAATTATGAGGAGTGGCGTGGATCCGAATGCCGCCTTTGATCACTGGGTATGGGACCACTATGGCTCTGGGATGTTCGTTGCGAAGTTGGTCTATGAACACTTACGAGTGAAGCATCCAAGAATCGACAATTTTGAAATCATTTAGATGACGAAGGTAGCGGTCAAAATGCAATTATTCATGTACAAACTGTTGATGGGTCGCTTACTCATTCTAGACAGGCTCGTAAGATTTGGAGTGCGAGTGGCGGATACCAAATGTGTTATGTGTCGCCAGAGTAATGAGACTAAAGAGCATCTTTTCTTCGGGTGCAAGGAGACTCAGGTGTTGTGGAAGGAACAAATGGCCAAACTCAACATACTACCTCGTACATACTGGAACATTCAGGGTGTCGTGGTTAGCATTCAGGGGAATAAAAAGAGAGGGTATATGTGGTATTCAGAGGCTAGAATTCGATTGGCTGTTTCGGTATGGCATGTGTGACGGAAACGCAATAGCCGGATATTTGAAGGGATCTTCACCTCCATGATTGGCATTTCTCATAATATTGAGTCAGATGTAAGCAAGCCGTTGAATACGGGCAACTGAGAGTGTTGGCCTGATTGTAATTTGAGTTATTTCATTAATGTATTTATCTTCTTCCAATATATATATATATATATATATATATATATATATATATATATATATATATATATATATATATATATATATAGGGAGCGGATCAAAAGTCCTCCTTAGAAAACCCCCTAAAAATCTCCCTCACTCTAATTCGTAATATTAATGTTAATGTTAATATTAATTTATTTATTTTTATATTAACGTTAATATTAATATTAATGTTAATATTAATTTTAATGTTAAGTTTAATGTTAATTTAGTATTTAATGTTAATATTAACATTAATATTAACATTAACATTAATATTAATATTAACATTAATATTAACATTAAATTACGGATTAGAGTGAGGGAGATTTTTAGGGAATTTTCTAAGGGTTTTTTTTTTGATCCGCTTCCATATATATATATATGGAAAAACGGAATATGAGCCATAGGCTCATACTCTTAAATGAGCCATCCCACGTGGCTTCCATGTGGACCAATAAAATATAGTGACTTGGAACAAAAAATTTAAATAGATGAAAATAAAAGATCTCATAAAATATTTGATAAATAATAACTTACCATATTTTGTTTAGAAACTTACCAAAAAAAATTTAAATAGGAATAATACCATTTGTCCCTCCAAATTAAAATTAAAATTAACATTAAAATTAATATTAAAATTAATATTAATATTAACATTAAAATTAAAATTAAAATTTATATAAAAATTAACATTAATATTAACATTAAAATTAATATTAACAATAATATTAACATTAATATTAATATTAATATTAACATTAACATTAATATTAACATTAACATTAAAATTAACATTAAAATTAAAATTAATATTAACAATAATATTAACATTAACATTAAAATTAATATTAATATTAACATTAAAATTAATATTAACATTAATCTTAACATTAACATTATGGGATATTTTATTTCTATCGATTTAAATTCCTAGGTAAACATATTTGGTAAGTTTCTAGGTAAAAATATGATAAGTTATTATTTATCAAATCTTTATGGAATCTTTTATTTCTATCTATGTAATTAATTTTTTTTCAAGTTACTATATTTTTATTGGTGCACATGGAAGCCACATGGAATGGCTCATATATGAGTATGAGCCTATGGCTCATATCCCGTTTTCCATATATATATATATATATATATATATATATATATATATATATATATATATATATATATATATATATATGATGAGGGATCAACATCCCCTCACATTTTCATCCCCCAAGCATCCCCCTGATAACACCCACTAGATCTTGTTTTAAGTTATCTAATCTTAACCGTTGATTTTTTAATGGTTAAGATTAAATGACTTAAACAATATCCAACGGATGTGAAAGAGGGGATGCTCATGATATATATATATATATATATATATATATCATGAGCATCCCCTCTTTCACATCCGTTGGATATTGTTTAAGTCATTTAATCTTAACCATTATATCGAATAAGGGAGGTGAGGTGGCTATGTGTTGTCCCCATTTTATCATCATGCACTTGCACACTTTTCGAAACATGATGGTAGTATGGAAGGGTGACACATGGCCACAACCCCTAAAGTGACACCTCACCTCCCTTATTTTCTCTCTCTCTCTCTCTATATATATATATATATGCAAATGACCTTAGGCTAGTGGTTTTGAGAGATGCAAATGACCCTTGCCCAATCTTGAAAAAAGTATGACTGTTGGATTTGATAGAACGTCTTAAAAATAATCCATTTTTTTTGCTTGGCCCAGACCCCTACATCATACTGTTGGGCCTCGCTCGCTTCGGAAAGAAAATTAAAGGAAATTGATTCTTTATATTTAATTTCTTTTGGTAAATTACAACTCCAATAAATTTTTTTTGGGAAAAACCCAAAAATTAGGAGGGAAAGTAAATGCTTAGAAGGAAAAAATAAATCCTTGAATTGGTGGGAGGAACCACTTTTCTTCCAATTTTTCTTTCTCTTGGAAATCAAATTCCTCTCCTCCTCATTTTCTTTGGCATCCAAACAAACGAAATGAATATCTTTTCTTTTGCAAGGATCCAATTCCTCGCCTTGGTGTATTATTAGTATACTGTTAGTATATTGATAATATATTGTGGAAAGAAAAAAATTTGTCCATTGAGGCCTCGTTTGGTTCACAGGAAAAAAAAATGAATTCCCTTGTATTTTCCACGGAAATGAAAAAATAGAATTTCTGTCACATTTTCTTTCCGTTGTTTGGTAAAATAAGAAAACTATCTAGGAAAGAAAAGTAAAATATAACAATATTTCAATAATATCCTTATCTTTTAAAATAAAAATAATATTATAAAAAATAACATTAATGGTAAAATAAGTAATAACACATGGTTACTTTTGTCATAACTTTTGTAATAAATGTTGGGAAAGGAGGAGGGAAAATCAATCCCATGGGTCTTGAGTGGAATCATATTTCTAACCAAATTTTTTTCTTGTCAAAAAATTGATTCTCAAGTTTGTGGCTACCAAATAAAGAAAAGAAACAACTTTTCTTTTTGGTTCCTTAAATCTATGAACCAAACGAGGCCTGAAAGTTGTTGGAATTAAACTTAAAGTTAATTTTCAGTATATTGGTCGTATTCTGCCAATGTATCATTAGATCTGATATTGCTCTTGATCGTTTGACACTGACTCAATTGATTCTTCATTATCGATTTCAACTTTTTTTTTTTTTTTAGCTTCTCCGCACTTAACACAAGATACTCGTCATACTTCATGGGGTTCTTCATATAGGAAGGGAATCCAACCCAACACTTTCAAATAGCAACAAGTGTTCCATAATATCTAAAATAACGTCCATTGTAGTCCGACCCTAAACCTTTTTCACAAAATTTGGTCAGAAATAATAAACCTTAATCACTTCCTAAGCACTATTTGGCATTTGCTATTTGAAATATATTATTTTCTATCTTAAATGATAATAAAACTAGCCCTAATGTTATCTTTGGAATTTGGTTTTGATATCGATATGTCAAACTATATTTCAAGGTACTGTTTGGAAAGGGAGGATTAAGAAATGGGAGGAAGAAAAAAGTTGAGAAAAAAGTGAAAATAAAAAATAAAAGTGATGGTGTTGGGAAGGAGGACAGAAAATGGGGAGAAAAATTTGAGAAAAAAAAGTAGGTGGGTCCTACTAAAAAAAATTCTTCCCAAAAGTGGGAGAAAATGGAGAGAGACGAGGAAAATTTGAATGAATTTACCCCACCACCCCTCATAAAGGTAATGATAAATTATCATTTGAGAATACCAAGGACCAAATAGTAATTATATTTTTATCCATAAACAAAAAAAAATATTTTTAAACTTTTCCTTCCCCTACTTTTTTGTCCACCAAACAAAGGAAGGAAAAATTACTTTTCTTTCATTTTACTCTCCTCCATTTTTCTTTTCCTCAAATTTTCCTTTCCCTCTCTACAAAAGTTCTCAAACACAGTGTAAAGGGTTTTGTTAACATGTGTGATGTGCTCCAATGGCACATATTAATACATCAATAAATGCATAATTTGTATAAATATTTGTATCGTCACATTTATCAATGTACATTTTATATTTTTAACACATATTTTAAATAAAAAATATATTGATAAATGTGATTGTGGAAGTGTCCATACAAATTATACACTTATCGATAAAAATAAACAGAAACATAAATGGTCGAATTTTATTTTGAGTAACGACGATCTTGTCATCTAAACAATAATTTTTCTTTCATCAGTTTTATCGTCCCCTTATCTGTACACTTTGCAAACTTTATTTTCTTGTGGCGCTCCGGCATCGTTATTATAAGGTTTTTCGCCGTTGTAATTGCCTCTTCGTGTTTGAAGTTTGTAATAATTTTCTGCGAATTTCTACGTATTTCCTCAACAACAAGTGGCACATTGCGAAAAAAAATTTAAGGGGGCGTTTGGTACGCCGTATTTTTTTTATTTCCAGAAAAATTTAAGATGGAAATCTATTACCACGTTTTTTTGGCTTATAAAAATTTATTCCCGAAAATTATAAATATCCGGGTAAATAGTTTACCCATAAAACATGAAAATTCTATCCCTTGAAATAGGTGGGTATTTTTTTTTTTTCGGGCAAAAAAAAATTGTCTAAATTATTTTCATCTTTTTGATCAATTTGATTAGTTTTGAACATTTTTTCTTTTTTTGTCGTTTTTATCGCTTCTTTGTCATTTTTTGTCGTTTTTACCCATTTTTTGTCCTTTTAAGCGATTTTTGTCGTTTTACCCATTTTTTGTTTTTTGTCACTTTTGATTATTTTTCAATCGTTTTTATCGTTTTTTTGTCATTTTTTTTGTCGTTTTTACCAAATTTTTGTCGTTTTAAGCAATTTTTTGTCATTTTTACCCATTTTTTTTGCCTTTTTGTCACTTTTTTATTTTTTTTTCGTTTTTATCATTTTTTTTGTCGTTTTTACCAATTTTTTGTCGTCGTAGATTTTTTGTCGTTTTTATCCATTTTTGTCTTTTCTTGTCACTTTTGATTATTTTTTGTCGTTTTTGTCATTTTTTGTCGTTTTTTACCTATGTTTTATCGTTTTAAGCGATTTTTTGTCGTTTTTTACCTAGTTGTTTGTCTTTTTTTTGTCACTTTTTGATTATTTTTTTGTCGTTTTTATCGCTTTTTTATCATTTTTTGTCTTTTTTTAGCTTTTTTCTTGTTTTTTACCGATTTTTTGTCGTTTTTTTGGTTATTTTTTGTCGTTTTATAACCGATTTTTTGGTCTTTTTTGTCATTTTTATCGATTATTTTTCGTTCTTTTCGCTTTTTGGTTATTTTTTCTTTTTAACTGATTTTTTGTTGTTTTAACCGATTTTTTTGTCTTTTTAATCGAGTTTTTTGTCGTTTATTACCGATTTTTTTGTTATTTTTTGTCGTTTTTGTCGTATTTTGATTTTTTTTGTCGTTTTTATCGGTTTTATGTCGTTTTTGTCATATTTTGCTTATTTTTATCGTTTTTACCCTTTTTTTTGTTACTTTTTGTCGTTTATACATTTTTTGTCGTTTTTTTGGTCATTTTTGTCGTTTTAACCGATTTTTGTCATTTTTCATCGTTTTTGTCGTTTTTTGTTATTTTGTTGTTTTTATCGATTTTTTTTATATTTGTTCATTTTTTTCGTTATTATTATTTTTTCTTTTTTTTCCGGGAATATTTATATTGTCACCAAACATGGAAATGTAATTTTTCAGGAAATTTAATTTCTTAGAATTTGATTTCCGGAAATATAGAATTCCCGGCTATATAGTATTCCGCATACCAAATTTTTGCTACGTGATTATTTTTGACTTCGGATTTCTTGACCACCACCGCTAATAATATCATTTGGTTCAGAGGTGCCTTCCGCATGCTTATGCAAATATGTTCAGAACTTGGTTATGGTTTTTTGTTTTGTCTATGTCGACGACTAGGGGAAAAAAACTATTAATACATAAAATTAAGCTTAATTTGGTGTGTTTGATTGTAAGATGGAAAATGTGGAAAAGAAATTAATTTTATGGAATTATTTTTCTAGAAAAATTTTTTATGGAAAACTTAATTTGGTGTATGACTGTCATTATTTTCCACGAAAATAGTATAATAAATAATATTTTTCTATGGATTTGACAAGTTTTATTTTCTACAATTTTAGAAAAAATATGAAAAATGGTAGCCTTTTGAATAATAATTCTATAAAAAAATATAAGCTATCAAACACTATAATTGGTAAAAAATTTGTGATGAAAATATTTTCCATGGAAAAAAAAAGTCCAATCAAACACAATCTAAGAAATCTAGTTCATAATCCCAACTTGAACCGGGTCAAATTTTAAGCTAAGGTCTGTAGCTAATAGTGAGTGAACATGTGTTAGGATTGAAATTGAAACTGGGTTGTGTTCGTTTTAGACCTTGATATTTTTGGAGAATTTGAAATCTTTTTGAATATATGAAAAGAACTTAGGAAGTCTAGTTTATACATAATCATGGATTTATCCAAAAATAAAATTTCACACTCAAAATATGACCAAATCACTATATAGTCGTCAGGCTTGACTATGTAAACTATACCTAATTGACAAGCTGCAACTCCATATTTCGAGTTAGGACACAGCGGAGTCAAAAGCGAACTAGCTAGTAAATTTATAATAAAAACAAGTAATATTATAAAGAATAAAAATATTATAAATTAGTCAAAAATATTTTGATAATAAAAATATATTGCAATAATTATATTACATTATAACCGACAATTGTTTACAACAACCCTCTACGAGATTACATTTTTTGAAAATGTTACAAGACGTTCTTTGTCACGCCCGGATTCCAAATAAAATATCGGAGCACCGTGATACATCTTCAAGCTACGCATCCGTACAATACAAGTCGTATTATACTTGCGATTGTCGCCTGTAATCTCTAGGATAAAGTACAGACATCAAGAAACAATCTAGAGTAATTTACATTTATTATACATAACTTGCATGTTCGATCATATATTTACATTCTTCCTATATCCACAAAAAATTCATAATTATACATAGAACTACAAGACGACAACTACTCATATCCAACATCTTTCATTTCCGTGTCTCATTCATAAAGCTCCTCCTCAGTGTAAGGCTGCACTCCTTCCCGGCCTTCAACAAATTCTAGTGAACAAAACTAGGTCGTCAATACGACGACCAAGCGCCCGGTCAAGGAATGAGATAAGCAAGGTTAGGTGACATAAATTATTGAATTTAAAATCGGAAGAAGATAAATGAGAGCATTTTTTATTGAATTAAAAAATCTACTTATGACGTTAATAGCTCTATGAAAATTTAAGACCACAGTTGTAACATACGAACGTGTAAAGCCTCTAACAAGTCTTACATGCAAAATACAAAGTTTTAGAGAAACACTTATGGATCACACAACACCTAATATCTCGGCAATAATCCCATTTATCCAGGATCAGGTTTATACTTAATGGGCGGTGCTTAGATTTATCCGTCCCATTAGAATCATAAATCACATAATGATGTGATATAGTCAGGATAACACATGAGTTGTTTTCCGAGTTATCAGAATCAAGTGTTATAACAATTGTCGTATGACTTGAAAATTTTCAAGAATATCGGAACAATGCTACATTGGACATTACAGGGCCGAATTCGGGAATTCGAAATCCAATGGAAAACAAGAAACAAGAGAGTGAGTTGAGCCTCAACTCGGACATCGTATTGCCGTACGGATGCCGCTAACAGGAACTGATCAGTTTTATAAAATAAAATATTACAAAAATTTCGAATATATGATCCAAATATTTCTCTCCCATCCCGATGCATTTCTAATCTACAGTGTACTTAGAGTATGTTTTAAATTCATATTGTATTTTTTTTCTTCGTGTGATAGGAATCACACATTAAATAAGAATAAGGTTAAGCAGGAAATTTTCGTCCTTAGCGAAAAATGATGTTTAAACTGGAAAGTGTGTTTACGACAACACTACAAGAATTTTTCGAAGTTATTTTCGGAAAATGAATGGTTTCAGGAATTTAAAATTTAATCTTAAGATTTTCGGAATTTGAATTTCTTTCAAAAATTTCTAACTCTGAAAATTATTAAAAATTTCGACAAAATTTTCTTTGTATTTATTAGTCCCGAAAATTTCAACAGATAATATAAACACAGTAAAAACATATCCTGGGTACGTCGACCCCTTCGGTGGAGCAACTCTCAACACCGGTAACCACGCAATTGCATATATATATATATATGGATATATAATTAAAATTTGAACTAAATATTCTATGCAAGCTATCTTACCCAAATTTGGAAAGTAAAAAGTATTCTTAATAGTAGCTATTTGTTAACAATGTAATTGACTAAAATGCTACAAAGGTTTTTCTAAAATCTCAAAGGGGTTTTCAAAGAATAGGTTTGCACAACAATCATTTTATCTCATTAAAAAAAATGCCTACAATTGATTTCAAGAATTATATTTTAAAAAAAACTTACTTTTATTTATTATTATTTTATTATTATTATTATTTTTAAATTACTTGCAATAGTCTGGTACCATGACTAAAGTTTAAGATTTTCAAAGAAGGCTCTTACTTTATAACCTTAGTATATTACGTATAACTCATATCAAAATAAAAATAAAATAAACATGTTGTAGCAACAATTAAGCTCATAATAATTATTTAAAAATAAAAGTTTATGATATACATATATATTTTTATCCCAATTATATGTAGTTCAACGCTTTAGTATTATTGGGTTATTTTATATATATATATATATATATATATATATATATATATATATATATATATATATATATATATATACTATTTTGAACATATAATAAATATTTAAACCATTGTATGATAATTATAATTATCTTCACAAAATGATTCTGACAAGTTAACTAACAACATTCCCATGAAAATGTGAGTGAACTTTAATATGAATATCATGTGAATGTATATATACCTTTGTTCACTTGAATTTGGAGCATAACATTTGCATATCATACTAGAGAGGGGTTATCCTATATTTCAAATAACTAATATCCAACATATTCTTGCAATCTTATGAACATATAAACATTTCAGAATTGTGAACCAACATAATTATATAAATAATCCATACCTTAAAACTGATTCTTTTTTTTTTTCCAACTTTAATAAAATTGAGAGCAAACTAATCTATGATAACAAAAGAGAGAGAGTTAGTGAGAAGAGCTTGCCTTGCTATATGACTTTCGAATCGAAATCGATGTCTTCGATTCCCTAAAATATCCCAAAATCTCAACCAAATTTCAGAAATTTAATTGTATATATAGGTATTTGAATCTGACCTAGAAAATTTAAAATGAATTTGGGGAAAAGAGTGATACCTAGAGTTAAAATGAAAAGGTGGAAGTGGTAGTGGAAGTTGGAAGGAGGCCGGAGGGTTGGTCCGACGTCGGAGGCGGCGGAAACAGCCCGGCGGCGGTGGCGGAAGCCGGGCGGCAGCAGCAATAGTGGTGGTGGTGGTGGTGGGTTGGGACAAAATGAAGAATGAAAGTAAAAAAATGGAAAATGAGGGAAGAATGGAGTGGGGAAGAAAAAAAAACTTCTCTTAAAATTCAGATTAGGAATGAAATGTCCATTATGCCCCCCCATGAAGAGTCATGAACAAGTGTCCAAGCTCCTCTTCATGGGTGACATGTGCTTGCTTTGTCGGCAAGGGTTTTGGGAAATATTTATGTAATTGAAAATTTACATGAGGTTTAATTATTATTATTATTTATTTTTTGAGAAAAATAAAAATTAGTCTTACATTGGAAGTTAGGAAGGATTCTATAATTAAAGAGTAATAAATTTATCTAGTGTTGGAAAATAATTAAATAGTATATATATATATATATATATATATATATATATATATATGTGTGTGTGTGTGTGTGTGTGTGTGTGTGTGTGTGTGTTATGACATTCTTCTTTCCATTTTTTTTATATCACAAAACAGTCATTTATAAATTCATCTACCATTTGATTACGAAGTGTATTATTGATAACCTCTTTTTCAACATTTGTAGTTACAACGGGTAATACTAGAACGGTAGAACCAACTTTAAAAGTAAGTATACCAATGGATATAATTCATACTTCTTTCATTTAGCTAATTAGCAAGCTCACAAATCTCCTTCCATCCTAAGAACTCATCATCATAACGTACATTCTCTATAAAGTTCAAACGTTAATCACCTAGTATATATATATATATATATATATATATATATATATATATATATATATATATATATATATATCCCCTTATCCTACTCTCCCTCCGCCATTCAGTATAATCTACACTTGAGTATGCCAAGAAATACAATTATTATGAGAATGTGAATGATAGATATGTCATACTCTTATTATTATTATTATTATTATTATTATTATTATTATTATTTATTATTATTATTATTATTTATTATTATTTGCCTATATATATATATATATATATATATATATATATATATATATATATATATATATATATATATATATATATATATATATAATAATAAATAAATAAATAAGTAAATAGAATTTTCATGGCATGACACATGTCATGCCATGTGTACATTAGAAGAGTGGAGAAAGAATACACCTCACCACTCTCCCCATTTAATTTTCGAAAATTTTCACCTAAAGCATTAATAGTTTATTAAATTGTATGGAAAGCACAACTTTTTAAAAATTTCCAACCAAAGCACCAGAACGCCTATCCGAAGGGCGTTTTCAATTAAATATGAATTAATATTAACGTCCGTCAGTGAGCAAACGGGGGAAGGAAAATTAAAAAAAAATTATTTAAATAAGAAAACGCCCATCGGAAGGGCGTTTTCTGCTGACTGGGTAATATATAATATATAAAATTCTCTGCGTACAAATATATAATATATAATTAAATCATTAAACTAAGGGAAACGCCCTTCGGATGGGCGTTTCCTGCGTTCCTCGTTCGCCGCGTCAGATTCCTCAGCAGATCGAAAAATAAAAAAATTATTAAAATATTGGAAACGCCCTTCGGAAGGGCGTTTTCCGCTTACCTGGCTGCCACGCGTGCTTTGCTGCCACGCCTCGCTTCGGGCGCCCGCTGCTTTGCTGCCACGCCTTGCGTCGCTGCCACGCGCTGCCCCGCCCTGCGTCGCTGCGATGCGCCTGCCACGCGCCCGCCGCTTCGTGCCACGCGCCCGCTGCTTTGCTGCCACTGCTTCGTGCCACGCGCCCGCATGCATTCGCTCCACGCCTCGGCTGCCGCGCCCCGACTTTAGCTGACACGCATCGGCTGCCGCGCACGCTTCATGCATGGTTAATGTCTCGCTGTGCTCACTGCCATGCAACTTTATTTGCCTTTATTTGCTTGCAGTCTTATTTGTTTTGGAGACTGTGTTGTAACATTGGAGACCGGGTTGGAGCTGCTTTAGCAGGATTGTGGAGTGAATAAAAGGATAACAAGAGAAATGAGTTTTTTCAGAAGAAGGAGGAGGAGAAGCAAACGAAAGAAAGAAGAGTAGGAACAAAGCAAGAAGAAATACTCCTGTCTTGTTAGCTGGTAATATGAATTTATTTTCGAAAATTATTTACTTGTTATTTTTAAGTTGGTTAATATTTGATAATGTTCTTTTAAATATTTCTATAGGTAGATAATAATTATAGAATTTAACAAAATTGTAACAATTATTACAGATGGCTACTCCAAATGATGGAAAAATACCCGGTGGTCCGACAACTCCATTCATTAAACATGAACGAGAATCGCACGTTTCTAAACTAGTATTTTCGGGAGAGGTAAACTTAATTCTAGGTAATTAAATTTCTGCTTGTTAATTTTATTAAATTATACTAATAATGTATATTTATATTACAACGCTATGATTATCCTGAAGTTAAATTACGTGAGCATGGTGAGTGGCGAGGATCATGGGAGTTGTCTGCAGCCCAAAAGGCCCTGGTAGCGTCGTTCGGTTTTGACTTTATTGACGCTATACGTATTAAACGTCATGACAGGGACCTGATATTGAGCCTAGTTGAACGATGGTGGCCAACACGCAACACATTTCAGCTACCTTTTGGCGAGATGACCATCACTTTAGCTGACACAGCACAGATTCTAGGATTACCTATCGAGCGTAATCCTATATACTTTCACGAGGGACTCAATGTTTCTAATATCATTAGGTCATACCTCGGTGTGGAGCCACCATCTGATATAGGAGGTCGGAGCACTGTTAGACTAACTTGGCTCCGGTCTACTTTCATGCATCTTGATCGCATCGGCGATACGACAGTTGTTGTCGATGATTCACGGGTAATTTTGTACACTAAAAATTAAATTTAATTTAATTTAGTTCATATTAAGATTTTAATTATTGTTATTTTTCAGGTGATTTATTGTACAAGAGCTTATTTGTTATGTCTCTGCGGTGCATTATTATTTTCCGACGCAACGGAAAATATGATAAACGTCCGACTGCTACCATTTTTTCAAGATTTGGGTACGCGCACAAAGCATGCATGGGGTGTAGCAGTATTAGCACATTTATATCACTCGATGACATCATTCGTGACTAAGGTTTCAGGAGGAAAAACAGCCAAAAATATTTCTGGATGTCTATCACTTATACAGGTATATTTATATTGCTGGTAGAACATTTTTATAAACAGCTAAAAATAATTTTGGATGTCTAACACTATTGATACTTTCATGCAAATTTTTTTTAGTTCTGGAGTTTCGAGCACTTTGCTATTGGTAGGCCACTTACCATATATAGTGATCAACGAGTATATCCAGCAGGCCTTAAGTGGAACACTGAAAATATAGATTACCAGCATGTTGTCCACAAAGCTGTCTCCATTTACCGGAATCAATTTGACACATTAACCGCGTTTGATGTTAGTATATTAATAACCTCCCATATTTAATAAAGTTCTTAAATGCATATTTTCGTGCATGTCTCAATTTACTTGTTCAACGTTACGTAGGTATTCTGGCAACCCCAAAGTGTACCGGAAGATATAATAAACAGTACAAGGGGCTTGAGTCTCCATCGATATTATATTAATTTCAACGGAAATATTATGTTTCATCCGGCTGATCGTGTAATGCGACAGTTTGGACTGAAACAGATGATACCTCTTGATCCTCTACCTTCTAGCATTTCCAAAGCTAATATAGAAGACCGGACGGCCCACTTTCTTGTCGGTTGGCATTCCAGATTTAGCACGCATAGCGTAGAACACATGTCTGAACTTATGACATCGATTGCAGATGGTAAGTTATAGAATACTTAATTTATATTTGAAATAAATTATAATGTGTTCTTTTCATGCCCTCATACTTTGTTGATATCTTATAGTGGCAGGTAACGAAGATTTTGTACGTTGGTATGGACATCCGCTAATGCAAAATCGAAGATATCAATTTGAAGAGCCACGATTCGAAGCATGAGCTATAGATGATCGGAGCCTGCGTGAGCACAGGGGACGTATAGAATTAGCGGTATTAGTCTATATTTCTACATATAATATCATGGTAATTTTGGTTAACTTTCCAACATTAATTCAGTACGTATTAAAATATTTAGGTGGACGTCTGCATGACCCAGATGTCCCAAGTCTCCGGTGCCGATCCAACTGGGATGTTTGGGGATACTTTAGAATATCTACGACAGCCCCTCGAACCCGATTTTGTACCGTTGGATGTCCCGGCCGATCACCCCGTAGGTATTGTCAGGCAGAGACACGCACATCCCCGTACGACTAAGTCACATGCACGTTCTGCAGATGATGCCGAGGGCCCCTCACATCCTTACGCTGGTCCCTCAGATCCTTATGCAGGCCCCTCATATCCTTACGCTGGTCCCTCAGATCCTTATGCAGGCCCTTCATATCCTTATGCTGGTATCTCAGATCCTTATGCAGGCCCCTCACGTCCTCATGCTGATACCTCGGATAGTTATGAGGGGGCATCCCAGAGTTATCATGGAGCATCCTAGAGTTACGAGGGCACGCCGCAGGACACTTCTCAATGTGAACCATATTGCACACTCCTACTTCATCAACTTGTCCCTCTGGTTATATACTGTGATCATGTGAACCATATTGATGACATATACAGATTGCAGCCAACATAGATCAAATGAAACCAACACTTCAAACTATATCATTATTAGGCAAATTACAATAAACACTAAAAATAATAAAAAAATACTACAAATACAATCACTCAAGTTACAATAATTACTGCATCGGTTGATTTGTGCATGTTCTTTTGTTGTGCCCTATCCCGCCACAATTCGTGCAATGGAGATCCCTTATCGCCAGCTCTCGCGTCATAATACGGTTCTTCTTCGGTCTTCCAGCTCTGCGTCCAACAAGTGGTACTCCGATTTGACCTCTTACCAATTCACTTTGAGGAGTGTAGGGGGATGGAATTGGTTCCATACGTGGCAAATATACACTTCTAAGTGTTGTAACTGAAAATTCCACAGGATAAAAACTTTCCACTGTAAAGTTAGATGAATGACAAGCATAACAAGCATGTACACATGGTAGTAGAGTATGTTGCCACCGACCACATGTGCAATATTTACGGTCTAGCTGAACCACATAGCATCTACTTGTTGCATGATCAAATATTTCGAATAATAAATTATCAAAACGCAACAACTGTAAATGGTGTACCTCTCTCATGATACGTGTCATAGTTTTAAGCATTCTTGGACAAAAATCTGTATGCATATTTTCAGCATTTGTTCGATGCTTGTCATGCAATGTTATAATTTTAGCTCTAATGCCATCAAGCAAAGTTGTTATCGGCTTATCACGCAAACTTTTTATCCAACCATTAAAACATTCAGCAATATTTGATGTGTTGATATCTAATCGTGGACATGGTGCATAAGCAGTGATCCAGTGCGAGAAAATACGATTTTCATCATTTGAACCTACAAGCCAATTGAAAACATTTATATCTGCTGATTTTATTCTTTCGAACCACTCATTCGCATCAACCTCATTGTAAGATCGGGCAAGTTTATCTAACCATTCTAGATATTTTTGCGAACCCGAACCAGGAAAATGACCTTTCATATTTTGCTTGAAGTGTTGGATGCAAAAAAAATGGGGAGAGTTTGGAAAAATTTCTCGCATTCCACGAATTAATCCTTTCTGCTTATCTGATATAAATGAAATACTATCCCATCGTTCAAAAAAACTTTCAAAAGACATTTTCAAACAGTTAAAAAACCATGTCCATGAATCAGTATTTTCTTTTTCAGCAACACAATAAGCAATGGGATATAATTGGTAGTTTGGATCATGAGCACATGCAACAAATAAGTTACCTTGATATCTAGATGTAAGAAAAGTAGCATCAATGCTAATAACAGGTAAACAACCGCTTAGAAAACCATCCATGCAAGCTTTGAAACAAATAAAAATCCTTTGAAATACATTATTTCCTACTATTTTTAAAAATATTTGCTTCCGGGATTGGTTTCCATAATTGTAAATCCATATTTTTCAAGACTACTATACGCATCAATGTAACTACCGTTAATTTCTGACAATGCAAGTTCCTTAGCTCTCCAAGCTTTGGAATATGTAATATGCAAACGATGGTCTCTAAGTATATCACACACAATGTTGGCTGGACTATAAGAGTTGTCATCTCTAATTTTACCAATTATTTTATTTTTTACCCATGCGGTAGTAGCCAGTGGATGATGTCCTCCTGTAAATCTACCTGAACATGAATGCCTTGCTTCAAATGTACGAATTTCAAAAGTATTATCGTTGCCGACGGCTCTAGCATATACTCTCCAACAACAATTTGGAGAATCACAAGTATATACAATTCTATGGGGATTATTATGTTTAGATGAACAACTAAAATTATATCTAATTGCTAAATCACTAATAAAATTTCTAAATTCATACGGAGAATTAAATGATTTACCAACAAATAATTCGGAAGTGGAAGAATCTAAATTATCATCATTTGACAAATAATAATCTAAATCTTCTACTAAATCATCACTATTTTCATCGTCAATATCCCTATTTTCAGTCTCAACGTTCTCTTCAATTTGGTTTGTAGCGCTAGGGCCGGCACCAAATTGATCAGGGTTATTACAAAAACGTTGACTACTAGAAATGATATTTGTCCTAGTACTTGATACTGAGGGATTAACGTAAATTTTAATACAAGATGAACCTAGACAATTATGAACAACAAAATTCCATGCTTCTTCACTATCTACTACTAAAAAATATCTGTAAAAACCAACTTATGGTAAATTCATAAGTAATGGAAAACCGTTCACTAATAATATTACGTAAACCGTCTAATGTGATATTATAATAAGTAGAAATTAGATGAGTACTACCTCCTTGATAAGACAATCCATCTAGTATACCTCCATGATTGCAAATAATTGTTAAATTTTGATCCATCGTTACAAACTTGTCGCTTACGAACAGATGTTGGAAATGAAAGTTGAGAGCAGCTTCCAAAGAGTGGAATCGAAGAAAAGCTTCTGTCTTTCTTTCTCTTCTGTCTTTCTGTAAGCTTCTGTCTTTCTTTCTCTTCTGTCTTTCTGTCTGCAATAGAAGGAGAAGAAGAAGTGGAAGAAAATGAAGAAGTGAATGAGAACTGCTTCTTCAAATTCCTATATAAGGTAAAAATCTATCCGTTATCAAAACGTTACCTATCCTATTTTGAACGTTACCTACTCCCTATATTTTTTAACGTTATGCAGTGATAATAGTCGGTTCACCCGAGTGCAGATTCGCGCATAAATTACGTGAAAGCGACGTGAAAGCTTGCGTGAAAGCGACGAAACGGGCGAGAATATTAATTGATTGGACGGAGGATTGTACACATATTCGAAAAAAAAACATTGATGCACTAACCTGTATACTGATCAAATGATTGAAAATATTCCCACTTAACGTCCGTCCATCCAACCGTCAATAGATTTTAAAAAAAATTATAAAATATCCAAAACGCCCATCCGAAGGGCGTGCTGATGCTCTGGTTGGAATTTTTTAAAAAGTTGTGCTTTTTATACAATTTAATATACTTTAAATGCTTTAGGTGAAAATTTCCGTTTAATTTTTCACACACACACACACAAACACACCTCACCCCACCAGCACCTCACCCCCTTCTCTCCCTATATAAACACACACACACTCAAAGGAAGAGAAAGGAAAAAAAAAAAACCCACACACACACCCCCGAACCCCCCTCCCAAGCCGCTGCCGCCGCCCACTGCCACTGCCGCCCACCGCTGCCGCCGCCCGCCACTGCCGTCGCCGGCCGCCCCCTCCGGCCAACCCCCTTCCTCCATCTCCTTCCTCATCCTCCTTCACTCCCAATCTCCAAGAACCCTAGGTAAACTCTCCCATTTTTCTGCCCCAATTTCTTTTCCCTCTCACTTTAAACCTAAAATTACTAATAAGAATTGTTTTGTTATTGGATTTGAACTAGGAAATTGTGAAGAGAAGCATAGATCATCTCAAACCCAAGGCAAGTCCTCTTCTTCTTCTTCCTCTCTAATAAATTTTTTCTTTCATCCTAGTTAATTCTGAATAATTTAGGAATTCTTAATTAATTCTGAAATCCTTTTATGATAAGTTTGGTAATATTAGGAATTGGAAATCGTAGAGGCTAAGTATAAGTATGAAATTCATATTAGATATAATTTCTTCATCTCACAAAAAAAAAAAATCAAAATCAAAATTTTAGAATATAAGTTAGGGAATTCTCTCTAATTATGGTATTACTTTTTATCCTGAAAATTTTGGTAGCAGATTTATCCAATTCGAGATATTAAAATGTTGCAACCTTGATTTCTAGCAAATGTTTAATTCTGATAGACATAGACAAAAGAATTAAAAATTTATTTGTAACGTATCACGAATAAGTGAATAAACATTGGATACAAATAGAGGAAATCAATTTCGGACACAGATTTTGAACTTGCAATTGAGGACATGAACTATTGAACTCTTCATGAACAAACGAACACATATGAACATATGGGACTCTCCAATGGTAAGTCTGTCATACACATAAGAACTGAACAGCTGGACCGCATGCCGGGAAGGTAAAAAGGTACAAGGATCCTGTATTCCTCTAGCTGGTACTCAATTTTGTATGTTCGTATTTAGAATTAAGTCTCTTTTTTTTACTTTCCTATTTCATGCACAAAAGTTAAAATGTTGATATCGAAGAGTTTTGCTTGATTTGATTTTTCTTTATACTATCTATATATATATATACATACATACATACATATATATATATATATACATAATATATATATATATATATATATATATATATATATATATATATATAATATATATACATACATATATATAGTCTTACATATTAACTAGTATAGTTGAATAAATATTTGCTCTATCTTGACAAACTGCAAAGCTATTAGCAAGCCGCGACCCGACTAATTGCCAAAAGAAAGGTAACTATTGCTTGCTCAGGTAAAAATCTCCAGTTCCTTTTGTTCTTTTATTACTTGCGTGGTTCCGGTGTTGAGAGTTGCTCCACCGAAGGGGTCGGCGAGCCCATTTATTTACCTGCGTGGTTCCGGTGTTGAGAGTTGCTCCACCGAAGGGGTCGGCGAGCCCAATTATTTACTTGCGTGGTTCCGGTGTTGAGGGTTGCTCGACCGAAGGGGTCGGTGAGCCCATATTTTTCTTTATCATATATATATTTTCTTTTAAATTTTCGGGGCTCCTAAATACAAAGGAGACTCTGCCGAAATTTTTGAAAAATTTAGAAGATAGACAAATTTCCGACCTTCGGAAATTTTTTGAAAATTTCTTATCTAAGGAAGCATTTGGGAGGGGAGAACAACTGAATATCCCTAGATATCCCGTAACATAAATAACAAAAAGCTGATCAGTATTTCAGAAATCTCGTGAATCAGTGCATCTAGTTTCGACTAGGGTGTACTAGCCCAAGGGAGGCTCTACATCTATCTGACAGTAACATCAATAGATGTCTTTTTAGCCCAAGGGAGGCTCGGAAATCACAGCCTGATCCCAGGTCAACGGGATTGTTCACGGGAAATATTTAGAGGATATTCGGAGTATTGTTCTCAAAACTGCATTTCTTTTCAAATCTTACTCCAGAAAACAACGCTGCCTACTATGGGTGGGCTGTGTCCTTAATTGCTCAAGGAAAGCTATTCCTACTAAAAGCTCAAGAGAAGCTCGGAAATCTTATATTTCATGGAGTAGGACATTGACCTTCATTCATGTTTTACTAAAAGCATATATATATATAGTAGTGCAATTTAGTATACCATGTCTCTTCTTTTAAAACTACATATTCATTATTTTGTTTAACTTTACCGTTCTTGGTCGAGGACTTGCTCGTCGTTTTCTAAACGACCTAGTATTTGTTCACTAGGTGAAGAAGACGACGCCTCCGCCAAAGTATCGCCGTACTACAACGAGGAGTAAACTGTCTGGATTACCCACAGTTATGACCAGCAGTATCGTTGTTATTTTGCAAATTTACTTTTGTAATCGTCTGTAATAGTATTGTTGGAAAAGTTCCCTGTAATATAGCTACACTATATTTTAATACCATGAAAATTTCTTGTATTTTTCATTCTGCTGATGATTACGGGCGACAATCGCGAATTTCGGCGCGTAGCCTGGGGATGTGTTATGACGTCACCCTTCCATCCGGAAAGTAGGACGTGACACGTCTTTTAAGTGGTGGCCCATGCAGGTCAGCAAGAATGGGAAATCTAGGATAGGACATAGGTTCGGATAAAACGTAGGTTCTAGAATCGTAAGGAGCACAACGAGTCCCAATCACACTCTAGGAATTTCTGAGGAGGAAGTATCAATAGTTAGTAGATGATTACCTCTTTTCTAACCAACTGTTTAATCCTAGTAAATGGATAGTGACTCAAGAAATTCTTGATGTAGATCATGCCCCGATTCGCACCATTCGCGAGACTGAATAATGACAGCCATAGCATGGACGAGTATTATGCATTTGTGAAGAAGATGTGGAAAGTAGCACCAAAGGAAATGATAGAAGCCTATGGAGTACACTACGAGATGAAGTACCCAGTGGTGACTGATATAGTAGACGAAAGGAAAGTATATTATAATACGGTGCATTATTATGTACTAATCAAGGCAGAACCCTCCGAAGGTCCGGAGAATGAACGTAACGGTACACTAGAAAAATGGAAGCAAGCATACCCAGAAGCAAGGATCCTTAACATAAGGCGTATGTGGATTTAGACCCTTCCAGCATGAAGAAGATGTATAAATATAGATATGTAAATAAGTACTAGATCCTTAATTATGTAAAGGGTGTGTGTATATATGTAGTAAGATAATGTATTAGGCCCTAATATGTAAGTGGAATATGAATATATGTAACATATGAATATATGTAGTAGAAGCATGTTATGCTATCAATAAATAAATATGCTTTTTCCTATATTTTTTTTATTCCTGGTAAATACTTTTACTTAAGAATATTATGAATGTAGGTATGGACCTATTTATGCCAAGTTTGGAATGGGATGGGAGTGATTACACTTTGTACTTATACCAGCGCTATGCCAGACTAATGTGGAACGCACCCGACTGGTACGACATCCAGGTTTACCAAGTATTCTATGCAGTCATGCGTCCCATTATCAGGGACATCGAAGACGGAGCCGAAGTATATTATGAAAATACAACTTACTGCCTGCATGTCCGAGACCCAAATCACATTTACATCGGACTACATGGATATGAGGGTACATTAGATGACTTTGAAAGACTCCATCCAGAAGTTGACATCCTCACTGAGGAAAGGATCCTCATTGAGGCCATAGAATAAGAAAGACCTAACCAATACATGTACAGTGAAGAATGAATCCTTCTTTTTTTTGTCTGCTGTATGGTATTTTAAAATCGGCAGATATGTATACAAGTAGGGACAGATAGAGATAGATACTATGTCACATTTTGGGAAATGGAGTGACATGAGTAGGTTAGATGAAAAGAATGTAAACAAATGTGAAGTTGAGAGTAGAAACCACATTTTGTAATACTCTCATTATAATGAAATATATATGGCTCTGCTGTACACCTTGTTATGAATGAACATTGTAAGTCGAATGTTCTCTGAGGAATTGTGTCTTTTATTTCAGGATATGAATAATCACGATCGATCAAACAATCTACTACCTCAAACATCAACTGAGCCAACTGTGGCTGACATGTTCCGATTGTTCCAGCAATTATTGGAATCCAATAGTCAATAGGCTAATGCTGCCCATGCCACAAATACTACGATACTAGAACAAATGCATAATTCAAACAATACCAAGGATAAAGCCCTAAAAGAATTAAGGGATCTTAGGCCGCCCAAGTTTAAAGGGACTGAAAATGCGATGGAAGCAAGTCAATGGCTGAGAACCATTGAAGGATTGATGAAGGCTGCCAAAATTAAACCCGAGGATATGGTGCCAGCAATCCGCATCCAGCTGGAAGACATTGCTGGATACTGGTAGAGCGCTGAGTACCCAGAAGATTCTGACGAGGACATGTCATGGGCGGAGTTCAAGAAGAAATTTGAAGACCGATTCTATCCCAAGTCAGCGCGGATAGAATTAGAAAGACAATTCAACTATCTGAAACAAGGGAGACGTACAGTTGACGAGTACGTTGCAGAATTTTCCAGACTTAGTCGATTTGCCCCCAACATGATAGCAGACGAAGAAACAAAGATATCCAGGTTCGTAGAAGGACTTGGGACCCAACTGAAAAGTAGGGTCGCCTCTTATAGGTGCCGAACATTTTCAGAGGCAACAGAAGCTGCTCGAGACCAAGAAAGGATACTAAAAGAAGAACAACCTTTCTGGTCTCCACAACCTAAGAGGACCTTTCACTACCAAAATACATGGATTTACCGACGGCCTTATCCGTCGGTAGTCCGTCGCCAAAAATAAATACCGACGGATTACCGACGGATATTTTGGTAAAACAGCCGTCGGGAATAACCTCGTCGCTAAAACATATCCGTCGCTACTCCGTCGCTCAGCGACGACTTAGCGACGGAATACCGTCGGCGCATTTTAATATATATAGCGACGGATTACCGACTAGCTTTCGTCAAAACATGTATCAGGATATAGGGTTACCGACGGAAAACTCCGTCGCTAAAGAGTCGACAAAACCGTATCAGTGATTTTCTGCTACGCAATATTCGTCGCTAATCCGTCGTAAATTTGTCGGTAAAAACGTATCAGAGATTTTTCCATACGGCAGGTCGTCGTTATGCCGTCGCTAATTCCGCCGAGGTGTACGACGGATTAGCGTCGTATTAGCGACAAAACATTCGTCGCTAACTGCAAAATTTATGGACATCAAACAGAACCAGGTCGACGGACATTCCGTCACTAAACCGTCGCTCAATGTAAAATTCTCCAGGTAGCGACGGATATTACGTCGCCAATCCGTCGATACATTAAATTCCTACAGTTAGCGACGGATAGTCCGTCGGGACTTTGTCGCCAGTCCGCTGTAAGTTAGTCGTCAATCCATCGCTAACTGCAAAATTTATGGACATCAAACAGAACCAGGTCGACGGACATTCCGTCGCTAAACCGTCGCTCAATGTAAAATTCTCCAGGTAGCGACGGATATTACGTCGCCAATCCGTCGATACATTAAATTCCTACAGTTAGCGACGGATAGTCCGTCGGGACTTTGTTGCCAGTCCGTCGTAAGTTAGTCGCCAATCCGTCGCGAAAGCTAAAATTTATGGACATCAAACAGCACCAGGTCGACGGATCGTCCGTCGCCAATCCGTCGCTGTATTGAAATGCTCCAGGTAGCGACGGTTTTTACGTCGCCACTACGTCGCTAACCTCAGTTTCTCCAGTTAGCGACGGACTATCCGTCGCTGAGTGGTCGCCAGTCCGTCGCTAACTTCTAATTTTTGAAAAAAAAATACTGCAAACAGACTCTTTCCTGTTTATACAACACATCCAACACAATATCAAACATGCAAAATATCCATATACAACACCATATATCCATATCCAATACGAATATCCAACGTATCCAATATCCAACACCATATATCCATATGCAAAATATCCATATCCGACACCAATATCCAACGTATCCAATATCCAACAAAATATTACCAACACAATATATCCAATATCCAACATTAAATTATCCAAACATAAAAAAAATATCCGAACATACAATGTATCCAAATGTCTACAAAATCAACAACATAAACAAAATCAAACCCCGTCCGTCGGATCGTCTCGTGCTCGTGCCGCCGCATCCGCTTTGCGTATGTACTCCTCCACCGTGTGTGCCAGCACTTGGGACAAGACATGGTCTGGAAGCGCGCGTAGCTGCTCTGGCGACAACATGTCAAGGAGCGTCAAGATGGTGTTATCCGATACGATGCGGGCGTCCGCAGAGCGGTTAAACGAAAGCCGTCCGAGGGAAGAAGGACCAGGTCGATCCGAAGCACCGGCAGCAGCAGTAGACGGACCGGGAGCACCACTAGATGAACCGGGAGCACCAGCAGACGGACCGGGAGCAGACGGACCTGGAGCAGACGGACCGGGAGCAGACGGATAGCGCCCCAACACTATCGCCCGCAAATCTGACACCGCGGAGGTCAGAGTCGCAAGCTGCGCCCTTACATCGTCAACCGGGGGCGCTGGGGGAGACGGAGGCGGTGGATATCTCGGGGACGGCTGCAACGAGGGCGCCATGGAACCTAAGCCGTAGACCGCGTCCTTCCTAACGCCGCCGACGGATTCTACGAACACGTCGTCGTAGCGAGCGGCCATAGAAGAGTGCGTCTGGGTGGGCGTCGTTTCGCCGATATTCTCGGAAGGGGGCTCGATCTCAAGCCGACTAAGTGCCTCACGATACGCAGCCTATCCAATGAATGTGTTTATACTATAAGTTTTCCTAAGTTATAATCTAAATCCTATGTTTCCCTAAGTTATAGTCTGAATCCTAAGTTTATCTAATTAACTTAACAATAATTATATTTCTAACATAAATCTCATAAACGTAAGTACTTACATCAGTCTCCTCGGCCCTCGCGTCGACGAAGCTCCCGTCCTTCCGCCTCTTATGCGTATGCACGAATACATCGTGAGCGGTGACCATCTCCGCCTCTTTCCCCTGCTTCACCGCCCGTTGGGCCTGCATACGTTGAATTTAATTAACTTCGTATATTAACAGTACGAAATTAAATAATAGAATGAATTTGAATTTGCGCTATCTCACCAAATCTGCACGCGTCGATGCGTGGGGCCTTGATCCCCCCGTATGCAGACCCGCGACCTGTCGATTAGCCTTAGCTTTCTCCGATTTCAGCTTGAACTGCGGAGTATCCATTTTCTCCAACATCTGCTCATAGTACTCCGTCCGGATCCAGTCCTTCCTCGTATGCGCCGTACGAAGGTCGTACACCGCATCCCGTATCTTCTTTCCGGCGGCGACTTTGTAGGTCCTGCGGATCGCCTCCTCGCGATGGGGGGGCCACCAGAACGTCCTCTGACATACAAATTCAAATATCACGTAATAAAAAATTTAATTATTTAAAGAATAATTAATAATTCACCGACGGATTTATACCCTCATCTCGTCGAGCCAGACGTACTTCATGTCCTGAGGCACCTCAGAAAAATTGAGGTAGGGGCCATGGTAGTTATCCCGGATAATGCGCCCTAGAATCCGGGCAGCATCCCACGGGAAAAACCTATAAAGAAGCAACGACTGGATTATTAACTTGAATAAATGAAACAAATTTAATAAATTAACTTAAATTTACTTACGATTCACCAGCGGGCCATAGCTCTCGTCGGAACTCGCCCACCAGCCTCTCTGGTGGCGTCGGGGGATCCGCGGGTCTGCGCACGTACTCCCCGGTAACAGGATGAAACTGAATCGCGGGGTACTCCGAGGCCCACCCTGCAGTAACTGCTGGGCCCCTGCTGCATCTGCTGCTGCATCTGCTGGTACATCCGGTGGCGGAACGGATCCGCTAGCGGATGGAGTCACAGGCCTCGACGACGATGTCGGTGGCACCGAGGAAGAATGACGGCGGGAAGAGCCTGTGTCCGGGCTCTCCAAGTCGGGATCGGAGGTCACATCCGGGGAATGCGGCTGGCGACCACGACCGCTACCACCACGCCCACGCCCACGCCCACGACCACCACCACCACCGCCGCCGCCGCCGCCACCGCCACGACCACGGCCAGCACCACCAGTACGGGTGCTCGCAACCATGCCCTGTAAATAGAACACATAAACAAAATACCGACAACATAGATTTATAAATGAATATAAAACTAAACATATCCATACCAGCAGCAGGGCGATGAGTGCCGCCCAGACGAGTAGGCCTAGGAGTGCCATCTGCAAAAAGAAACTCATACAATAATACGCAAATATCCCAAACTGAAATAAATATTACAATCAGAAGTGAAGTACGAATAAAAGCTAGATACACAAAATCTGATAAAATCACGCACCAATACAATAAAGTACAATTCTTGTAACTTTTGATGAAAGGGCATCTTGTGTTCCACTAGACTTGTAATTGTAAATCCAAATATAATAGGGTAATTTAGGATTCGAGACTAGATATTGGGTGCTTCAAGATACAACTGAAATATAGCGATATTTAATCATCGTCATCGTCCTCTTCCTCGGCCTCGGCCTCATCATCATCATCATCCTCATCGTCGAATTCATCTGTATCCTCATCCTCATCCTCATAAAGTTCTTCTTCTTCTTCTTCTTCTTCAGTCTCAATACTTGGGACAAGACGCCTCTTTCTCCCCTGGTTGACATCTAAGTCTTGTATATCAACCTCTTCCTCCCCTCTATTTTCATCAGCAAGAGGTATATCAACCTCTAATTCAACATCCATGTCACAAGACTGTTGTCCCAAGTATTGGGGCTTTTCGATCTGGTCCTCTTGGTATGCTGGGTCTCCAACGTTGAATGTATTTCTAGATTTAATCTTGCATACTGCCCACCAGTCAAAGCGATCTCTACGACGCCTTGGGTAGCTTGTATAGTAGACTTGAACAGCCTGACTTGTTATCGCAAACGTGTCGGACCCTCTATACCTCCTGCGATGATTTATATCGACGAATCCAAATTGTTTATCGATTCTCCAACCGATATTTGGTGCCGTATCGAACCACTCACATTTGAACATAACAATATGCATATCAAATGGGGCACTATATTGTAATTCTACAATATTCCGAAGCACTCCATAATAGTCAAAGTCCGGCTCGTCGTCATAGATTGTGCCTCTTATGCAAACACCAGAATCCTTCGTACTGAAGCCGTCATTGAGAAATTCGGCATTTATAGGATGTTAAGTTGTCTTAAACTTGAAGCCATTAACGACATAGCCGGGCCAAGTCTTTGCATGCTTCTTCGGTCCCAATGACAAATAACGAATGCTCTCATTTGTGAGTGTACTTGGTTCAGCTAATAAAACCTGTAAACTTTAAATGTTTTAGTTGCATATATATATTTAAATGGTAGCCGCATAACATATTATCTCAGTTACTTACGTAATCTCGAAACCATGACGGAAAGGTAAAATCAACCTCTCTTTGAAGTTCCTCATCGGTAATATCGGGTGTCCTTATTTTGACTTCATCTCTAAATACACTGTTAGAGAGAATAAAAATTAGTGTAGTCACTTACCTCACCAAATTAGAGATTATAACGAGGTGTAGTCACTTACTTCTCCAAATCTCTCACTTCTTGTATGTCACAATTTAACAAGACATATCGGTGAGCGGCATCATACTCATCGTCACTCAACCACCGTTTCTTACTAGCCCCAATAGGCTTGCCCCTTAAATTGAATATACCTCCTTCCTCAACGTCTTCGTCATTCCTTTGAGGTCTATTTCGATTTGTCTCAACATGAGTATCGAAATAAATGGAGCAAAAGTTTGACACCTCCTCGATAAGAGGTCTATTTCGATTCTCCTTCGTCCTTTATGCGATCTTCACTGTGCCACGTCATGTGTTCTGCTGTATTCAGAGACATATACATCCTCTGTAAGCGCTTCGTGATCGACAAGTAATGCATATACTTGTAAGGACATCGTTTTCTAGTTGACTTTCCTTTTTCCTGTACTGTCTTGTAACGATCCGCATTACAGAACCAACAACTTTCTAATACGCAATTCTCTTTGTAATACAACATGCATCCGTTGCGACAGCAATCTATCTACTCGTACCCCAGTCCCAGTTGTCGGACCATCATCTTTGACTTGTAGAAGTTTCTTGGGAGCTCTTTTGATTCCTTCGGTAACACCTCATTAGTTAATTGTGTGATCCGATCATAGCAAGCTTGTGGCAAGTTAAAATCAGACTTTATGTTCAATAACCGCATCGTCACTGACAGTGCGGAATGAGTCTCACAACCAGGATATAGAGGAGTATCTGCGTCCTTAAACATATCATAGAACTCCTTTGCCTCGGGATTAGGATCCTCCGGATCAAAATTAGGCCCTGCCGCAGCATACACCATATCTCGTGCAAGGTTCTGCATGTCTCCATAATCCACAGAGCATCCGTCGTCTTCGAGGACATCCGTTGCAGCATTATCATCAAAAGCATAAGTACCAGCTTCTGCAGCCTGTCTTTCTGAATATAATTCACCTTGCGATGACCACAGGCCGTAATCACGTACGAAACCCTTACGGGTCAAATGATCTCTCACAGTCATCACTTCTTCGAAACGTCTATTGTGACAATTAACACATGGACACTTGATTTTGTTATCGTCCATGTACTGAGTTTTGCTCATGGCATACTTAAGAAATACTTCCACACCTGCCTGAAAATCGTCACTCATACCAATTCTGCTCTCGTGTTGTCGTTTGTACATCCATGTACGATCAACAAAGTAACAATTCATGCTCGATTTGATGTGAATATCTGTATCGTAAGACAAACTAAACATAAGAATTAATAGCCCGATACCGATACTCATATCGTAAGAAAAACTAAACTTGTGGATAACACGCTAGGCCTACGACGAGGCTACTTAGTATCACAATCTAACATAATTAGTATATAATCATGTAACTGGTGGATCCGCTAGCTAGTAAGCCGGATGTACTTAATATCAGAGAGTATCAGATTAGTATCAGTATATAGGTTAGGTAGACCGTATCAAATGCATATCGGAATAGTAGGCCGAATAGGAGGCCGAGATAGTCGAATGAGAAGAAGGGAAGAAAGGAGGAGCAGATGGGTCCAGAGCCATGGTGGAGGAGGAGAAGTAACATGAGAGCAGTTTCTGCCGTAACATCTTCTGGCTATGCTGGCAACTGAAGTCCAGATGCTACAAAGGACGATCCTTCGCTGAAATCGACTACAACACCCATCAGTTCAAGTTCATTCCTATATGAGTATATTCCAATGCCATAGAGGAAGGTCAACAAACTGATGGCTTCTATGGCATTGGAATCTACTCATATAGGAATAAACTTGAACTGATGGGTGTTGTAGTCGATTTCAGCGAAGGATCGTCCTTTGTAGCATCTGGACTTCAGTTGCCAACAGAGCCAGGAGATGTTACGGCGGAAACTGCTCTCATGTTACTTCTCCTCCTCCACCATGGCTCTGGACCCATCTGCTCCTCCCTTCTTCCCTTCTTCTCATTCGACTATCTCGGCCTCCTATTCAGCCTACTATTCCGATACCGATACTTTGAACCTTGATCTTAACCCAAACCTATATATTGATCGATACTAATCCGCTACGCTCGATACTAAGTATATACGGTCGATACTGATAGCGATAGTCCGATACCGATAACGATAGTCCGATACCGATAGTTCGATCGATACCGATAGTTCGATACCGATAGCGATAGTCCGATACCGATAGCGATAGTTCGATACCGATAGCGATAGTCCGATACAGATACACATGGACCTACATATCTATATATCACTAGTAGCCATACTCCTCTACATACTACTCTACACTAGGATCTAGTAACCATATACTACTCTACACACTAGCTACGTAGTCATACTCTAAAATAAGGTAAACTAATTTACCCACACATTAAAACCAACCCAATCAAATCTTAGGCAAACTATTCATATGATATCAATCGAAATACAAATAGGTCAACTAGGCTAGTTCTAGGTCAAATTAGGAGTCCAAGTCAACTCTGTCAAAACTAACCTTAATTAGGCTAAACTTCTACCTTAGCTAATCAAATATATATACTAGACTTCACGACGTGTGTCTGTGTATATATATATATATATTATTATTAATAAATTACTTAAAATTATGCCTATATATATATATATATATATATATATGTCTGTGTGTGTGTGTATCCGTGTGTGTCCGTGTGTGTGTGTGTGTGTCTGTGTGTCCGTGTGTGTGTGTCTCTGTGTGTGTGTCCGTGTGTGTGTGTGTGTCCGTGTGTGTGTGTGTGTCTGTGGGAGAGGAGGAGGAGGACTCCTGCGCGGGGACTCCAGAGTCCCTCCTACGCCCCCCTGCCCCGACCCCCCCCAACCCCTGCCCGACCCCCCCCCAACCCCTGTCCGACCCCCCCTCCCACCCCCCTGCCCCCCCTGCCCCGACCCCCCCAACCCCTGCCCGACCCCCCCCCTCCAACCCCTGCCCGACCACCTCTCCCACCCCCCTGCCCCCCCTGCCCCGACCCCCCAACCCCTGCCCGACCCTCCCCCACCCCTGCCCGACCCCCCTCTCCCACCCCCCTGCCCAGACCACCCCCCCACCCCGACCCCCCTGCCCCCTCTCCCACCCCACCCTTGCCCCGACCACCCCACCCCCTACCCGAACCCCCCCTGCCCAGACCACCCCCCACCCCTGCCCGACCCCCTCCCCGACCCCCCTGCCTCCGACCACCCTACTCCACCCTTGCCCCGACCACCCCACCCCGTACCCGAAACCCCCCTGCCCCACACCCTCTCCGACCACTACGACAGCCCCCCAACCCCCCAAATCGTAAAAGAGAGAGAGAGAGAGAGAGGGAGAGAGAGAGGGGGGGGAGAGAGAGAGCATACCTTAGAGAGAGAGAGGGAGATCGCCGGTCGGAGAGAGGGAGATCGCCGGTCGGAGAGAGGGAGATCGCCGGTCGGAGAGAGGGAGAGGGAAGAGAGAGAGTGTTTTGGGGGGGAATGAAAATTTCCCCCCCCGTCGGTTCAATTTAAGTTAGGGTACAGAAATTAGCGACGGAGTAGCGACGGATTATTCCGTCGCTAAGTCGTTAGTAAATCTCGCGCCAAGTAGCGACGGATTATTTCGTCGCTAAGTCGTCAGTAAATCTCGCGCCAATATTTTAGGCTTTTGCCGCCAAAATATGCGACGTTCTAGCGACGGATATAAAACCGTCGCTGCTTGGCCGACGACCTATCGACGGCGTAGCGACGGATATGGACATAAAAAACTAAAAAAAATTGTCCACTACTTTCCGTCGGTATTCCGTCACAAATCCGTCGGTGATCCGACGGTAATAGCGACGGAAAATTTCCGTCGCTAAATGGCCGTCGCTAAAATACTGTAATTTGGTAGTGTTTGAAGAGGGAGGCATCCTCCAACAAGAATCATTGGCAGGGACCGCCTAAGCGTCCTCAGAATGGCAACCCAGACAGATCCGTAGTCTGTAATTACTGCCATAAACCAGGCCATAAGATAAATGTATGTAGAAAGAGATTGGGGCTCTGTTTGAAATGTGGGACAGGTAATCATCCAACCAATCAATGCCCTCAAATGCCTGCAACTGGGGCAATCACACAAAGCTTCAATCAAGGATACCGACCTCCAGTTCAAGGAAACCAACCTGGACCTATGATGCAGGCACCAATATCACAAGCAGGTATGGTTTATGGAAATCAGCACAGGCCGCCCTATGCACCTCAGGCATATCAATTTCAGCAAGCACAACGGGCGGCTCAAGCCCAAAATAATAACAAAAGGAGGAATAAGCAAGGACAAGCATTTGTGATGGGAGCCGAAGATTCTAATATTCCTGGGGAAGTAATTTCAGGTACTATTTTAATTTCTGCATATCCAACATCAGTATTATTTGATTCCGGGGCTACCCATTCATTTATATCATCTTCTTTTATATCACAACGTGAAATAGAGTCACAACCTCTGCCTAAATCACTGAAAGTCCTCACCGGTAATGGGGTAGTAGAAGTCAGTCGGGTATGTAGTAGATGTCCCATAAAATTGGGTGGAGGAGCTTTTCGTACCCGGTTGCTCGTTTTCCCAACAAGAAACTATGATATAATATTGGGTATAGATTGGCTAACTGCAACATTAGCCAACATAGATTGCGGTCAGGGGAAAGTTTCCTTTCAACTCCCTGACGGAGAATCTTGTGAATTTGTAAGAGACCAGAATGAATTCAATGCAGAAGAATTAGAGCAATTTGAATTACCAGTACTACTGCAAGGAGTGGCAGAGCAAACCTTTCCAAGGGTAGTAGAAGAATTTAAGGACGTATTTCCAGAAGAATTGCCAGGGCTACCCCCAGATAGAGCTGTAGAATTCTCTATAGATCTAATACCTGGAGCTGCACCCATAGCCAAAAAGATATACCCAATGAATAAGGAGGAGCTGGCTGAGTTAAACAAACAAATAAAAGAATTATTATCCAAGGGATTTATTCAGCCTAGCGCTTCGCCATGGGGTGCACCAGTATTATTTGTGAAAAAGAAGGATGGTACCCTACGCCTAGTGATTGATTATAGGGCCTTGAATGAGGTTACCATCAAAAATAAATATCCCTTACCTAAGATCGATCAATTGTTTGATCAGTTAGGAGAGGCAAGGGTATTTTCAAAAATTGATTTGAGGTCCGAATATCATCAAGTGAAGGTAAAAAGGGAAGATATTCCAAAGACTGCATTTAGAACTCGGTATGGACATTACGAATTCTTAGTTATGCCATTCGGGTTGACAAATGTACCAGCTATATTTATGGATTTGATGAATCAGGTATTTTATCAATATCTGGATAAATTTGTGATTGTATTCATTGATGACATTCTTATATACTCCAAAAGTGAAGAGGAGCATGAAAAACACTTGAGGATAGTGCTGCAAACTCTGCGGGAAGAACAATTATATGCCAAACTTAGTAAATGTGAATTTTGGCTGGATCAAATACCATTTCTAGGGCATATTGTCAGTGGAGAAGGCATCTTGGTAGATCCGAAGAAGGTGGAAGCAGTTAAGTCTTGGCCGACACCTAAGTCCGTAGCAGAAATCAGAAGTTTCTTAGGATTGGCTGGTTATTACCGAAGATTCGTAGAGAATTTTTCCAGAATTGCAGAACCTTTAACCCGCCTCACTCGGAAGGAAGAAAAGTTTAACTGGACAGAGAAATGTCAGGCAGCATTTGACGAATTAAAGAAAAGATTAATTTCAGCCCCAATACTGGCATTACCATCTGGTTCGGGTGGATATGAGATATATAGTGATGCATCAGGAAAGGGTCTAGGATGTGTACTGATGCAGCACGGAAGAGTCATAGCATATGCATCCAGACAATTAAAGACACATGAAAGAAATTATCCAACTCATGATCTCGAACTTGCAGCAGTGGTGTTTGCACTCAAGTTATGGAGACACTATTTATACGGAGAAAGAATCAAAATCTACACCGATCACAAGAGCTTAAAGTATGTCTTCACACAAAAGGAGATCAATATGAGACAAAGAAGATGGTTGGAGTTACTGAAGGATTTTGATATGGAGTTAACATATCACCCAGGCAAGGCTAATAAAGTGGCCGATGCCTTAAGTAGAAGACCCGAAGCTTTCTTTTTAAATACACCCAAGGAAATCCTTGAGGATTTGAGAAAAATGTGAATTGAAGTAATATGCCCGATAACCGAAGGGATATGGCAAAACTTACAAGTGCAATCCTCCTTAATAGATAGAATTAAGGAAGCCCAACAAAGTGATTCAAAACTTCAGAAAATTTGGAAACAAACAGAAGCAGGGCTCCAGACCGGGATAAGGAAGCACCCGGACGGATCGCTAAGATTCGGAGATCGGTTATGTGTGCCCAGTGAAGATTTAAGAACGGAGGTCATGACAGAAGCCCATAACTCACAATATTCTATTCATCCGGGCAGCACTAAAATGTATAAAGATTTGAAACAGACGTTTTGGTGGCACGGGATGAAGAGAGAAATCGCCAGATTCGTATCCAGATGTCTCGTCTGTCAACAAGTGAAAGCAGAGCATCAAAGGACAGCCGGACTTCTTCAGCCATTGCCCATACCAGAATGGAAGTGGGAGCATCTCACAATGGATTTTGTGACAGGACTGCCTAGGACCCAAAGGGGTAATAATGCTATTTGGGTCATTGTAGATAGACTTACGAAGTCCGCTCGTTTTCTTCCTTTTCGAGTTGGACAGTCAACAGAAGTACTGGCAGAAATATACATGAAACAGATTGTCAGTCAGCATGGAGTACCAGTGAGTATAGTATCAGATAGAGATACCCGGTTTACTTCACACTTCTGGAAAAGCTTGCAAGAAAATCTTGGCACTCAATTAAAATTTAGCTTCGCCTACCACCCCCAAACAGACGGCCAGTCTGAAAGAACCATTCAGACACTAGAAGACATGCTGAGAGCTTGTACTTTAGATTTTGGAGGAGCATGGGATGATCATCTACATCTGGTAGAATTTTCATATAACAACAGTTATCACGATAGTATCAAAATAGCTCCTTTTGAAGCACTATATGGTAGAAAATGCAGATCGCCGGTATGTTGGACCGACGTAGGAGAAAGACAATTGTTAGGACCAGAACTAGTGACACAAACTGTGGACATGGTCAAGATAATAAGAAGTCACTTGCAAGCAGCCCAGGATAGACAAAAGATGTGGGCTGATAAGCATCGAAGAATACTGGAATTTCAACCTGGAGATCATATTTTTCTGAAGATTTCACCAACCAAGGGAACCATCAGATTCGGGACCAGAGGAAAACTGAGTCCGAGATACATAGGACCCTTCGACATAATGGAGAAAGTAGGAAATATATCATATCGGCTTGCTTTACCCCCAACACTAGAGGGAGTTCACAATGTATTCCATGTTTCTCAACTACGAAGATATGTGTCGAATCCGAGCCATATACTCGACCATTCAGAAATCACCGTCGGACCTACACTACGGATAGAACAGAAACCCGTTGGGATCTTGGATCGAAGAGAGAAGGTACTCCGCAATCGGATCATTCCATTAGTACGAATCGCATGGAGCAAGGATTCACCTGGGGATTCAACTTGGGAGAAGGAAGAAGATATGCAGAGGCAATATTCGTATCTATTTCCTAAGCCAGGTTAGTAATCAATCGTTGTACTAGTTATTTCAAATTTCGAGGACGAAATTTTTCTAAGGGGAGTAGACTTGTCATACTCTTATTATTATTATTATTATTATTATGATATTTATTATTATTATTATTTGCCTCAAAAAAAAATATAATAATAATAAATAAATAAGTAAATAGAATTTTCATGGCATGACACATGTCATGCCATGTGTACATTAGAATAGTGGAGAAAGAATACACCTCACCACTCTCCCCATTTAATTTTTCACACACACACACACAAACACACCTCACCCCACCATCACCTCACCCCCTTCTCTCCCTATATAAACACACACACACTCAAAGGAAGAAAAAAAAAAACAAAAAAACCCACACACACACACCCGACCCCCCCCAAGCCGCTGCCGCCGCCCACTGCCACTGCCGCCCGTCGCTGCCGTCGCCCGCCACTGCCGCCGCCGGCCGCCCCCTCCGGCCAACCCCCTTCCCCCATCTCCTTCCTCATCCTCCTTCACTCCCAATCTCCAAGAACCCTAGGTAAACTCTCCCATTTTTCTTCCCCAATTTCTTTTCCCTCTCACTTTAAACCTAGAATTACTAATAAGAATTGTTTTGTTATTGGATTTGAACTAGAAAATTGTGAAGAGAAGCATAGATCATCTCAAACCCAAGGCAAGTCCTCTTCTTCTTCTTCCTCTCTAATAAATTTTTTCTTTCATCCTAGTTAATTCTGAATAATTTAGGAATTCTTAATTAATTCTGAAATCCTTTTATGATAAGTTTGGTAATATTAGGAATTGGAAATCGTAGAGGCTAAGTATAAGTATGAAATTCATATTAGATATAATTTTTTCATCTCACAAAAAAAAAAAAAAATCAAAATCAAAATTTTAGAATATAAGTTAGGGAATTCTCTCTAATTATGGTATTACTTTTTATCTTGAAAATTTTGGTAGCAGATTTATCCAATTCGAGATATTAAAATGTTGCAACCTTGATTTCTAGCAAATGTTTAATTCTGATAGACATAGACAAAAGAATTAAAAATTTATTTGTAACGTATCACGAATAAGTGAATAAACGTTGGATACAAATAGAGGAAATCAATTTCGGACACAGATTTTGAACTTGCAATTGAGGACATGAACTATTGAACTCTTCATGAACAAACGAACACATATGAACATATGGGACTCTCCAATGGTAAGTCTGTCATACACATAAGAACTGAACAGCTGGACCGCATGCCGGGAAGGTAAAAAGGTACAAGGATCCTGTATTCCTCTAGCTAGTACTCAATTTTGTATGTTCGTATTTAGAATTAAGTCTATTTTTTTTTTTTTTTTACTTTCCTATTTCATGCACAAAAGTTAAAATGTTGATATCGAAGAGTTTTGCTTGATTTGATTTTTCTTTATACTATATATATATATATATATATATATATATATATATATATATATATATATATATATATATATATATATATATATATAATCTTACATATTAACTAGTATAGTTGAATAAATATTTGCTCTATCTTGACAAACTGCAAAGCTATTAGCAAGCCGCGACCCGACTAATTGCCAAAAGAAAGGTAACTATTGCTTGCTCAGGTAAAAATCTCCAGTTCCTTTTGTTCTTTTATTACTTGCGTGGTTCCGGTGTTGAGAGTTGCTCCACCGAAGGGGTCGGCGAGCCCATTTATTTACCTGCGTGGTTCCGGTGTTGAGAGTTGCTCCACCGAAGGGGTCGGCGAGCCCAATTATTTATTTGCGTGGTTCCGGTGTTGAGGGTTGCTCCACCGAAGGGGTCGGCGAGCCCATATTTTTCTTTATCATAAATATGTTTTCCTGTAAATTTTCGGGGCTCCTAAATACAAAGGAGACTCTGCCAAAATTTTTGAGAAATTTAGAAGATAAACAAATTTCCGACCTTCGGAAATTTTTTTGAAAATTTCTTATCTAAGGGAGCATTTGGGAGGGGAGAACAACTGAATATCCCTAGATATCCCGTAACATAAATAACAAAAAGCTGATCAGTATTTCGGAAATCTCGTGAATCAGTGCATCTAGTTTCGACTAGGGTGTACTAGCCCAAGGGAGGCTCTACATCTATCTGACAGTAACATCAAAAGATGTCTTTTTTAGCCCAAGGGAGGCTCGAAATCACAGCCTGATCCCAGGTCAATGGGATTGTTCACGGAAATATTTAGAGGATTATTCGGAGTATTGTTCTCAAAACTGCATTTCTTTTCAAATCTTACTCCAGAAAACAACGCTGCCTACTATGGGTGGGCTGTGTCCTTAATTGCTTAAGGAAAGCTATTCCTACTAAAAGTTCAAGGGAAGCTCGAAAATCTTATTTTTCATGGAGTAGGACATTGACCTTCATTCATGTTTTACTAAAAGCATATATATATATATAGTAGTGCAATTTAGTATACCATGTCTCTTCTTTTAAAACTACATATTCATTATTTTGTTTAACTTTCACCGTTCTTGGCCGAGGACTTGCTCGTCGTTTTCTAAACGACATAGTATTTGTTCACTAGGTGAAGAAGAAGACGACGCCTCCGCCAAAGTATCGCCGCACTACAACGAGGAGTAAACTGTCTGGATTACCCACAGTTATGACCAGCAGTATCGTTGTCATTTTGCAAATTTACTTTTGTAATCGTCTGTAATAGTATTGTTGGAAAAGTTCCCTGTAATATAGCTACACTATATTTTAATACCATGAAATTTCTTGTATTTTCCATTCTGCTGATGATTACGGACGACAATCGCGAATTTCGGCGCGTAGTCTGGAAATGTGTTATGACGTCACCCTTCCATCCGGAAAGCGGGACGTGACAAGATAAGACATGACCAGCATTCTATTTTGCTTGCTCTTTTAGGCTCCAGTGTTGTTTCTTAAAATTATGTTGCAGAAAACTTCATTTAATAGTGATATTATACACGGAAAAAAAAAACAATTATGAAAATTTGAATGATTAAGTAATGGCTAGTATTTTGTTTGCCTTTTTTTTTCAGGCTCCAATGCTGTTTCGGAAATTATGTTGCGTAAAACTTTACACAATATCGACACTCATGTTTATATGTTTATTCGTGATTTTGTAGCTTCTTCTCGTGGTATTGTGATACATTGCCATATACGCAAGGTTTGTCAGTTTAGGACACTCATCCTATTAACAAAATATATGACTAAACAGACCATGTTCTATGATCTATATAAGAGCATCTCCAACCCTATTGTCTTGTTAAGTGTTGTGAGTCTTAGGTGGCTCCTATGTGGCATGAGCCACAAGACAATGTCTTGTTTATGTGGCAAAATTATATCTACAAAGACAATGAGATAGAAAAACTCTCTCCAATGCAAAAGTATTGAGAAGACAATAAAAAGTATTTTTTTTCAACTTCCAAGGCAACTTTTAAGACAACTACTCATCTTCTTTCTTTTTTCTAATATTTTTTATTCATAATTGATGACATGGAAGAGAAGACATTGTCAAGTGCATTGTCTAGAACAAGACAATCAACTTCACAATGTCTTCTTTAATTTTTGCCACATAAGCTTCACAATTGACTTGACAATTGCATTGGAGATGAACTTTTGAATAAATTTTTGTCATTCCTATGTGGCATTAACTTTTTTCCAAAGTCACAATAGGGTTGGAGATGCTCTAAGTCTTAGAGCATCTCCAACCCTATTGTCTTGTTTTGTGTTGTGAATCCTATGTGGCATGAGGCACAAGACAATGTCTTGTATAGGTGGCAAGATTATATTCACAAATGACAATGAGTTTAAAAAGTCATCTCCAATGCAAAAGTATTGAGAAAACAATAAAAAGTAATTTTTTACAACTTCCAAGACAACTTTTACTCTTCTACTTCTTTTTTATAAACATTTTTATTCACAAATGATGATGTGGACATAAAGACATTGTGAAGTGCATTGTCTAGATCTAGACAACCAACTTCACATTGCCTTTGCCATGTCATTGCCATGTCAACTCCACACTTTATTTCACATTTGCATTGGAGAAGTACTTTTGGAAAAAATGGTTGTCATTCCTATGTGGCAACCATTTTTTTCAAACTCAGGGTTATTTACACTAACTACCCCTATGTTTTTGATTTATAACAAGGGGTACCCCTACTTTTAAACTATTTACACTAACTACCCCTATGTTTTTGGTTTATTACACGGGGTACCCCTACTTTAAGGAAAAATAAAAAAATTATAACACTAACTACCCCTACGTTTTCTAAAGGGAGGGGTAGTTAGTGTAAATAGTTTAAATCAGGGGTACCCCGTGTTATAAATCAAAAACATAGGGGTAGTTAGTGTAAATAACCCTTCAAACTCACAATAGGGTTGGAGATGCTCTTAGCAACACACTTGGCACCTATTATATGGTTATTAAGTCATGCGTCCACTCCTCGGTTGTGAATTAAGTTAAAGTGAAAAATAGTCTAGATTGAAAATATTTTATTATAGTTTGTAGGCTGTTTAGTGGTGTATGACTTAAAAAATCATTTCAAATGGTCCAACCAAATGTTACTTTCTTCTAAAGTGGCGTAAACGTTACTTTAATAAATACATTTACAAAATACTAATAAATAAATAATGCGGCATCCAACCGTCGTACATTTTTTTTATAAAAGTCCTCGGCCAACAAAATTGTTCACATATAATAATAATAAATATATATAAAATCAACACCATACACCACCCATACAACAACAAAACAAGACCGTTACAAACCCAACATTGATTGATGAGGACCAGGCCGATAATATATTTATTTATTTATTAAATTTTCCAAAAGTTTAGGTGGGAGTCCATACACTACAATAATATATTTTCTTATTTCAAGGAGTTATTTAGACATTTTTAAAATTACAAAAGTTAGGAGGGATAAGCCCTCACATTGATTATAGTATAGTTTTGTCATTGCCTATCATAAATTATAGATAACTAGGAATGTGCACGTGAATTTTACGTGCGAGCGAAAATAGAATGTTAAAAAATAAATATAATTATTACAAAAAATATCATTTAAATTAATTGAATTAAGTAACCAAGAAAAATGTCCGATAATATATTTATTTATTTATTTAATTTTCCAAAAGTTTAGATGGGAGTCCATACACTACAATAATATATTTTTTTTTTTTATTTCAAGGAGTTATTTAGACATTTTTAAAATTACAAAAGTTAGGAGGGATAAGCCCTCACATTGATTATAGTATAGTTTTGTCATTGCCTACCATAAATTATAGATAACTAGGAATGTGCACGTGAATTTTACGTGCGAGCGAAAATAGAATGTTAAAAAATAAATATAATTTATTACAAAAAATATCATTTAAATTAATTGAACTTAAGTAACCAAGAAAAATGTCCGATAATATATTTATTTATTTATTTAATTTTCCAAAAGTTTAGGTGGGAGTCCATACACTACAATAATATATATATTTTTTTATTTCAAGGAGTTATTTAGACATTTTTAAAATTACAAAAGTTAGGAGGGATAAGCCCTCACATTGATTATAGTATAGTTTTGTCATTGCCTACCATAAATTATAGATAACTAGGAATGTGCACGTGAATTTTACGTGCGAGCAAAAATAGAATGTTAAAAAATAAATATAATTTATTACAAAAAATATTATTTAAATTAATTGAACTTAAGTAACCAAGAAAAATATCTCACATCTTAACAAATTGAGTTACAATTATTTAGTTAAATAAATCATATTAGATAGTTAAATACTTAGTTAAGTTTTTTTAAATAATAAATAGAATATTTAGGTAGTTGTTTAGTTAATTTTTATTATTTTTAAATTTAATAAAATGGAGGATAATATATATACGGTTTGGAGCCGTTTCGAAGACGCACTATATAGTAGAAGATTAGCTTTTATATATCCATGGTTTAGTATTATGTATATAAAATTGATTGTTAGTTAGACACATAAAAATTATCTAAACGTTTATAAAACGATGGGTGTACAAAATATGAATTTTTCTCTCAAATAAGGGACATTACGAGGTCATTTGCTAGTATTTTTAAAAAAAAATTTAGGGTAGAAACTAAATTCCATATTTGGTTTATTTTATAATTTTTATTTTGTTTTATGTTTTTTTTGAAATGATTTTTTGTTTTGTAAATATTTTTGTTTACTTTTTTACAGTACTTTTTTCTCACTTTTTCTTTCTCGTTTTCCTTTTTTTTTTCTCTTACTTTTTGTGCCCTTCTTAAAAAACCCAATTTTATTCTTTTCGTTTTTGCAAAAATCGTTATTTTTTCTTTGCTTTTTATTTGGTTTCCTTTCCTTTTTTGTTCTTTATCGTTTTTTAACCTTTCCTTTTTAAAATTGTTTTTTTTTCATTTTATCCTTTTTTTAATTTATTTTATTCCGTTTAAAGTCAAGATGTGTTTCGTTAGGTTCCATAAATTTTCACAAACAAATAATAATAAATAAATATATTTACTCATGAAGAAAAATATATATTTATTATATAAATTATATATTTTCGAAAATATTTATATACTGTCCAAACATAAAAATATAATTCTCCAAGATGTAGTAATCTACTTACCAAAGGTCACTTACGTGTCATTATCAGTTCAATACAGCAACACTTACTTTTCTAACCGACTAAAAACAAAATAAGATGCCACACTTTCAAACACTACTTCCACATCCAATCCACCAATTTGTCATTACTTCTCCCGGGAGCACCCGGGCCGGTTTTATTGTCGGTGTGTGGATCCGAAACCCGCTTCCTTCCTCCAGAACATCCGCCCCGTTTAGTACGAAACCCCTCTCTCTCTCTTCCTTCCGTCCCCCTTCCTTGTCCCGAAAATCACAATTCTCCAACCACCATTATTATTATTCCCACCTACTCTTCTCCTCCTCCTCTTCCGAAACCCTAACCCTAACCCTAGCCGATCCGATTTCATCCATGGCGGTCGCCCCTCCGAGCAGCGAGAAGATCGACCAGTCGACCCGCTGCTCGCCGTCTGGATCGGCGAGGCACGAGCCGGACGCCGCCGCCGCGTCCGACTGCTCCTCCGCCCACGACGGCGATTCCTCCGGCCGGAGGGATGTAGATGTCTTGGTAATGCTTTTTCAATTCTTTATTTATTATTGCGATTTCTGTTGGCTACTGAATTGTATCGGTATGCTTTAGGCGCAGCTGCTCCCGTCGAGGAGCGAGGAGTATCGGCTTCTCTTCCGTCTTCCGCCGGATGAGGTCAGCGGGATCGTAATTTTGAAATTGGATTTTTGTGTGTGTGTTAATTGTTCGATTTATCGGATCAAATTTAGCTTAGTTACAAACTTACAATGTTCTCTTGGCTTATGAATTGTATTAGTTAGAGTAGAGATGCTTGTTACTTTAACACGACGGAAGTCTCTTCATTGAATAGGGGGTAAAAATTTATAGGGGAGGGTTGTGCTCCTAAATTTTTTTTTTTTTTTTTTATTTTATTATTTTTTTTTTTTGTGCTCCTAAATTAGTTCCTAGGAAACTCGTGATTAAAGTAGGATTACACAAGGATACTAGGAATAGATATACAAGAATGATAGCTCTAACTAATCTAGCACTTTTAAGTTGAAGCATACATGTCATGCGTATCCGAACATAAAGGAGAGAACGTTGTAGAAGTTAGCAGCTTCCAGGGGCGGACGTAGAAATTTAAGAGAGAGGGGGTTAACCTTAAATGTAAAGAAAGCCCCAAAATACAAATCACATACTTAAAAACAACATATACATGTATAGTTTCACACATCTTACAAAAGACAGGATAACTAATCTTACGATTATATTACCCCTTTCTGAATGCACATATTCTGAAATCGCAGGGATTGGGGTCTTTTCTCTCGTGGGGACTGGAGTCGACACGTTGGTATCAGCAACAAAAAATTGTTTTCGTTTTTTTCTTCCAGTGGGTTAGTTGACCCCACTTGTCCTTTACTATGTCCGCCCCTGGCGGCTTCTAAACAAACATGCACCTTGGTCCCGAGAATGAGTGAATGAAGTAGAAATCTATATTTCAAAGAAAGTGACGATCCACCCTATTGTCTTTGGTACCTTCTACTGCAGCTGCCTGTCTTGATCTTACCACAATCGCATTTTACCTGTGACATACGAAACCGATGTTTATGACATCTATTCCTATCCAGACTTTGTTTTCTTTATACTTTTGCTGGATTAAGGAACCTTTTTGTTTAGTCTCTAACACCGTGTATTGGTTGTAAGCAAAACATGTAGCCATTTATTTTCGTAGCAGTGAGCATATTAATTCGTTTCCTTCTGAGCTTGTATATTTTGATGTATGTGGACCTTCCCCCCATCTTTCAAAGAGAGACAATAGATATTAGGCGATCTATGTTAATAATTGCACTCGCTTTACTTGTATTTATTTTGTTGTCTCATAACTCGTAAGTCTGAGGTGTTTTCATGGTAGTATCTCAAGTTTGAATGAAACACATTGAGGTCGATCGTCACTATGTTTGCCAACAATACCTCCTTAGATCAGCGTGCTGCCATATATTATGTCCATGACGAAGAATGCAATTTTTTTTTTTCACGAAGGCCCATATTGTTCAGCGACATCCTTTCCTTAATTGGCAAACCATCGTTGGTAGATTCACCTTGAGTTTGCAAGGCTTTTTGTTATTTGTTGCTTGTGGACGGTTTTCCTCTTTTTTTTTCCCTTCTCAAACACTCGATGAATGACCCGTTGCGAGTTTGAGGGGGTGGTGTTGTTAATATATTGTAGATATAGTCCCACGTTGGTTATTAGAAATTTCTCCTCAGATTGTACTCCCTTCTCTAGAAAAGAAAGAAGAAAAAAGAAGAAGAAGGTACATATAGTTATATACCCCTGCCCTAGAGCCTAGTAGATTCACTATTATGTATTGGTCCCTAATTTTGTTGTCTCTCGAGATTTTTCTGTTGGAATGATTGACGACAAATTGGAAGAGAGAAAAGGAGAAGATGCGAGATAGCTTGTTATGGACCAAATGATAGTTCTTGGATGTTCAATTTGATTAAGAGAGAGAAAGTATGACGGCGTTGAAAAGGGTTAATCAATAGAAGGAACAGAAGCAGGAACATCCACGATTTAGAGGAGAAAACATAATTCATTATAAATGTTTTGTTCCCTAACCTTGTATTGTATAAATTCTGCATTTTTTTTGCAGTGCTCATATTTTCTACTTCTAAGTGTTAAGAAAAAGTTCTGATGTCATTTCTTGTGTAAACAGGTCCTTGTTCAGGATTTCAATTGTGCCCTCCAGGAGAATATTCTTCTTCAGGTACGTCTTGTACATATGAAATCCTCAACTGAACGTCTATGGAGGTGATACACTGTAATTAATTTCTTCATCTCGAGGAACACTTTGTCTACTTATTCTTTTAATACACATGCAATTTTCATATCAGGTCCGTTAATTTTGGTAATGAGTACCTCATTTGATTATCAACTTTCATGGTTTCTTGTTTGTTTCAATATTGGAAGATTTCTATGTTGTAAAACAAGTTTTTTGCTGACTTGTTACAGCTGCCTGTATTAATGTTCTATTTCCACGTGGATGATCTCTTTTGCAGGGTCATATGTATTTGTTTATTCACCATATCTGCTTCTACTCCAACATTTTTGGATTTGAGACAAAGGTAGCCAAATATTTTTCTACATCATTTTATTTCTTCCTATGTCATCTCCACAGACACTTCATATATCTAGGAAATATTGTCCTCATCTTACATTGTCTTAGATATATCTTATTTGCGTGTCTGTTCGATGTTGTATTTGTGCCTGTGCTTCATACTATTGCTAGGAGGAAGGTAGGTGTCTGCTCATGGTTGCACGAACTCTAATTGTGTGACAATATCGCCTTTGGTCATGTATGCTTCGGCTGGCACCAAGTAAGAGTGTTGATTCAGTTTGCAAGCCAATTGTAAAGTGGGCCTTCTAAATTTATGAATACCATCATAATGAAAAAGGCATCTCAGTGATTTGAGTCTCCCTCTTAAGCAGGGTCTGAAGAGGGTTAAGATGTAGCCAGCCTTACCCCCATTTATATGGAGAGGCTGTTTCCGCAACTTGAACATGCATCCTCCAGGATGCAAGAAACATACCTTTATGGTGGCGTGCTCAAATTTGTTAAAAGTTGTTGAGCGATTTGGCATTACTCTTTGTTTTACTTATTCAAGACTATGTTACATGGGTTCTGTTTGTTTCACTAAAATGTTGGTGTGGATTACTAATCGACACCATATACGGTTACTCATTTTTACAATATCTCGACAATATAGGGATATAGGGAATAATATTCAAAACATGCTATCATAATGTCAAAAGAATCACTGTTTTGTCTTTTAACTAGTATAAGTAATTAATGTGTTCCCTTAATTCACCTGTAGCCACACATGAAGAAAGATAATTGCTTAGATTGATAGATCTCATTTTTGAGGCAATTAAGTGTTACAAGAATAAGAAGATGTGATTCCTATGTATTTCTGACTGATAAAATATTCTGTCAGAGTCCACACAGCCAATTGTATTGCCATTTATGGCTTCTGTCGTCTGAAAGTCTACTGCTGTTAATGCCTTATCTGTATATCATTATTTCAAGGTAATTACCTTGGCCATCTTCTATCCATATTACTGCTACTACTACTCTATCACTATTCTTTCTCCTCTTTCTCATCTTACTCTAGGAAGCATGGGTACTCTTAGGGTCATGTCGTGTTGGACACGTATTGGACACATCTCGGACACTGCAAAATAGACTAGGGACGCACTAAAGTAGATGCCATGTCTTATCCGTGTCCGAGCAACATACTCTTACTAAACTTCAACAAAAACATATTGACATAAATCAACAAAAACATAATATTACTGGACTTCTACTATTACTGCTGTCTACTAAGAAAAACATAATATTAGGAATTCTACTGGGAACTACTAACAAAAACATAATATTAGGAACTTCTACTGGAAACAATGTTTAGGTCTCTTGATTTATCTCAATAAAGCATAATCAGAAGCAATTTGGAGAATTACAGTTTTGAAATCCAATAAGTTTTAAATCAACAAAATGTAATAAATCACAATATATATATATGTGAAACTTAGGACAGCCAATTTTGTTTACTTTAGTGAGCGGATGTATGGTGTTGGCAGGTATAAGTCCTGTATAACCCTCCACTTTTCCACCTGTTTGTGTTAACATGGTATTTCATGTTTATAATACTAGACACTAAGTGACTGCCACATATTTGGTGGTGATTCCCTATAAAGCTTGCAAAGGGACTAACATGTAGATTAGTTACAGTTCCTTAGGTTGGAGTGCGGTAGCATCCTTTGATTTCAACGTGCAAGTTGCCAAATGGATTAGTATGTATTGAGATTTTTTTTGGGTAGGAATATATGTACCAGTGCAACAAATCTGACATGTAATGCGGTCTTCTTCCAATTTACTGAATTTAAGATATTATTTTGGATAAATAAAAGAAATCATGGTAGAGGTTTCTTGTTTAAAGATCTTTCATTATTGTTAATTAGTAATAGGATGTAAGGCTGCATACATCTTGTCCTCAGACCCTGCGCAAGCGGGAGTCTCGTGGCACTGGGAAGCCCTTTAAGTAATAGGAAGTATTTCTTCTATCGTACAAATACTTGCATGCTGACCCAACAATTTGGGATAAAGGTTTTGTTGTTTTCGTACAGAGACTTGCATGTCTTCCCTTTGGGTGTGTGTGGCAGCACGGATGTGCATATAGGTTTCTTAATTTTATTTCTCTATATGCGGCAAATTTTTGTAGGCATCTTTCTACTATGTGTTTCACTCGAGTGGGGGAAGCATTTGTTCAGGCTTTAGGATTCTCTCATAAATTGAAACAATGAATAATGACTCAATGGGGAATTATGGGAAGTATACACCTTATCTTGATGCACTTGTATGTAACCTGGTTAGATGTTTGCAAGGCGACTAGTGAGTGTATTAGGATAGTTTTATTCCTCAAGATGTAAGGGACGACTTAGACAGCCCATCTCTTCTTGCAAATGCTTCAGATTTTATTTTCTCGTACTCAAATATTTCTTCTTGATTGTGTAAGTTATGGAAGGGTTTGATATCAGCCACAGGTGAAAGGCATTTGCCTTCAAAATATTGATCACACTCCTTTAAGATTCTTATATAGTTAGAAGTTTGTGTGAGTAAGATGCATCTATCTTTGTTGGGATTTGATGCTTGATACCTTAGTTGAGCAACCTAACCCTCCACAAAAAATTACTACAGCAGCTGCGAGAACAAAAGCATGGTCATTTTGTCAATTGCATGGTTCCTGCCAGTGATATTTGATGCCTAAATATGATTTGATAGGTCTTACATGAATATCAGTCTGACGGCTCTGATAATAAGGAACTTTTGATCATCAATCAATCGACCGTTGAGGTGAATTTAAAAAGAGTTCTCGACCTTGTCTCTTAATACTCATTTCGACTGGGGAAGATCTTAGATTTGTTGGGCATATCTTGATTGCTGCTGGGGATTCTTCTGTTAGATAGAGGACCTTCTCTTTTGAAGCAAAGTACATGTTACAAGTGGTTGTGGGATGACTTATGGACTTCCATTGTGTAAGTCTTGGTGTATGAAACTGGTTGAGCTGCTTGGGTGCTGAAGAATGTAGTTGGATAAGTACATTGGGAATAAAAGGTGGCATTTCTCAGCTACTGCTTTCAGTTCGTATTAGATACTATGCGGTGGGCGGCTGGTTCGGGGTTAGGAGCTCTCCTTTGCAACTTATCAGATTTGTAGAGAAAGAATGGCTCAGTTGCATATTTAACCACCTTCTATAGGTTTTATTGTTGACTTAGTTTTTTGCAAGATGGAAAAAAAAAAACTGAAGCACTTATTCGTCAAATTTCTGATTTCAGGAAGGTGAGGTAATCTTAAATTCTTTTATTATCTCATCATGAATGGTTTTTTAAAGAATCATTGAGAGGTTCTCGGCAGTCAGATGGTGGTTATTGTGGTGCATGTAATCCTACAGGAATGTAGGAATGCTGGATGTTATAAATCTATATCAGCAAAATTAAATAACTAAATTGGGGATGAGCAGAACTATCAGCAGAAGGGAGCAAATGAAACAGTGTACAACTTTACTGCTTTAAGCATGTATCATGCTTCCATGCTTGCATCTTGGGTATATTAGATTATTGTTGGTCTTTTCTATTTTACCTGATTAACTTTTATCATTCCAGTGGGTGTTATTTTAAAATCTCTCTTGTGCATTCAACATTTTGGAAGGTAAGGCCTGCTTCTTCTGCAGGTCAAGTGACTTATCTTTTCCACAGGTGTCACTATGTCAGGATTTATTATTGAAAGAATAAGTAGTTATGTTCATTCTTTGGATCCTTCCACACGATTTGCGGATGAATAAGAGCATCCTTCTATATGAACAGTCTTTTAGAAGACTTGAGTTCTATTTAGATCTTGTGATATCTCGTGTATTTTCTTTATCAATATTAACATTGAGGGAATAAATTATTTTATTTATCTTGCACAGTTGGCCTTCCTTATAGAGGAAAGGTCAGTCTTCATCCAGGAAACACCGACTCTCTAAAAATAGCTGCTGTGTCTGTGTCATGTCATGTCATATATCACTTTTATCGGACACGACATAGACACTAAAAATATACTAGCACACATCAAATCCATGCTGTGTTGGCTTGCCCATATCATGTCGTATCTGAATGCATGCAACATACTTTTCATGTTACATTACTTACAATGTTTTTTTTTCCCATGCCTCTAGATGGAATTCCCCGATTTGGGTTGTCCATCCTTCAAATTTTATATTATTAGGGACAGGGGTATGAAATCACAATGCCATGCTATCCTTTAAACTACTCTACTGTGTTTTGTTCTCTCTTACTGCTTATTTTGAGATCACATCTACTAGGATCTCAGATGGTTTTGATTATTTGTATAGTATTTTATTATTATTTTAGATAAAACAGTGGGAATAAATCACCCCATGCGTTTCATTAAATATAACTAACGTAACAAAGATTTATTGTTACTCCAGTTATCCTGTACTTCATCAGCACCTCTTCACCTTGGCATGTTTTTCTCATTTAACTTGTCTAATAATGTAATGGCCTAGGCATTCTTTCAAAATGCAGAAAACAATTCCTTTTCATGAGGTTACTTGTGTTCGAAAAGCAAAGACGGCTGCCATTTTCCCTAATGCTATAGAGATTGTTTCTGGAGAAAAGAAGGTACCGTTTGACTGGCATTATTGGTTTTCAGCACGCATCTCTTTAATTATGTAGGAATTTGTTCTATGGTAAATGCTATATTTTTGTCTGAAGTTGAATTACTAAACCAGTCATGTATATCAAAAATGTAGTCATATCGTGATACGTATAGTGTATCAGTTTGCTTGACTATAATATTTTGTATCATATCATGTATCGTAAGATACATGATTTGATTGACAAATACATTGAAAAATTAATATAACATATAAGGATAACTTGAAGACATTAAGCAACCATAAAGAGTATTAGTAAGAATCTAAGTGACAATCATTATAAAGTTGACACCTAAAGGTGTAACTAAAACACCATAAGTTCGTAACATCGATAAATTTATCCACTAAACACCATAAGGTCCATAATATAAACAATGGTCAATGAAACGCCCAAAAGAAAAGAAAAAAATACGAAAACAAATTAGAAGAAAAATCTCAATAAATAGACAAATAAAATAGAAAAGGTAAAAAAATTGAAATAAAACAAAAATGTATCGTATCCGTGTATCTTATTGTATCGGACAATACAAACATATCACATGAGTTTTTGTCCATCGGATACACCTATATGATCTGTATCGAAAACCTATTGTATCATATCATATGATAAGTATCATGTAATATACGAGATTAACAACATAACATAGGCGTTTTAGAATCTTACACATTTGCATTTTGTTGTTAATTGGCTGAGATTCTTGTACTTACTCTATCTTGTGTATGTATTTGCACTTTTGCAGCACTTTTTTGGGTCCTTCTTGTCCCGTGATGAGGCCTACAAGCTGATTATAGATGGCTGGGCACAACACTGCAGTGATGCCAAAGCCATCCTAGAACGTCAGGTCAGCAGTTTCTTCCTTGAGAAAAGTGGATACATAGTTGCTAAGTGTCAAGATATTTGCTGGCATGTGTACTTGCTTACCCTTATTAGTTATCCCTTCTGTTAGCTGTAATAGCAGGTTTGCAACATGTAGTTGATGTGGCAAGCCAGTGGTTGTTACCTGTGATAACAGTGATTCATGCAATCTTTCCAAAGTTTGGGACTGGATCTGCTCTTTTTTTTTGAGTAAAGGCTTTGCTGTTGTTGTTATATACATGTGTATTTTGGCTTCAAAAACTGAGTCTAAGCAACTACACCTAGATGCAAGTTAAGAGTTCATCTACAATGCTGTAATTACTTGAAGTCTGTCAGTATTATAACTTGGAACATGCAATGGTTGAGCTATACTTCATTTTTGTCATATACTAACTATAATAGTACTCTTACATGCATAGAAACATACCAATACCAAATTTTATGTTGAGATTATTATCGGGTAGATCTTTACCTTTCCTATTTCTGGTGTAACATCTTAGTAAGGAACTATGCATGACATATTGTTAAACTAATTTCAAAGTTATGACTTATGAGGTCTCTATACTCTCTACCTTCAATTATCACGTAGATGTTGCTTTTCCTCTGGCCCAGAGATTCAAATATAAGGGAATTTGATCTCCTGTTAAGTGCTTTATTTATGATGTACAGAGAGTCAGAGACATCAACATATGACAGTTATTGGGATTGACTGTTTTTTACTTGAGCCATATCTTACTTTGACTGGTGGAAATGGAAAAAAAACTGAACTGTATTGCGTCGCTGTAGAAATGGAATGCATTATAAACAATTAATTTGACAACAGAGAATAATGGCTGATATCTAAGTTGCTCTGACTTAGACAGTGTTGTCATAGGCGCATCGGGGTGCACGCCATAGGTGCGAGGCGTCGCGCAGCGCAGTGCTGCGCCTCACCACCACTTGTGGCAATCGATTGAGCAGAGTCGGTTGCCTTAGCGCGCCATGGCACGTGGTGCCGCTTTTTTTGCTTTTTGTTTTACTTAACTAGCTCGACAATTCAGGCCAAGAAGTAACCCGGGCCCACAAATAGCCCTAATAGTAAGATATAAGCAATCTCCTTTTTTTTTTTTTTCCTTTAAACGACCGCAACCACCTCCCTTCCTCTCTTATGGTGAGATAATGAAGAAGTTCCCTTTGATGATAATGATGAGTAGTAGGATAGTTACTTACTAGTGCAGTGCTCTAGTAGTTAGTGAATGATATTTTGGTGGTTTGACAAAACTTTGTGATGAGAGTTATAAGACACTAATATAACTCGTCTTTATTTTATCGTTTAATGTCATTTTGAGGTTTCGATACTGTCCTACGACTCATGCTTTGAATGGTGGTTTCTTTCATGCTTGAAATATCTTGCTTCAATTTGTGATTTCTTTTAAGTAGTCATTTATATATGCTCTATAGTCTGTACATTACTTTGTACATCATTATTACTGGTATTATGTGCCATTAATAATTTAATATATGGTTTTTGTTCATATATGCTCTTTATAATGTGTACATTATGCTCTACATCCTTTATAGTGTTTACACAAGACTATGTGATCTATCTATAAAATTTATAGTGTTCTTTAGATTATTATAAAAAATAATATAAAACTTGCTCCTCGCTTCAATGAGGCATGCGTTGTGCCATATGCTATGCGCCTTTGGCGGTAAGGGTGTTTTGCACCTTGCCACACGCAATGCACCGTGTCGACAATGGACTTGGCTCATCATGATATGCTTTTTCTTAAGATTGTTAACTTTCTGATTTGTAGACAGTTTGGTATATAGATAGAAATTTCTAGATAATCTGTATCATGACCTTTTGCTTGACAGTTTTTTTTAAAATATAAACCTTCAAACCATGCTGAGTGAATGAAGGCTTTAAATCTCAGCTGATAGCAACACGTATTTACGCCATATCCAAGGTTGTAAAAGGCGCTAGGTGCTAGTCGGACGGGCACCGGACGCCTAGGCCACCTAGGCGGCTGCGGTTTATAAAAAATAAAACTCTCAAAAAACCTACTGAAATTATTAGAGAGAAGTCCACAAAACCCCAAAACATGCATAGTCAGTGGTCGGAGGGGCCTAGGATGGGTGCCTAGGCGGGCATTGGGCAGGCGTCGAGCGGGCACCAAATGCCTAGCACGCCTAGACCGAATTTTAGAAGAGTGGCCATATCATATCGGGTTTGAAACCCAATCCGCTGACGCATAAAAGTATTGGTATAGGACAAAACTTATAGAAGTTCTCGTATGAACTCCCATTTTAGTGTGAACCAATCCCTCATTAAAATCCTCCAGGAACAGAAAAAATGGGAAAATCTTGATCAAACAAGAAATAGATGGATCTTGAGAGAGGGCTTACATGTAGTCATTAGCAATGGTGGAAATTGAAGCCTTTTGAAGGCATCAACAACATTGGTGGCACTACTAAGCAAAATAAAATTTAGGATTGAGAAATTGAAACAAAAATATTTCTTCACGTACATACAATAATAGGGTAGGGGTTCTAGTAGTCTACAAACCCATGAGATAAGGTTCCGATGTAACCCATCATTCTGGCCATGTAACGGGTAATGACTATGAAAGATCCACACCCTATTAACTTATGAACTGTAAAACCCGTATTTGATTAATGTATGTATATGTTCAATTTGAATTTTTTTCATTAACACCTTATAATTATAAATATTTTTCATATACAACATCAAAACCTTTACCTATATTTATGGGGTCGGTTGTTTGAATCCTCTTCTTCCATTTTGTTTAAATTATCTTCTTCTTTCCGGCTCTGATAAGGGCTATGTCCTCTATAACGTTAACCAAATCCAGATCATTCTTTAACACTTCAAACCATGTACGTCTAGGCCTACCTCTAGTCTTTTAGACTCTTAGCCGTCCATTAACTATTATATTTTCGCCCCTCCTTACCGGAGCATATGTTGGTATGTGTTGGACATATCCGAACCACCTAAGTTGGTTTCTTTCATCTTGTCCTCAATTGACGCTGCTTCTAACTTTATACATATAGACTCGTTTCTTATTCTATTCTTTAATATATTTTCATTCATCCATCTTAGTATTTTTATCTTGGCTACACTAACTTTATGGATAGTTGTTTCTTAATTGTCTAACACTTTGATCCGTAAAACGTGGCTTGTCTTATAACAATCTTGTATATTTTTTTTTCAACTTCAAAGATATCTTGCAATCACAAAGTACTTCATAAGCACTCCTCCATTTCAACCATTATGTTTTAATTCTACGCACGAGGTCCTTCTCAATCTCTCCATCTTGATGAATGATTGATCCTAAATACTGAAAGCTATCATTCTTAGGTATCTCTGTCCATCTATATAGACTCTTCCTTTATTCTCTTTAACTTTAGGTTGAAATTACATTTCATATACTCTGTTTTGTCTAATAATCCTAAATACCTTAGATTCCAAAGTATCTCTCTACACTTCTATTTTAGTATCTAGCCCTTCTGTACTCCGATCAACCAACACAATATCATCAACAAGCATCATACACTATGGAACCTCCTCCTAGATATATCTAGTAATTTCATCCACAACTATAACTAAAAGGATTTAATATTGATCCTTGATATAAGCCATTGGTAATAGAAAATGGATTACTATCCTCCAATAGTTTGCACGGTCGTCAGACTCTTATCATACATATCCTTAATATAACTACTAGGAACTTGTTTCTTCTACAAGGTTCACCACATCATCTTCATAGGAACTCGGTCTTAAGCTTTCTCTAAGTCAATAATTTCATATTCAAATCTCAAGATCTTTCAATTAATTGTTACAATCCTATAGTCCTACATCGGTTATGTGAAAAACTTGATGTAGTTGATATAATCTTGGATCCTCTCCTCTTTAACTACTAGGTTTTAGAATGAGTTCTCCTAATGTTCGTATCAAATGATATCGGAGATTCGGAGCCTATACTATATCTTTCGGTTGCAATCATACGACACGGGTGTTGACGCTGATATAAAAGTGTTTATCCGAGACTAGAAGTCTAGTACAAAGCCAACTCACATGGGTACCGGAACTACGGAGTGTGGTAGAATATTACAATCCTATAGCCCTACATCAGTTATATGGGAAACTCGATGTGGGCTGATATAATCTCGGGCTCTCTCCTCCTAACAACTAGCTTTTAGGAGAAGTTCTACCAAGATTTGTATCGTTGATTTTCTTAGTACGTGACTTCCATATTAGATCTCCCGGCATAAAACAAACTCTATAATAATTCCATATATTTAGCATAATAATTTTGCATATAAACTAGTCCAAACGTTTCAAAATCAGCCAAAACTACCTGAAACATACGGTTTAGCTGAAATGTATTTATTTTATTTGGTTTTTAACTTTATTTGCAAAATTTGAAGAGGCAATTTTCAAACATGTATAGGGTAATTCCATATTAAATTATGAAAGTACCATGTCACAATTTTATAAAAATCATGCAACTATGCTAGTATTAATTAAAATCAACAATTACTTACAAAAATAACTTATAAATTTTGTTTTCTCCAATGCTTTAATTCCTAAAATTTAATTAAATTTTAACATATTTTAATTTTGTTTATAAACTTTCAAAACTCAATATTCCAGTACTTCGATCCTAAATTGCTGATAGAGAAACTCTACAAGAGGGTCAGATACAATACAGAGCTTAACCTTGGTGAGAATCTCTAGGCAAGATCTTATTAGATTATAATTTCTAGCTTATGACTATTTCTACATAACTTTGATTGATAAGACTCTAAGGGGGCGTTTGATTCATGTTTTGGAGGCTTGGGAATGGATTTTGGATTCCACATCCATATTTGATATGTCTAGAATTGATAATTAGGGTAGGGGGAGGGGGGAATACGAGGGGATTGATATTCCCGTTGTTGTGGGAAAGTAAAACCTAAGGCCTCCCTTGGGAATAGTTTGCTTTCCTGGAATCCTCTTACTTTCAAAATTCTAACTTCTATCCCAAACATATAGAAGCATTATGAAATTAATGAAATGATGTTTATGAAAAACTAAACAAATTAGTATTCCTATTCTTGTCTGAACCAAACATGTGAGAGTAAAAATTGATTTTTTCGGGCTTCATATTCCCAACCTAACCAAACATGGGTATGAAAATGTTCAATTCCTTTCCCATGTTAAAGGAATGGAAGGTGGATTCATAGGAATACAAAACCTTCATCCAAACGTTCCCTAAAGTCTTTCTTCTTGGTGGTAAGGATGACATGAATTCAAACTTGTATACTGCAGTGATTCTCCAAGTTTTCAGTTACAAATAATCCGATCATGATTTATTTATTTTATTTCTCCAGGAGGCAAAGTCTGACAGCAGTAGTCAAGACAATGCCAGTTTAATTTTGGAAAATGCGACAGGATCTCAAAGGTTCCCAGATAATTCATCATCTAGTGACATGTAATCTCCTTTGAAAAGTTCTTAGGTAAGTGAGTATGTTATGTCCCTGTTGTTAATCCATGACATGCCCTACCAGGAATAAGGATGCAATTAACTCAGAAGAATGCAAATCATTATCAAATGTCAAAAGCCATATCGAGGGGTCAGAAAGTGTTCCGGGCCAGGAAAATGGAGGAGAGGAAAATGCTGACGGTCCATCTTCAAGTGAACCTTTCACTTGGCGGTGTGAGGATGTTGATGCTCCTAAGAGTTAGTAAACTAATTTCTTGTTGCTAAACTGCTTGTTTTTTTAGGCTCATCTGAATCTATTAAATGAGGGCGTGACAATAAGGGTTGTTGCTTGCATCCTGGAGGATGTGGGGTTGAGTAGCAGAAATAGCCGCTCCATATATATATATGGGGGTGGGGGTGGTAAGGCTGCGTACATCTTGACCCTCCCTAGATGCTGCATACATCTTGACCCTCTCTATAAGCAGGAGCCTTTGTGGCACTGGGATGCCCTCATTTATCTGAATCTATTAAATAGTTTGGCTACATGCTTCTCCGTTGGTCGCATTAATGGCTTAATGTGATGCCATACAAAGAGCCTTTGTTTCTGCTTCTGTTCCTGGCTCAAAGTTGATGCTGAAACCTATTATTCTTATCAATAATATCTGTCTTTATGAACTGAGACTTAATGAGAAAACGAAAGCTTTCATCATTAATGTCACACCGCTGTTGAACCATTAGTAGTGTGTGATGTACAGTTTGGTAATTTTTATGCAAATGCATCTATCCTAACTCACATTATATCACTTCATTTGTCTCTTTTGTAGTAGCCCAGCATTTTACAATGGTAGCAGAGGCAACATTTCCGGTAATTTGGAGTCCTAAATTATTGGAATCTTTAAAGCCTTGGTGATCTTTGTTCAAACACTAAATCTTTGGTTGACAGATCTCTGTAGAAGAATTCTTCACTCTCTTCATCTCTGATCGTGCGTCTGATTTTCTGGAGAACTTCCGAAAATTATGTGGGGACAAAGGTAAATTTGATGGAAGTATTTTGCACAATGGATCTGCTGAGTCCAGTTCTCACAGCATTCTTTTTGCTAATTTTATGTGGTGATCCCCAAAACCTGTGCGCAGGAGAAACCCTGAAACAGGTTCGGGGTTTGCTACTCAATTCTTCTTTGTGGAATATATGTGAGAGTGAACCTCTTTGGATGTTCTACTACATACAATTTTGTGCATTCTGTTATATCTTTATGTAGTTGGTTTTTATCTTGATGTTTAAGGTGATGTTTATTTGCTCAAGGTTTCCATTGTCTGCTTATCTTGTAGAGTTTCAGTTTACTCCCTGGCGTCAGCACGAACAACTGGGTCATACACGTGACTTGTCGTTTCTACATCCAGTGAAAGTATATATTGGTATAAAAATGTTTTGCATGTCTTATAATTTGCATTTGATAAGTGCATCTTCAAACTTTAGGCTTCAGGGATGATGCTTTAGTTTTCCTTCATATGATGTTATTTATGGACTATTAGTTCTCTTCAAGGTGCAAAGTTTGGTCGGTGTCAGGAGACCCAGAAATTTCGTGTGTATAGGAACAGGTATTCTATACGAGCAACCCTCCACTTTTTCTTGTCGGCAATATAAAATATTAATATATCCCATGCAACATAAATCTTTGTATTTCTTCTTACAATTAGGTTATTTACATAGCTACTCAAATCTTGCTACTTTTCTTGTTTTAAAATATTTCAGATGATCGAATGTGCTGCAAATTAGTCTCTACTAATACCTCATAAATTAATGTGCTTTTTGCCTTCCGGCACTTTCATGATACTACTCTGTGAACTATACTCTCGGTATGTATGTTACTTTGCAACATGATTTATCATCATCTTCATCATCAGCCTTCTCCCATCAGAGTGGTTTAGGCTATGGGGCATGAGAAGGAATGTCCACAAAAGAATTGAAACAGTTGTCGATCTGACATCATCCAAGACTACATTTCTAATTGAACCTCAAATCCAGGCCAATTTAGAACACCAGTTTAAATTTAGAGTTTCAGTCTATTCTACAGAAAATTAAGAGGAAGGCAACACTAGCTGTGCCTATATTGGAATCAGAAGACCGAGGACGACTATTGCTATAGGCTCAACAAATTTGACATACCCATAGAACACGGTTGTGATCAAAATCCACACAAGAGCTACACAAATTTAAACATTGTTATTAAAATCGGATTGCTCTGCCGAGTACTAGCTTGGTTAAACCAAAAAAGGCATGGCCCGAGATGAAATTCTTATACTCAGGACAATTAATTGATTGATTACCGGCCCAATAACGATTAAGCGGCTGGTTTTTGTTAGTCTGTCTATTTAATTGGTAAGTGGGTTGGATCTGAAGTCGGGTTTGGTAAAAAGACCGAAATACATGCAACTAAAACCCATAAAAACTGAAAGTAACTCTCGCGACCCTCTTCCTCTTTAACATTTATTTTCTTCGTTCTTTTCGAATAAAATAATAGTAATAAATAGTATATTGTTGTTCTCTGTTTTTTTCTTTTTAGTACTGTTGAGCCTCTATACTGCAGTTTCTCTTTCTTTTTCTCCCCTGTTCGTTTTTATTACTAAATTTAAGTTTTTTTTTCCTTCTCTTGATGTTAGTTCATTGTTATTATTTGTTTGACATGGTATTAATACCCAAATGATGTTAGTTATTGTCGTTCTGTTACTGTTAAATTGATCTATGGCCCATATTTGTCTATTTGATCTCTATCTACATGTATTTTCCCTAACTGTTCCTATTTATTAAATTTATTTATTTAAGAAAAGTAAGTGTGTATCAAGTAATAAGTAATATGCTTACTCGTTCAAGGACCCCGGACTGAGTGGATAATGAAACCGAGTAATTTAACCTTGAATTTTAAATACTCAAAATAACTTAAAAAGTAGTACTGATAAAGAAAATAAAGGAGATTCTTATTGGCGAAAACTAAAGTTCCATTTCTTGTTTGAAACACTAGATATTTGCATGACACTCAAAATCGTTATCCACTTGTCAACTTATACAATGAATACATTCATAGCGGCATGGACTACCAAATTAAGAAATTTCTTAACAAATCAACAAAATAACATAGAAAAATGACATTACTACGAAAAAACCGAACAATTTTGTTCTTAATTCTTGACAATAGCAACTGACCATTCTTCCTGTCTACCTACTCTCTACCTTCCAGATTTCAATGGCCCCCTTTTATCAAATATTAGAAGACTGATCAAATAAGAAAAAGTCTCTCTCTCTCTCTCTACACACACACACACACACACAACCTACTCTCTAATACACACCTGAGCGTCCGCGGGGATCGAGCCTCGCCCTCCAACGCCATATGTCCTGCTGCTTACCACTGCACCACAGGTATATATATATATATATATATATATATATATATATATATATAGAGAGAGAGAGAGAGAGAGAGAGAGAGAGAGAGAGAGAGAGAACAGTAAATCATTGACAACTGCAATAATGAGACAATATCACGTATTAGACGCTAGCTGTTCAGACAACCATTTAAACAAGCGAAATAATGTCATATTCACACAACAAGAATAGCAAAACAAATGTAAGCCACTTAAACAAATGAGTGATTAACAAAACGCATATACAATTCAAGAGAAGTCAGCATACTGATTGTAAGTTGAAACATTTCTTATTGTTTACAAACTAATTTTGAGAACACAAATTTTAATCAAACTTCACGTTTTCCTTTATTTACCTCAAGTAGCTAAAATATAACACGACCGATTGTATTTGACTCTATGCCAAGATACTGATAATATCTATCAAAGTTGCCATAAACAATCCAGCTAATCATGTGTTAAGGAGAGAACTTTTCCATCAGAACTATCAACTTTTCTATTCTTGCACTCACTTAAATTTTTTACAACAAAAGCACCTAGTGAAATAACCTTATGTAATATTTATCCACAGTCCGCAATCATGTCAGTTCAGACAAGCACAAAAATATAAATTAACATATCTTGCAACACAGATTATGCTGAAAAGGCAACCTTTAAGAATCAATCTTTATCAAATTGGAATTTACTCTTTGATCTTTTTACTCTAGGTCGTACCTGGTTCAAACTGGAAAAAATAGTCCATAGACCATAGAACTCTAAAGTCACTAAGATCTGTCAAACTAAAAGAAAATATCTGAATTAATATAATATTAAAGACTTAAGATTTTTTTTTTAAGAAGAGCATGTATTATTTGAAATTTGTTGTGGAATCCTCCTTTTGATCATCATGATTAGAAAGGAAATGATTGATGTGCGTCTAGTTTTCAACTTGTTATGTTTCAAAGTATTAAAAAAAGATGATACAATATTATCCCATCACATATGTTTATATATAGGAACTTCCCTCCATTTTTAGTTGTTTGACACCGAGTCCTCAGGAGCAAAACAATATCAAATGCTTTCCTAATAGACTGCTGCTTCTTTTTCCATTCTACTTTACTATTTTATCGTTATTTTTTGCCTTGCTGAAGGTACTACTTGATAGTCCATTAATAAGTTTTCTCATAGCTGATTGCAGTCTGCTTGGATAGCACATAGCTCCCCGCCATTCACAGTACGATGAGTACTTTTGTAGTTAATCATTTAAAGGGTCTTATCATGTTTTGATGGATATGTAAAAGCTTGATAAAATGCAAAATCTGTTATGGATTGATGTCAGCTTGAGTCAATCTGAAAGAAGGTTGAAGAACTTGTTTCGGTCTAGATCACTACTAAGAATTTGAGAAATCCTATACCTTGTTGAAACGTTAATAGTTATTATAAACAGTGATACCCTATGAGTCCTTCACAAAATCTAGGTTGAGCTAGAAACATAAAATGGTGAAAAGAGCGAAGCAAGGAAAGAGGAGAGATGCGGAGGAAAGCTTACCTGAAAAATAACACCACTCCACCTGCCAGATACACCAGCCTTTACCAGTTTGTGTTGCTCTCAATCTCCCCTTCTCCCTTTTGGGATACAGAGAAGAAACAACTAATATCTGGGTGAGATTTGGTTTTACAGATTGGATATAGGATCCAGTTAAAACGGAACTCGAGCCAACTAAGTTAAATTGCTGTTTGATTTGGAATTGGATTGATAATTCAGATTCAGTTTGGACTAAATCAATGTGTGGTGAATGGATAGCAGTACAATACAACATGATGACTTGGATATAACACTTATTTTGGCGTGTCCTTATTTTGGTGTGTCTATGTTGTGTCCAATACACATCCAGCACAGGCATGATACATCATGATGCCAATTCGGGAGTATCCTTGCTTCCTTTGTGCTTCCTAGAAATAGATAGAATGACTTAGGGTCTGTTTGGATATGTTTTTTGATTTTTTTTCTTTCTGAAAACACTTTTCAGAGAAAATTTTATAAACTAGTTTTCTGGATATACTTATTCTGAGTTTGCGTTTGGTTACTTTCATCTGAAAAATATTTTTTTGGGAAAAAAGTTAAAACTTTGTTTGGTAAATTATGTTCCGAAAATTTATGTTCCTGTGTCCATTCTGTCCCCAACAAATCTTTTTCGTGTCCAACAAAAGTTCCGTATCCTGTCCACTCAATTCGTGTCCAACAAAGTGGTGGTTTGCGGGGACAGGAGCTGCGGCTTCTTCGGAGTCGACAAATCTAGGGTTAGGGTTCGGGTTTTTGGATGAGGACGAAGTCGGAATCGTCGTCATATCCTGCCCACTCAATTCGTGCCCCTCCCTCGTCGGAGTGGTCGTCGTATTAGGGAGATCGATCATTGGCGGCGGCGCCGGCAGCCCTCGAGCTCCGTCCCCAAGAGCTTGGTATGAGGGAGAGGTCGTCGTGCGAAGCGACCTACGGGGCGGCGTCCGACGGTACCGCCAACATCCATCGGAGCGTGTCCACCGCGTCGTCGTAGGCGAGGGGGAGGCGGTGCTCCGGGGTCAGGCGGTAGTGGAGGGAGACCACGAGCAGGGAGAGCGGCCGCGGCGAAGCCGTCGCCGTGCAAGTAGAGCAGCACCGGAAATTTTGGCTTCCAGTTAGGAGAGGCTGGGAAGGTAGAGGCGGAGCCAGGTGCCCTTGGCCTCGTCGAGCAAGACGTCCTTGGAGATGGCTTCGGAGCCTGCTGCGACGGGGGACGAGGGGGATATGCTCTCGCTCCAAGTAGTACCAATAGCCCTCTTCTCGATTATTTTTGTGGGAGAATGGTTCTTGGCCTGACCATGGAGAGAGAGAGAGAGAGCATGAGAGAAAAAGCTCTCCAAAAGAAAGAGGGGGCCCACCACGTGTGTTCCTCCACTCCCAAAATCAACGCTCACAAAACTACTTTTATCTCCTCTCAGAAATTAGCTTTTAAACTTGGGTTTCCCAACAAAATTTCAGGGTATGTGTTGTGAAATACTCCAGCCAAATGTTGTTTGAGTCCGCTTTTGAGTTTGAACTCAAAAAAGGGAAAATAAAAGGTATCCAAACACACCCTTAGCATTTTGCATATATACCCCTTTTAATAGTTACTCTTACATATTTAGTTGAAGAGTATGGTTTCCAAGTCTTTGAGGACATTCATCGTCCATAAGCTCTTTTTATTCTTAAATCTACCCCTACAAGTATTTCTGTTGACATGTTTACCATACACTAACAGTTCTTTTTTGTACTATGATTGTCTTTCACTAGTTAAATAATTAATGCAATCATCCATCACGAGATTTAAATACATACTAAGTATTAATGTAGGGAAGTGAGGTAGATATTTGATACATATAACAAAGTCAACATATGAAACATCGTCAGGAACTACCAACATGTATTTTTGTCTGATATCAAATATCATTGCATGCTTCTTTATAAGGAACATGAATGTGATGATCATCATTGCAGTGCATGTCTAAATCTGGTGGATTTTTATTTTGTTTTGCTTTTAGGAGTGCTTGCCAGACAGATGACACTTTCTTTTTCTTGTCTCTTTTCATTATTCGCCAGCCATTTAGTGATCGAGACCTCTCAACAAGTTAGTGATGTGCCATATGCTGATTACTTTACTGTTGAGGTGTGTTTTCAATCCAGTAATTCTCTCTCTCTCTCTCATACACACAGGCACACATGCACGCGGGCACACGTTCAATGTTTTGTGCATAATCAAATACATGTCCCTTGTTGAGGTTTCTTAAATATTCGAACTACTTAAATATACTCAGATTTTTCAGGACTCACATCAATTTACATAGATATATTTTTATTATTTTTTGAGATAAGGCCAGTCACTGATGACAGTCCTTGTCTTGACTTACTAGGACCAAGAGCCCACCCCTCCCATTTACTTAAATTTTTGCCCGGACTGGGGTTCGGACCCAGTCCCCCCTCCCTTACCAGTGCTATGGCCAAATTTATTTCCACTTAAAGTTAGCTTATTTTAGATAGCCAGAAAGAGTGGAGTTCAGGGAATTGCGTCCTCTTTAAGGCTGCAAACTTCCACCTTACAACAACAACAACAACAACAACAACAACAACAACAACAAAAAAGTCTTTATCCCAAATCAAACAATGGGATTTTTTTCAGCTTAGCGTAAAAGATACTCTATGGTGCTAGAAGATATCCGGTTTTATTTGGAATTAAGTGGAACTAATATAGCAGTTTTCACTAAGTGGTGTATCCACTCATTTTACTAAGGGTGTGTTTGGTAGGAGGGAAAAGTGGGAGGAAAGAAAATAGAGGGGAAAGTGAAGGGAAAAATTCATTTTCTCTTGTTTGGTGTGGAAGGAAAATAGGAAGGAAGAAAAAGTGGAGAGATTACTTTTCCCTCATAACCTAAGAAATCCAATCCCCCCCAAAATTGGGAGGAAAAGTGGAGGCTTGTATTAATTAACAATTATACCCCCATATGAATGTATTATTTAAAAATTATTTATGAAGTCAAATGGTAAATAAGTGTTTTTAGTTGAGGGTAGAATTGGTAAACCCTATATTTTTTACTTTCTTTCCTTCCACTTTTTCTTTCATACCAAACAAAGGAAAATGCATCTCTTATCTTTTCCATCCTTGCTACCAAACACAAATGAAGGAAATGATCTTTCCTTTCCATATGGAAGAAAAATGTATCCTTATCTTTTTCCTTCCTTCCACTTTTCCATCCTTCCTACCAAACACAGTCTAAATGTGAAACCATACACATTGCTTTAAAATATATAAACATTAATGTTACAATGATTTTGACCCTTTATATATGTTTTTCTTTCATTCCATACTCCCTACAAATTGATAGAGCAGTTATGCAAACTTCATGGAATATTTTTGTATTTTGCTATCTATTATAATGAAATTGGATCAAACAGGACATTTCTACAACAACAACAACAAAGCCAAAGCCTTTATCCCGAATTTTTGGGATTGGCTATTTGAATCCTGCTCATCCATTCAGTTCTGTTAAGGGCCATGTCCTCCGTAGCAATAAAAAGACCATATCCTTCTTTGAAACTTGAACCCATGTTTGTGTAGGCCTACCTCTAGTCCTTGCTTGTCCTCTAACTACTATATTATGATCCTTCTTACATGAGCATATATTGGAGACAGAACTTCTATAATGAAATTTCTCACATGCAAAAGAATTCAGAAACATTTTATAGCATTATGTGGAATACCTAGGACAATACCAGCATCTTTTCTTCTAAACTCAGGCCTGTGCATATGAAACTGTTACTTTCTGACGGTTTATTAGGAAATCATTATCATAAATTTCTTGTCACATAAATGGATTTTCTGCGAGCACAAAATTGTTGCTTTCTTGCTGATGTTCCCAATGGTTAATTCAATGCTGAAATGTGTTAACCTTGCAATTGATATCACATAGTTTAGATATAACACCCTTTTGTGTGTGCGTTTATAATGAAAACAAGAGAGCTTATAAATGAGAAGTTATTTATTTTGTTCCCCACACAAATGAACAGTTCTAAACAGTCACAATAAGATCCTGGATGCTTGTATATAACCAGCAAATGGAAAGTCCTTTTAGGATATAGACCCTTTTATAATATTTGATTATAAAACATGGGTCTTTTACAAATGTCAAGTAACCTATACGTAGCCTATCTTCACATTTAGCCAACTCATTGTCTTTCTGGGCTGGCTGCCTGTGGAGAGGTATTTATTTTTCATGTGAGCCTTTACAGGTGCAAGGTTGAAATTATCTACAATATCCAGCTGCTCTAAAAGTTCTGCATATTTTTGTTTCTTTTCATGAATTCTTTTAATGCTTAAGGGTGAAATGTAGGTATAGTTAAACTAATGAATCAAACCATAGAATATTCATTGGTAACAAGCCGCCTCCAATTAATTTTGGAAGCATGAAAGGAACTGCTTTGAGTAATAGCCAATTCATTGAGATAAAAAGAGGGCACCAATTGCTAGTTTTTATGTATAAGAAGAGTGGAATTTTTTTTTCTTTTTTTTGGCTTAATGCACTTAAATACCTCAGATTTTACTTTGCACTTAAGTGCATTTACTACCTTCAACTTTTCTTTTTTACAGATTGATACCCTAACACCCTTAATAAGAATTCGGTCAAAAGACCTGTTTTCCCTTGTCCTCTTCCTCCTTTCTTTACTCAACAATCCAACCCTAATCCATGTCCTCATGTTTCTTCCTTTTCTTTCTTTCTTCTCCTTGGATTACATCATCGACAGTCGATAGAGGAGCTGGTGGAGGTAAAAAATGAAGGAGATGGACGTGTCAGAGGAGGAGAAGGTGGACATGGAGGAGGTGGGGGAAGATTTGGAAGAGGGAGGAGGTTGGATGGGTTGTGGTCTAACCAGGTGAGGGAAGGATAGACGTTACTTTTACTTTAGGAGTAAAATAGTCCGAAATTGGTCTTGTTCATCTCATGTAACCTTCAAGCTAAACAACAGATTGTTAAGTGTCAAACATTGGGAAGTTGAAGGTAGCAAAGTTCACATAAATCGTTGCGAGTTCAGCGAGAAAGAACTCGGATTTCTTCCGATCCTTATTTTACATTTCATTGAATAATTCATCAAACTTGGATATATTGCTCTGTGGTGTTCATAATAATTTATCATAAGAAAATTACTCTTGATGACTCAAAATTAAAAATACAATCCTGATTGATGTTAACTTAGAACAGAGTTTTAGTATTGTAAAAGAAGTTCCAGGCAAAATCATAAATTTTTGGAAAAGCTTGGGAGTTTCCAGTTGGAGGTACAGGACTGATGGTGATATCACATTTTACTGCTTACCACACCCACACTTTTTTGCCTATTCCCTTCATCTTGAATCTTCTCTGATTTTCTAGAAGGGGGAAATAACCAGCTAGAAGCTCCGTCTTGAATTAATATTGGAACTAGCAGCTTTATTTTATTTTTCCACAGTTATCTGTTTATCTGATATTATCTTAGGCAAATTTCTTGTTTGTGTTTTCATTTCCTAGGTTTTTGTCTTGAAGATGAGAAATTGTCAAATTTCTACTATTTAAGGTTTCTTTTTGGTGGCCATCGTCTCATGCCTATGAGCTGCTATTCTTATATACTATTTTTTTTTTTGAATTTCTTCATAACATAGAATTGGGTTCATTTAGGGTATATGGGATGTGGAAACAAATGGTAGTGAAGAAAATGGTTGCATTCTCAAGATATACTTCAGTGTTCCATTCTCAAAGAAAACTATATTCAAAGGTATTACTTTCCTTTTAAATGTTTTACCATACTATCCTTTCTTTTTTGCTGTATTCTTGTAACTTCTTTAATACTTGCATAATATTGGATGGATTCTTCTGCTGCAGCATACACAAAAATGCTTCTCATTTACCTTACGAGGTTTAATTCTCAAATCCTGTGACAAAATACCTTCCTCACTTTAACTTTCAGTTTCAACTTTGAGATTAGTGGATTTGCATCTCTTATGCCATCTTTATGTGTGCATGATACCATGTATATTGAGATTTGAAGAAGAGCTAACAACTATGGGAATACATTCTTGTCTCTCTGGCTTAGTGTGCCATGGAGATGAATACAATTTCCCTATAGCAAATTGTTTTGTCATAACTCTTCATCTAGACTCTTTATTGTCTAGGATAATTTGGAGGATGCTCCTTGGTTGCATGAGCTTAAACTGCATAGCCAAATAGTAGGCGTACTACCACCTGGCCATCTAGTTTCTATTGCATGATCATCTCATGCTAATAGCAACCTTGGTTAGGAATTTGGCACCAACATTAGGGGTCGCTTGTGGTCCGCAACCGGTTATAAATCTTTGCCAATTCTTTTATGGAGCTTTCTTATGCTCCATGGCCAACCATATTCTGATGAGAGAAGGCTTGGATGATAATGATAACTATATTTACTAAAAAAAATTCATTTATGAATGTCTTTACCCCTAGTTTAATCATTCGATCCGTTTCAAACATTATTAGTTCCTTATCAATGGCCAATCGTAATATTTATGTGCAAAGAATAAAAGGTACGGGGTGTATGATTAGTGGGGCGTGCACAGGGTAGGGGATAGGCATGGAGATATGGCATGTAAGAGCTCGTCCATGCTTTCTTTGGAGGGAGGAAAGTGGCTAGGGAGAAGTAGTTGGTGCGTAATGTATACCAGGCGGCTAGGAAACCAGCATTATTTTTTCCCCTGGAAGTACAATTCATATTGTAATAATACCTATAAGTCAAATTACGCACAAGGTTTCCAGAACAATACCAAGGTGCATAATGTATACCAGTTCTTATATCGTTAACCGTATATATGGAGTGGAAAATGGTACCCATGCTGTATCTGTTTGGAAATGAGAGCATACAATCTCATTTTGTTTTCTTTTATTGTTATAATTGTGGGTAACAGGATGGAGTCCCTTTGTTGTGAAGGGGAACACCAAATTCAGAGAGGGGCACGTGGCGGTAGCGGGAGAGGGCAGAGCTAGCCTTAGAATTTTCAACAAAGTTGACGTGCACAAGTTGGCTAAAATAACTTTATAGTTATTAATCTACGGGTTGACTTATTTATATGATTCATATTTGTTTACATGTTTGTGCTGTAAAAGTAAGAAATAGTTGTAAATTGGTTCAGGACTAATTTTCAATTTCTTGTTCATAGCAGTATCGGTATCGGAATCAGTATCGGACCATTCCTATGAGTATTGTATCGGCGATATTGGTAGATTTTTTTGGTATCGGAAAACAAATAGTTATTAATAAATTATTAAAATTTAAAAATACATTTTATATATTTGGGCATATTTTTAAGTATTTTCAGTGTTATTTCTTAGTAGTTTTGAAATTAAATGAAATAGTAGTCACCCTTACCAATTGGTTTACATGTAATAAATCAATTTTCTTCTTTTATATGCTTTACAACCTTATTATTCTTCAAACCTTTATTGATTTGTCTTTTTTCCTTCAATTTTCTTTGCATTGATCGGAAAAGAGATCCCCAATGTCGGTATTGGTCAGTATCGGGTATCGGTCGGTATCGGATCGGGACATGCCATACCATATCGGTTTTGGCCGTATCGGATCGGTATCGCCCGATACTTTAAACTCTGGTTTATATCATCAAAAATTTATGAAAAGTAGTCCCAAGTATTAAAAATAATTTACCAGAATACTTCTCATATCTCAGTATCACATATGTTATGTATGTGAAAGTGTTCTAATACTCAAAATTTGACATTGCACCATCTTGGGCCATGACGTGCATATGCATGATAAGTCATTACTTCAAATATGTATTCTCAAGGTGAGCCATCGCACGACATCCGCTATTCTTTCTCATTTCTTGCTGCAGTAATCTTACGATAAGACCTTTTGCAAGCTGGATGAGATTTGCAGTTTCATGCGTTGTTCTATCAAAAGCTTATCTAGAGTATTATTTTAAGCAGCATATTCCCATAATCTGTAAAAGTTTTCACGTGCACATGATGGCTACAATTTTCTATAGGAAGAAACTGGACATGAGAATAAACCCACTCTTTATTCGAAGCTGGACATGAGCATGAACCCACTCTTTATTCGTAATCTTTACCTGTAAACTCTGTATCCATTGATTTCAGTGAGCAATGTTTTTACAGGGAAAATTGAGCAATCAACAAGAGATGAGTTGCGGGATGTTCTTGCAATATGGATCAACAATGTATCACCCTTCCCTTATTTTTGCATACAATATGGTCAATAAATGCTGACAGAGAATATTTGTTTGGTCTAGGCACATGAATTGGTGAAGCAGAAAAAAATCGAGGAACAGGAAGGTTTGTCTCTTAATAGTATTATTTGCTCAATTTGTTGCACTTGTAAAATATAATACTTGATAGTGTTTTTTTATTTTAATGTTGCCCGTTTTATTTTATTTCTAGGAATTTCTAGTCAGAATACAAGCATGATTCTAGATCAGGAAGTAGGAAATGGAAGTTCTCCTACACTAGGACTTCCAAGAACGTTACATACGAAAGTTACTCCTTCAGTGGTTACACAAACCGTGCCTGACAGAGAGAATCAGATTGAAAGTCTTATGCACAAATTATGTGGATACTCTGCATCCTTTGCATCTAGCTTAAGAGACTCGTGGGCCACATTTGTTTCATATACTAAGTCTCAAGACCGGTTTCCTCTATATCTACTTGTCGCAGCTGTTGCCATCCTTATCCTAATGCAGGCAAGTTCAATCATGTTTCTTTTTTCTTTTAATATAAGCAATTTTTGCACGTGTTGTCATTGTTACTAATTACTATGATGTTCTTTAGGCCTTTATCTTTGATCATTAACTCTTATAATATATGATAATATTTATGTTCAAAGGATAACGACTGTTTACTGCTTCCGAATCCTTGTGGTAGTTTGAAAATCCTTGGACCTTCTGCAAATGTGTGGATAGCTGCAAATAATGATGATTTAGAGTCAATGAGGAACAATTAAGTCGGGAATGTGGTTGACCTTCCTCCTGGGTGCAAGGCAATTGGGAACAAGTGGGTTTTCGAGACAAAGCACAAGGACATGTCAAAAAGTCGGCTGACCGATGCAAGGCACATGCTGGGAAAAGGGTTCACACAACATGAGGGGATAGAGTCGATAGACTATGAGGAGATGGTCTCCCCAGTGTTAAAATTATACACTTGCATGATCCTCGCGATTCTTGCCCACTTGAAGTAGAGCTCATGCAGATGGATGCAATGTCTGTTTTTCTCCATTAGGTTTCTTCATCCAAGTCTCCATGGTGAAAAACAGTCATTATGCCATCTGGACGGCACTAAGTCTGAGTGTGCATTTTGAGGACCAGGCAAATGGTGGCAATTCTAACCATTGGTGAGACCTGAGAGTGTTTCCTCGTATTTCATTGATTGGGTGAATCCTTTGCCACCAAGCATTCCCCTTGTATTTGTTAACCTGGTCCTGGACCTGATTTGTTCTTGTTGACTCTAACACGTCATGCACTGCAGCTATCCACTCTTTTGCAGCAGTATCAGAGCTAGTTTGAAACCTCTTAAAGTGTACAACTCTGGAGTATCGTAGAAGTTTCACCAAAGTTTCACCAATGCTACATGCTTCTCCATGTTTAGTATGTTTAGTATACCTGTAACTTTTCGCTTGTACTTTATCTATCATTCCGTTGTGCAATCTGACCCTTTGCATATAAATCTATCAACTCTACATTGACCTATTTCTTCTTCGGTAATGCCCTTTTAGATTATTCAGTGTCCTAGCTCTTTGTCAAAAGATGCTTTATGGATACTAATTACCTTTGTCTTTTCTGGCAGATACTGAATATCTTAGCCTTTGCCAATTACTACTAATCGCATGTAAATGATCACATCTTTGATGACTAAATACATTGGAGTCCCTACTGTCTCCCTTACCTCTCTTGTTATTATATGACATTCAGGTTAGGACGTGATATATATATAAGAAAAGGTCAAAAGGTAAAGTTTGTACTTCATAACAGCGTCAATAATGTTTTTAACTGCATATAATTGCTTGCTTCTGCATATTATCCATGTAGTAAATACTTTCACTACTCTGACTAGAGGCAGTTTCTTTTTTTCCCTTCCTAACACTGGAGAGAAGGGTCAAGTCAAGGTGACTAGTCAAACATCACTTTAAGATCTTGAAATTATTTTCTGTACAGTATATGAAACTCTATGAAAACTCGAAAGACCACCAACTTCAAAGTGGCAATAGAAAGCTGTACTCTTCCTGTTCAGATGTTGACTTGAAAAAGATTAGCATCTCATCATATGTAATACTCTAGCTAATCGGGTGTAGAAGAGTAGTTCTGAAAGCTGCTTCTACTTATTTCTAGCTAAATGTGCCACAAGAGGGCTATGATGAAATTAATAAAACTCTTGCTTGAGGTTCTTTCTTATTCTCCTCCTGCAAGAATTATAAAGAGCTAGGCCAACCTACCTACCATTTTTTATATTTCCCAGATACTCTTTAAGTACATGCTTCTAAGAAATAATTCAGTAGCATTTTCCTGCCTTCTATCACACATTATACACCTTTCTCTGGAGTCCATCTATCTAGTCACATGAGTAAAATAGTCAAACTTCCCATGAGAATGGAGCGTGTGAAGCTTTATGATTTGGACCATATGCATAAGGAGCGAAATTGAAAGTTGAAACACTGGTCACATACGAGTAGTATAGTCAAACTTTCTAGTCCGCTAGAAATTATCGTCTCATAATATAGCAACTTTGGTCCTGGAGAAGTTTCTATAACATATTCTTTCTCGTGATTAAAAAAAGGAAACATTACAATGCAATATTTTGAAGGGCAAACATATTACACCCAAATTGGCATAACATAATAAGAAAGAAAACACATGATGCCTGCTAGAATACATAACCACCTTTTGAACTGTGGTCAAGGAATCGTACTTGTTTTTCTTCTCTGAAGTATTTTGGTACAAGAATGAATTATTGCCTATGATCAGAAATTGATTTTCTTGGATTCATGTTCAATTTTCAACAATGTTCTTTATCTTACAGTGAAATGTTTACATTTTTTGCAGATGAGCATCATCGTTATACTAAGTAGAGGGCCTCAAGTTCATATTGTTACTCAAGAGAAGCATACTAGTAGTCTTCGTAGCTATAACCCAGAAGAATTAGGATGGTTAGAGAAGCGGTTTGACTATCTCAAGGAAGAAATGCTCATGTTAGAAGCACGAATGGAGATGGTGCGGCATGAGCATGCAGTGGTGAAGGCACACATGCTAAGCCTCGAGAGGCTCAAGCACAAGTCACGATGAGCAGTAGACTTTTGATTACTTGTGCATATTGTGAAGTTTCTTTCATCCTTGTCCTTCATACCCAATAATTGGGAAAAAGGTATTCGTTACTTGGTGTATAATGTCCATGCCTCTGTACAAAATAAATGACTATACATTTATTTTACAAGGTTTTACAAACAGACATTTTGTAATTTTACGCACTTGGTGGATAACATTGGATTATGACGGATATCCGTTCGAGTGTTTTTGATTGCCTCGAGGAGCCCCACTTTGTTGTTCTGGAGCCCTTCAGAGATCAAAGATGTATTTATTTTGCACCTAGTATAAGATTCCACAGATCATATGCAATGATACACAGACGCTCTCAAACTGCAAGTAGAAAAGGATGGTTCGAGTCTAATCATTTGTCTTTTTTAATGAAGTTTTTATTGTTATTACTATTTCTTTTTCTAATGTACAAACATAATGAATTCTAATTCGAGTAATTCTTTTTTTTTAAAGTTTACTCTCATATTTTCTATTTCTTGCCACTCTTTACTTGCAGTAACTTGATAGCTATTTTGTCTATTGTGTTGCAAATTTACTCATCTTTATTCATTGGATGCTAATAAATAACAGTAGCAGCTCAGAATACGAGTACCATCAGGCTTCGACGTAAACTCTTGTCGGCGATCTGAAGGCACTCGGAGCTCTGCAGCAGGATGGTTAGGCAGCTGTAGTCGGTATGTGCAGCCATCCTAGGTATTTACTGTCATGACTTGCATGCCTTCCTCAAACTTATCAGCCTGGCCTAATCCCAGGCTCTCTCCAATATGGCATCCATCAGTTGCAGTCACTCCTCACTTCCATTTCATACTTACCCATCTTTTGCCTGCAGATTTTTTTCCAGGCATTGACAGTAGTGCACCAGTTGCTGCAAATGTCTGCAAACAAACTATAACTTAATGGAACAGCTGATAGTACTCTATACCTGTAATCTGGGGAGACTGACCAGAACTTGCTCCACTCACCATGAGGATGAGCATACAGCTTTATGAAATCCCTAGGCTTTTTGGGTTTCATTCACAATAGTGTCACAAGTCATTTTTGATGGGTCATAAAATAAACTAAATAAATCAAGTCATAACCCAAGGCACATTGCCCTCACAAATTTTTGTTTAGTTTTAGGTCTTATATAGTGTTCAAAATTTACGTTTATGTTTTCATTTTTGACTGTCAGCCCAAGTCCTGGACAGACCTTTTTTTTTTTTTTTCTTTTTCTTTTTGTGGTTCTCTTTCTGGATTCTTCACATAAATATTTATAGTTCTGCAATACTGTGTATATGGAAGATTTTATGATTGAGTTCAGTTTTTTACGGATTTTTTTATTGGTCGAAAACGGTGATATTTTGATGTCTTCCGCACTCGGTTTCCAACCAAACTGAACCCTTTGAACTAACAATTATCGATTTAAAGAAATCAGTTTGTGGATCATCCATGACTATCCACTGCTTCGAACAATAAAAAGAAAAGAAAAGTGTAGGACCTACCAAGACGAATTTTTTTGTTTCGTGCGCATTCTCATGTTGTCCATATCTTCGACTCCTCGTGGACGTCTATTGCCATTAATTAATTGTCGTCCTTGTAGCAGGTGTTCTTGTAGGCGTGACAATTGGAAGACCAACTAATTCTTCTCTAGGGATCGGGTTTGGTTAAGGCTTATCGACGGCTGACTTGTGCTTTGTGCCTTTTTTTTCTTTGAAAAATAACATTGTTGGCTATAGTAACACCATATTTTATTATTTTATTTTATTTTACTTTTGATAATTAGACACTAAGACAGTGATTTCGGGACAACTTATGGATGCTGAGGTTGTCGCTTGTGTTTATACTGTTCGCAACAAAATTACCAAACCCTTCGGCATGCACTTATTTTGGAGTTCTTTTTTGTACGTACTTCATAGCAACAAGGTCCCAGAGTCGCCTAAGTCCCATAAATCTTATGCAGATTCCGACGAAACTTCGAGTTTGACAACCCTCCTCTATTTAGGAAAATCCTCCAAACCCAGGATGGCATGGAAGAAAAAAAAAATCGGATATACTGTGACCTACAAGAGGTCGAGATCATGGATGATCTTCCATGACATAAAAAAAGGGCTAAAAAATGATCGGATAAAATGGCAACCAAAATTAACTCCGGTTAGGACCATATGTAGAGCCACTTGTGGACTGAGATGGTCTCCAGTCCACCTTTTGTTTTTCATATCTATACATGTCAGTCCAAATCTAATTTTCTACCCTTAAGTTTCAGCCCACACAGCTCACAACAGTCCACACTCTAGCAGCACGGCTCTTTTTCTAATTTCCTAACTCCCCCCTCTCTCTCACTATCCCACAATTTACATTGTACAAATGCAAAGTAATGTATACTGCAAATTGTCCATTTCTCATAATTCCACTATCGAGCACCCCCCTCATCATTTTTCTCATACGAACGCTCATTCCTCACTCAACCTCTCTTTCTATAACCCCTCTCATATCCTATGCTTCATCTTCAACTGATCGAAATTGCGCCATCGTCGTCGGACAGCAACGACAGCCAAATGAGAAACTACAGTAGCAATGTCAAGTTTCTTCGTCAGTACTTTTCTTGTCGTCCAAACATCCGTACCCCTCTACGAGTTCCGCCACATTGCACATTCTCTGTTTATGGTGAAAGAGAATACCAAAGCCTCTTAGTGTTTGAACTTATGCCTATAAGAATCTACTTGATAAACTATTTTTCTATATTTTTAGTATGTTGGATACGGTTCTACATTGACCATACACGGTTCGGAATGATCACCATAAAATATAAACATGACGATGCTGACAATATTTATTTTGTATTTAAAATTCTAATCCAAACCCGTGGGACGGACGAGTGTAGTGACATACCAAACCCTTCGGCACTTTGGAGTTTCCTTTTGTACGTACTTCATAGCAACAAGGCGCAAGAGCCGCCCAAGTCTCTATATATTGGTTCTCTCCTTAGTAGTACTTACGTAGTCGACCCTATGGAAGTCGAAGCCCAGCACGTCGAGCCCCTCTCGTCCGCCGCCGTCAGGCTCCGCGTCAAGGACTTCATATGGTACGAGGACGAGTGGCCGACGCTGCGGCACGACGAGTTCGCGACGGGGGACGAGGACGACGTCCCCACCGTGAGCCTGTCGAAGGCGAAGTCGAGCGCGAGGGACTACGAGGACGAGTGCGGGAGGATGGTCGAGGCCTGCGGGACCTGGGGGTTCTTCAGGCTGGTGGATCACGGCGTGGACGACGACGGCGGCGTCGTGGAGGCCATGATGGGCCGATGCGCCGAGCTCTTCGCCCTCCCCGTGGAGCAGAAGCTCCGCGGGGGGAGGGAGAACGGCGTGCCCCTCGGATACTCCGCTAGCAATGCCGACTACGGGCACAACCTGCCGTGGGCCGAGTCCGTCCAACTTCTTCAGTCGCCTCGGATGGTTGCCGACTTTGCTAGAAAAGTATATGGGAACCAGCATCAACCTTTGAGGTACGTATACCTAATCTAGTTTGTACTTTGGCTAGCCCGGCGCGTCCGCCGAATGATCGCACCTACGTGACAGCGGTCCATGGACACTCCATGCTAGTACCGGAGTCCACCCCTTAAATTCCGGACCATCATGATAATGGGTGACTGTCACATGGCACAGATTTGTGATGGTCATGCTCAAGCACTCTTTAGTTTTAGGATACCTTGTAATATTTCCATATTGTCCATAAGATAGTTTGAGTTTAGTCATGACGGTTTACTTGGACTGACCTTTAGATTTTGTTTAGATTTCCATGATATTCGAAATCTACAACGAGCTCTCCATTTTGAACGTGCAGCTCAAATCAATGGTCAAGATGGAATCCAAATTCTCTTTTGGACAATATGAAAGCTTCAAGATAAATTTCTAATTAAAACAAAATAATCTTTTATATTTCATATATTACTAGTGGAGCGTAAGACATATATTTTGCCCCATTGTCGTGCCGCTGAGGATGTATTTCTATTGTGGAGAGAGATAATGGAAATATTTTGGTCCTTTGTCGTGCCGCTGAGGAGATGGAGAGAGATAATGGAAATATTTTGATCATATAATACTGTTAGGATATTGAGTTATATAATTATAGTTGATGTGTCAAGTTGTCTGTATTAAGTTAAAAAATAGAATAGTTGAGTGTATGAAGTTAAAATTAAGTCCAATTTAAATCCCTGGAAAAAAGACTAAGAACCATATATAATTTGATTCATTTTGAAATTCATTGCCAACAAAAGAATAAGATACGACGAGACAGCTTTTTTTAGGGGAAAATGAAATCACTTCAATAATAGTTTAGGTATCCGTCTATCAAAAAATAGAGAAAAAAAATACTTTGCAGAGATGCCATGAAATTTTGTTGCTAACTTCTTACAAAGACGGATAAATTTGTCGGCAGCTAATATATATTGATGGCTGACAATTAATATAAAAAACTGTCACCGGAGAAAGATTTTGTCTGAAAAATAGGAAAAGTATGTCATTAAATTTTTGTCATGGCTCCTGTACTTCTACAGGGACAAATATGATTGACTACAAAATTAGGAAAATAAAAATAAAAATAAAATAATAATTGTTTTTTGGTTTAAAAAATTAGCGACAAAATACAGTCCTCCCGCGTACTTCTAAAGCTCTCTAGACAATTTTCTTGCAGTAACCTTCAACGTACCTACATAATTGTTTCTCAAAACTATATATGAAAGAAAAGAAAAGAAGAAGAAAACAATCGAACAAAATGATGCAATTTTATTTCCAAACACTGTAAATTTCAACACGAACGAAACGTAATATTTCTTTGTAAAATAGTGCTCGATTTCATATATGACAAGCTTCGACTGATCACCCTTGTTAGCAATTCGGAAAACGAGTGCTAATTTTTTTCAATAATTTATACGGAATACGTTTAAAATTTTGCATGCATAAAATTTACGTACTGATTTGAATCTGTCAAGAGTACGCAAGTATAATACATTTATGAAAGACACGAAATCTTTTTTACGTATAATAAGAGTTTTTATTCGGGTGATTGCTAACAAGGCGCACGACTGACCCCTTGGACTTGATGTTGGCTTTGATTAATCAGCGACACGATGGTGAAGTACATGGATGCGCTGGACCAACTCGGAATGGCCCTGCTCGAAATGCTGGCCCATGGTCTAGGGCTCCCTGGCGATTTCTTCGCCAAGAACTTTGGCGAGAAGGAGTCGACGATGATCCGGGTGAACCACTACCCACCGTGCCCCCTCCCGGAGAGGTGCTTGGGGCTCGGGAGCCACACGGATCCCCACGCGCTCACGATCCTGCTGCAGGACGACGTCGGAGGGCTACAGGTCCAGAAGGCCGACGGGACCTGGATCGGGATCAGGCCCGTGCCCAACTCTTTCGTCGTCAACGTCGGTGACATACTCGAAGTAAGCAAAACGGAACCCCTACTCTCCCTATGCAAGTATTACAAAATGGCTAATTTATAAAGGCACTACAAAATTTACTCTGGCTGTCCAAATATTTACAAGTTTGGGTTGCCTACTACCTATATAGGACTCCTACCAATCTCTACTAATATAACGGAATTTCAAAACGGCTTAAACTTGAGCCGTGTAAGCCGGATGTATATCACAACTATTTTATTTAAAAAAATAATAATTAAGGAATATTATAATTTTGAACTTTTTCTTCTCTTTTTTTTTTTCCGCATAACCTAGTACTCTTTCTTTTATTCACATATATCCATCACAAATTATAATATAAATGTAAATTAAATTTATATAAATTTTAATTAAAATATAAATATATATATAAAACAAACCTTAATTTAAATTTAAGTATTTAACTATATTTTGATAAGATTAGAAAAAGAAAAATTATTTTACTTGCGTTGTACGTGCTTTTACTAGTTAATATAATGGACTATCAAATTTTTTGACATATCCCACTACATAATGGATACAAGACTATAGAAAAATTATAGAGTCCTAACAGCATACAAGACTGTAGAAACTGGATTTGAGATTTATGTGGACTGTCAAAAATTATATTGGTAAGACTGTCAAAAATTTTGACAGTCTAATATATTGATTGATTGATAGGACTGTTAAAAAATTCACTAGCTACCGAACTAAACTGACTTTTGTGGTCAGTGAGGAGAAGTATAACCTTCTTGGCGAAGTGGACGGTCTCGGGATCAAACCGTGGGGAAGACGGGTGTGGGTGTGTGTGTGAAAAGTGCGGACATGGGTCCCAAATGGCATGCAACGCATACATCACAAAAAAAATATTTCACTAGCTAATATTTTTGCACAAAGAATGCTCCAATGAATAAATGAATCCCTAGCTGGCTGTCGCATTGCGATGCATGCAGGCATGGACGAACGCACGACTAAGGAGCGTGGTTCACAGGGCGGTCGTCAACCGAGAGAAAAATCGGCTGTCAGTTGCCTATTTCATGCTCCCTGCAGGCGATGTGCTCGTCGATTGTCCCACAGAACTACTTGATCTCGTCGACGACGACGACGGCGACGGCGGCGGCGGCGGCAGGAGGAGCAGGAGGAAGTACTCTGCATTCACATGGAACCACTTCCGAAATGAGCTCATCACACAGAAGAGGGTGGTGGCCAAGACTGCTCTCAGCAGATATCTCATAAATTAACCCATAATTAATATATATTGCTTCTTACCAAAATCATCATCCAATCCAATCCATAAATGCAAGTTATTTCATACAAAGTATATATATATATATATATATATATATATATATATATATATATATATATATATATATATATATATATATAAGAGTTAGTTATTTGATAGCTAGAGTGAATAAAGTGGTATGAGCTTAATCTTTGTAATATCACAAATCTATTTATATATGCATGATATGATTTAGCAATTAATTTTGGAGATATATTATATATGATTGAAAAGTTTAGTGATGATAAATCATTTAGTGCTGTCCAAGGAATTTATAAAGAGGAGGATCAATATCAAATGTAAAAAAAGCACATAAGACAAGTATCAATTTTTTTTTTATGAGATCAGTTGACCGCACTTGTTTATAATAAAGTTATATTTAAATTTTTTCTCTACTTTTTACGCACGTGCATATCACTAGCATACATAATGCGGCTTGAAACCAATGTTTTAAAAATCAGACCGATAATCGAACCGAAATTTTTTGGTGTAGGTAGGACCGGGGTTCAACCGGAGTTCAACAGAGGTTCAAATAGACTTGGTTTAGTTTGATTTAAATATGTAAGATATCCATATTTACTTGTTGGTTTAGTTTTGTTTGGTCATAAATATATTGGTTTGGTTTACTCTTACAACTATAAGGTCAATCAAAATCAAACCAAGAATCAAATGGTCCAATTTTTTCATGATAATTTTTTTTATAATTTTTTTCTTAAAAAAAACCAAAATTGGTCGGTTCAATTGTGAACCGGTCCGGCCGGTTTACCGGTTGAACCTGATTTTAAAAAAAAAACCGACGGTTCTTTAAAAGACCCGGTTTTAATCGAACCAGACCGATTTTTTGGTATAAAGCGGTCGGACCAATGTTTTAAAAACCGGACCGATGATCGAACAGGAATTTTTTGGTATAGGTCGGACCGGGGTTCAATTGAGGTTCAATAGATTTGGTTTAGTTTGGTTCAAATAGGTAAATATCCATATTTATTTTTTGGTTTAGTTTGGTTTGATCATAAGTATGTTAGTTCGGTTTAATTTTACAACTATAAGGCCGATTAAAACCAAATAAAAAATCAAATGGTCCAAATTTCTCATAATAATTTATTTTGATTTTTTTTACAATGAAAAAATAACAAAAATTGGCCGGTTCAATTGTGAACCGGTTCGACCGGTTCACCGGTTGAACCCGGTTTTGACAAAAAAACCGACGGTTCTTTAAAAAATCCGGCTTTAGTCGAACCGGACCGATTTTTTAGTTTAAACCGGTTGGATCCGGTCCAACCTCCGGTCCGGTCCGGTTTTTACAACATTGGGTCGGATCCGGTCCGACTGCCGGTCCGGTTTTTACAACATTGCTTGAAACCTCCTTTCCCTCCCCAACATCACAACATTGTTCACTTGACCGACCGTTCGTCACCGCGGTAGCCACCGCAAGACGACCCCCCATATCAGGTCCCTTGCCGGCCTCCATCTTTCATGACCCTCCCTTCGTCGTTCCCTCCATCCTCCATTGACGGCGGCACCCTCAAGAGCAACAGTGTCCCTGGCGGCAACGGTCATGGCATCGAGTTTGTCCGGCCACTCTCGCTGTTTTCAGAAAATAGTTAGCACCGAACTGCCGGCTTGCCGATCAACCACCGTCATCTTCTTCGACCAGCCGACTACTTAATAAGCAATCCCTCTTTCACTTTTTTTGACGCCTTGCTCCCAGAACCATTGTTTGCGTGAAGAACATAGAAAGTATGTTGGACCCTTGTTAATTGCTCAATAACCAATCTCTCTCGCCTCTCTCTCCGTTGAGTGAGCCGAAAAAAAATGAAGGACATAGAAAGTATGTTGGACCCTTGTTAATTGCTCAATAACCCTTGTTTGTATTTCCAAGCATCTCCATGTTAACAACTGTTGGATCTTGTTTAAGTCATCTAAGGGAATGGTTGGGGATGTAAAAAATAGAAATGTGATCCCTTCTCTCTCTCTCTCTCTATATATATACTAGTCACCTTCACGTTCGTTGCACGTATAAAAAAAAAAATCAATAATAGTATTAATAAAGTGTATAAGAATTCAAATTACATTAGAATATTTTAAATATAATTTCAATATATTTTAATATGATTATTTTTTAAAATTATGGATATGTGTTTAATTCGATAATATTATGTAGTTATTTTAAACATAATTTTAATTTTAAATATATTATAGTATTTGGTGGTTTTTAATTTTTTTTACGTGTGGAGGGAGGGTTCGGTTATCCACAAAGAAGATAAAAAAATGTAGTTAATTTTAAAATTTTATTTTATTTTTTGAAAAAAAATTGGTTGATGATATATATACACGGCTTAGACGGCTCAAGATTGAACCGTTTTGAAGCCCCTTTATATATATATAAAAAATATATATATATATATATATATATATATATATATATATATATATATATAGAGAGAGAGAGAGAGAGAGAGAGAGAGAGAGAGAGAGAGAGAGAGAGAGAGAGAGGGGGGGGGGGGGGGGGGAGGGATCAACTTCTTCTGGAGGTTGTAGGTTCGAGGAACAAGCGAAGCACTTTAAATTTTTTGACTTTAGAATTAAAGTGAGAGATATAATCCGTTCGACACAATTACCATTTCCATATATATATATATATATATATATATATATATATATATATATATATATATATATAACTCTTTTATTTTATTTTATTTTATTTTATAACTTAAGGAAAACAAAGTTTTTTAATATTTTACTACTTACGAAAAGTAAACAATAATTTATTATATATGTAATTATAATTGTTTATGTTAAATTTAATGAATAATTTTAATTAATAAATATAGATAAAATTATTTTAAAAAAAATTATGATACTTTTTTTTTATTGTATAGTAGTATAGATTTTAGGCTTAATTGCAACTTGATACCCTCAACTATTTTCGTTCTTCAACTTGATATCCTAAACTTTTTTTTTCTCGATACTCTGATTTTTTTTGACAATAATGTTCTTTCTCAAAACTAAAAACTACTTTCATTCTTTTTGGACAATAATATTCTTTCTCCCCTTCCGGCCGCCCGTCCCCTTCCGTCCAGGTCTCTACCTGCATTTTAAACGTTGGGAATATGAACGAAAAGGACCATATATAGATTTTGAAAAAATCCAAGATTCTTCTCTTCTCCATGCTAGCTACTTACTTTTGCTGAGTTGATTCTATCAATTTATTCATTTTCATTTGGAAGAAAGACTACATTATGTGACACTAGAGGACAAGCTTAGAAATTACCAACAATAAGAACTAAGACCATCGAGAGCTGCATGATACACATACAGTACAATGTACACGTACACACGCGAGGGGTGGAGTGGGGTGGGAGGAGGGGAGGTAGAGGGGAGAGAGAAGGAGAAGGAGAAGGATATTTTTAGATTTTTAAATTTTAGGATATGAAGTTGAAATGTAAAATAGTTGATGGTATTAAGTTGTTGAGTAAAAAAATTTAGGATATGAACTTGAAAAATCGAAATAGTTGACAGGGCGGTCTCAAGCCATTTTGAGGTCTTAGACAAAAAAGTCCAAAGATGGGACCCTTTCTTGAAAATTTAAACATAATTAAATTATATAATTTTATTATATTGATTTATATGCAAATCCTCATCCTTGATCCGGACTTGGGACCGATGATATCGCTATAAACGTTACATAGGCAGATTTAAAAAAAAAATTATTAATAATTTTTAAAATTTGAGTAAGAAGCAGTTGCGCGCGCGCGCGCACACACACACACACACACACACACACACACACATATATATATATATGTATATTTGTTTTTGTTATGTAGTAGATGAAGACGAAGAGACCAAATCTTTTTTGGATGGAGGAGGCGATAACGATTATATCTTTTTCCCAAATTTTGATAAATTTAGTTACGTTTAAAATTTTTACAAATAGGCAAGCAGCTGTTTCCTTTTTCAGCCCGACTTTTCTTAAAAAATTACATAATTACACGATTATATACAGTATTTTTGGGGCCCCTAGAAAAATGGGACCTTAGGCAGCTGCTTCCTTTGCCTAATAGATGAGCCGGTCCTAATAATTGAGGGTATCAAATTATAATTAAACCTAGATTTTACTCAATTTATAGTAGGGTCGTTAAGGAACTTGAGCTTTGATTTTGTAAAATTGATCAATACAATCCGATAAGAACTTTTAGGAGTAAAATTTATAGAAGTTTGGAAGTAAAATATATCGCCAGGACCTTTAAGTTGTCCTCAAATTTGTCAATAAAAAATTTAGGACTAAAATTTGGCACTTTCGAAATTTCGAAAAACATACATACCTATGACGTGCGTACAAGAAAATATCAATTTCGAAATTTTTTTTACTTCGTTGCACTTCGTCGAACAAAATAGCCTTAAGTTCAAAGTTTATTTAAACTGCTCGTTTATTTTTTATTCTTTTGGAAAGTAACAATTAATCTGATGGATAACATCAAAAGGTTTTGTTTGATAAGCCTTCATTGGGACAATAGACTCTTTTTATAAACTGTTTATGCCTTAGAAAAACAGCAACAATATCAAACTAGGCAGTAGTAAACAGTCAAGTATATTTTGTTTAGCCATCAAAATTTATGTGGATGTTCGCGATTCCATTCAAAGTTACTATAGTGGTCAAAATTTATGTAAATATTCATCATTTCACTCAAAATAAATGTTACATTAATAGTGTGTTTGATTGCAAGGTAGAAAATACGTGGAAAAGAAATTAATTTTATGAAATTATTTTCCTAGAAATTTTTTTCATGAAATTGTAAAAAAACATCCATGAAAAACTTAATTTGGGTGTTTGATTGTCATTATTTTCTATGAAAAATAATTTTTTTATGAAAAATGGTATTTTTCTATGGGTTGGACAAGTATAATTATCCACCATTTTAGAAGAAAATATAAAAAATGATAGTTTTTTGAAAAATAATTTTATGGAAAATTAAGCTATCAAACACTAGTGTTGATGGAAAAAAATTGTGATGGAAATATTTTCCATAAAAAAAAAATCAATCAAACACAACCTAATTTTAATTTACACTGACAACTTTTGAATAAAATGATGAATATTTACACAAATTTTGGTAGATGAACAAAAATAAACTCACCGATATCGTCGTCGCACTTTCCTATCTATGCCGACAATCAGCATTGACCGCCACTCCGTTTTCAAAGGGCCGGCACCGGTCGGTTAATTTTCCAAATAACCTGAATTTTGTTGAAAAATGTCATGTAAATGACCCAAAAAAAAACGTTAATATGACAAAATGGAAAATGACAGCCAAAGGCTCTCTGGGCCTCGCATAATACAAGAATAATGAGAACAATGACAAAATTGTTTGAGTGCAATTTTTGTACTCTACTGAAATAAACAACTCAATCAATTATGCAATTTTACGAAAGCAATGATGATAAATTAACTTATCAACAAATCAGATTTACAGTACGTTTCATAAATAATTGGTTCCATTAGGGTTCAAAAGAGTTTTTTCGACAATAAAAAAGTAAGTACACAATGTTATAATTACTAACACATGTAATCATCACGAATGACATCATTTAGTTAGGAAAATTATAATTGGCAAGAATCTTTTTACAATATTTTCGGATTTTTAAGATGAGCTACCAAAACTATTCTTAATTTATTAAAATTTTAGAAAATATAATTTATAGTTTTTCTTACAAATTTTATAAGGATAATTTTGGCAAGTTATTTTAAAAATTCATAAACATTATATGGATGGAAAATAATTTTTTTTAGTTTTTCTTCTATTTTTTTTCCATCCTTCCTACCAAATAAAGCCTACACGAACCTTCTTGTCAGAGACCTCAATAATGAGAGAGTTGTGAATTGCACAGTGTGTTGTTGTAACTATTTGTAATCTCTCTTTTGTCAATTCAAAAAAATATTTCTCCTTTTTGTTCCATGCAAATATAGGAGTACTAATTATGCACTGTGACATTTTATCCATTCTACGATCAATCCATGGATCAATCCAACCCTGTAGAAACTTAATCATACTATTTAGAACCATTATAATCCCAACAAATTTCAACTCATAATTTCAATTTTCAAATGCAAATCAAGTTGGCTTCTTGAAATTAATTCTAACATGTTGGCTTTTTTAAAAGATCTTTATAAGGCAGGACTAAGATTACTGTTTGATGCGACTCTGTGTAACCATCACAAATATATACAGAATAAAAAAAATATCATCATTCTCTTCTTATGTGACAACTAATCTGATATCTGAGATGACAATTTTTTAAAATTAAAATTTAAAAAAATGTGTGATAAAATTTTTAATAATGCTAAGTTTACTATCAAATTCTTACAACATTTTTACAACCTCACTCACCAACCCCTTACACATGGGTCCCACCGGATCCCACCACCCCTCACACCCCCCTGCTACATGGGCTCCACCCGACCCCACCACTTACTCCTCTCCTCCAATCGAAATCCGACACGTGGTGGGAGTAAAGGAGTCGTAAGAATTTGGTTGTAGGCATAGCATTGCTCTAAAATTTTTGGATTAAAATTTGACACCTCAGCTATCATGTCAGATGTTATATCAATTGTCATATGAAAAAAATGCTAAGTTTACAATCAAATTTTTATAACCTTCTTAGACCATCTCCAATGGGGATTTCTAAAATTTGGGTTTCTATCCTACTTGGCTTTGTCCTTTCTATCATAGTTGTAAGAGTTTCTACATAGAATTGTACAACAAAAAAAATATTTTTTTCAATAATATAATAGTGTGGGCTCCAATAATAATAGGTGGTAATAATGTAGGATGGAAAATTTCTATGAGAGTTTCTACATGTAGAAACTCTCAATAGAAATTCTCCTCTCTCTCCCCTTGTTAGCAATTCGGCAAACGGAAAAAATTCGGGACGGCAAAAGTACGAGTATAAATCGGCTCAGTACAAATAAAATACGTTCAAAAATTCGGTCAAATGTTCAAAAAATAAAAATATTGAGGTTAGAAACTTTACATTCTTAAATATGTTGTCAAATTTGGTTAATTAAACAGGTTCCTAGCATGTTTATTGTACCAAATTTGTCAATAATTTATACAAAACATGTTTAAAATTTCGCATATTTAAAATTTATGTACTGATTTGGATCTGTCAAAAGTACGCAAGTATTATACGTTTATGAAAGATACGGAAAAATTCGCGTATAATACTAGTTTTATTCGGGTGATTGCTAATAAGGCTCTCTCTCTCTCATGACAATTATTATTGGACCCCACACTATTAAATTATTGAAAAAGTATTTTTTTTGTTGTACAATTCTATGTAGAAACTCTTACAACTAGGATAGAAAGTACAATGCCAAGTAGGATAGAAATCCAAATTTTAGAAATCCCCATTGGAGATGGTCTTAGTTCTTACAATCTCTCTCTCCCACTCCTTACATATGGGTCCCACCGGATCCCACTTTCACTCGCACCCCCTGCTACATGGGTTTCATCCGACCCCATCATGAAGTCCGACACGCGACCCCATCACTTTCTTCCCTCTCCAATCGAAGTCCGACACGTGGCGGGAGCAAAGGGATTGTAAGGATTTGGTTGCAGGCACAGCAGGAATACATTGGATGCAAAAATAGGGATAAGTTGAAAATAATTAATTCACATTCTTATCTACGTAACGTACGTATAGATAGGTTGAATACATATACTTATCCCACTACCAAAAAATTCACTCTCTCTCTCTCTCTCTCTCTCTGTATAAGTATATATATATATAGGAGGAGAAGAGCCCGAATAAAAAGAGGGAGAGAATAGAATAGGTCCTGAAACTCTATATTGAGAGAGAGAGAGAGAGAGAGAAGGGAAGGGGGAGGAGGAGGTTAGGGTTAGGGTTAGGGTGCATCAAGATTCGTTCTCGATCCGGCCGGCCAGATCGATGGGTCCTTCTTCTCCTCTTCCTTCCGAGAAGGGGGTGAAGCTCTTCGGCGTGACGTTAATAGTCGGCGGTGGCGGTGCGGATGATCGGAGGGAGGAGGAGGAGGAGGAGGAGCTGGAGGAGGAAGTGATGAGGAAGAGCTTCAGCATGGGGAACTTGGCATCTGCCGCCAGTCCTGGCGGCGGCGCCAACGCCGCTGCTACTGAGCACGAGCATGGCTACTCGTCGGATGGAGGTCTGCTCCAGAACAGATCAAGGAGAGGCCCTCAGGAGAGGAAGAGAGGTCTAATTATTCACATATATTTCTAATTTTATTTTATTTTGGTTGGTTGGTTGGTTGGTTGTTGTTGTTGATCGGTTGATGATTGATCTTGGTATTTAATTTACTGGGTTTTTTTGTATGTGTTCATTTATCAAGTTAATTAGCCGATGAACATATCTTTACGTTTGTCTTGTTGAATCAAACATAGGGACGTGCAATCATAATATATTGGACAATTTTGTTGCTCGACTTAAACAGAAAAAGAAAAAAAAAATTCAAGGGCTTAAATAGAAAATTCTGTACATGTGTCATACCCATATTGCAATTTCTTAATGCAAGTTCCTATTTGAGCTTATGTAGTTGCAAGTTCTTAATCTGAGTTCCTATTGAGAATATGTAGTCGAAACTGTACTCTTTGAATGTCGGTGAAATCCACGTGTCACATCCATATTTTAAGTTCTTATTTTGAGTTTCTATAGTCGAACTCTATCTTAATTTATTTATAATTATGATGACTTTGATTTTCTTTTTAACTCATATCAAGATGATTCAAATTAGCTTAAATTATTGGCACATGGAAACGATGCTTATAGATGCTGATAAAATGATACATAATGTAATAAAGACGTATGCAATAGATTAAGTAATATTTTTAGTGTATAACGTAATTAGAAAATTTAAGGAGTATACATGCAAAAATATTATAAAAGGTATGTGTAAGAAGTCCCTATTTTATATTCATTCATGTTCTATAGTTTTCGAAACTTTTTTGTTAACTTTTGCTACGATGAAATCAATATCGCTTTATTAGCTCATGTTAGAGGACAAAAATGGTTGCTCTTTTTTTTTTTTTTTTTAAAGTTTTAGCGCACGGAATTTCATGGAAGATGTATGTGATTGTGTTTGAAAGTTTTTACTTGGTTTGTTATGTGGGATGTATGCCAAGTTAATCAATTTTGACCATAATTGGAAGGAATATTCCGCTGCGCTATGTCTCCACCTTCTGACCACTATAACCAGGAGGCTTCTTTGTTAGAATTTGTGTGCAATTTTATATTTATTAAAAATTTAAGACCCTTTAGCTTATCTAGAAATAAAGAAAACAACAAAGTATCATAGTTGATAATCAACTTTGGTTCTATTACGATTTTAATCTTAGACATTTTATCCATGCAAAGGAAAGATTTTTTCAACGGTCTATGTGCAATTAGAAATTCGTGTATTTACGGAATTTGATTTTGGAAACTATTAATGAATATTTCAATGAACTACCACTCCAGTCCAAAATTGGTGCTATTTTTGTGTCATGTCTGTGTCGCGTGGTGTTGGAGATCTATCAGACACTTTACAGACACTCCAAAGTACAGTAGAACGCAACAAAATCGATGTTGCATCTTTGTCTCCCCTTCGGAATAGTGTCAGTCGTGCATCACAGGCTATAACAATACCTCCTCTCACTCTGTAGGAGTTCCATGGACAGAGGAAGAACACAGAACATTCCTAGCTGGACTGGAGAAGCTTGGCAAGGGGGACTGGAGAGGCATATCAAAGAACTTTGTGACCACAAGAACTCCAACTCAAGTAGCCAGCCATGCCCAGAAGTATTTCCTCAGGCAGACCAACCCTCATAAGAAGAAGCGTCGATCCAGTCTCTTTGATGTTGTCATCAATGATAATGTATGTAACCTCTTATTCTCATGTTAGTTTTCTTTCATGAACTTTTGTTTGCATACAAAAACTATTCTCTTTCTAGGCTACAAGTGCACCTAGGCCTACACCTCCTGAAACTCCCATGAATTTATCTTCGAAGAAGATGGATGGAGAAGTTGAAGAATTTAATCCTCCTCTCTCTCAAGAAAAATACTTGGTAAATCCATGAGCTCAAGAATTCTAAGGATGTACACTTAATTTCGACAAACTAAGTTTTAAGCCACTGTCTGCAGGTGTGCACAGCAATTTCTCCCCTGGGAAATCAAGTAGTACCTGCAGGTGCAGAAACCTCCCAAATCCTGACAATGGCGACAAATAGCAACAACTATCCAAATCTCAACAATGTTAGCCTTGTGGTAATAAATTTTCTTCCACTGTTTCATTGCTGGTCATAACATTTGATTAGGGCTGTTGCCACGATCGTTTCTGAGCATGTGCAAGAAGTACGATCGCACAGGGTCCCTAAAACCAGAAGTCCCCAAAATTTTAACCTCCCTATATAGTGTACTAATGTGAAATGTTCATTCTTAGATTTACGCCTTCCTATTTTTTAGAAACTGCAGCAACATGCCTTTAGAATGTCAGAAAAAGGCTAATTTTTTTTAGTGGTTAAAAGGTCCATTTTTTAATATTTGTACGTAGTCCTTAGAATGTCATGAACGGCCATGCCTGTTGCTAATTTTTGAATTGTGAACAGACTGAAAGTGCCAGGGTTAACCAGATTTACCCGATCTTCTACCCGAGCCCTTCTGCGCTAACGCTGGCACCAGACTTCCTCAAGCTGTCTCTTCCCGACTCCCCAAAGACCCCAACCAAACCTCCCTCGACCGAGAGCGGCGATCTGGAGCTCAGCATTGCGCCTCCAAGGCCTCAGCCTCTGCCTGCAGGCGCTATCAGGGTGACCTAAGCCTGATCATGGGTTCATTTTCAATGCTTTCCACCTCTGAAACATGTTCAGTAAATAGCTTAGAAAGGAGGTTGATGGTTTCATTGAATTATTCAAGATCAAGATATCACAATCATTCTACTATGTAGTCGTCACTTGTGTCATCATGTTTTGTCAAAATTGGAAGGAAAGGGGACCATCTTGTGATGAGCTTTTTGTTGGTTTCACCGTTGGTATGAAACGAATACAGATACGGATACAGATATGGAGATATATGGGCAACATTTGCCCTGTGTCCGTGACAATACACCACTTGGTTTCTTGCTACTATTCCATGCAACACTAGTAGTAGAGTAGGAGGAGATGATGTTTTTGTGGCTCTCATCTACCAGTTGTGTCTGTTTCTTGGCTTTTGGCATAGTTTTCAAGCTGTAGATCACACAGTTGGGATATAGCCTTGTGGTCCATTGCATGAAATGGATGTTTGTGAGAATGGGGTGTGCATATGTACAAATTAGGTAGGTCAAGGCCTAATGTGTGGGGGAGAGAACCACCCCACACCTTTAGAGTGACAACCACATGTGTGGCTATCAAAAAGCTTGTCCTCCCATATGACCTCAAAAGAATTTTTCATCTCTCTTTTTTCTTCCTTTAGGTGGTGTGAGCCTTTCTTTTTTGTTTCACAAGGAAAGATGAGGGGTGTTCCTTGTATTATTGCATTGAATAATTGTCCTACTATTGGGATGATATTGGTGAGAGGTTGGTAGAATAATTGTAGGCTGGCAGCAATGGATCAAAGGATTGTTCACTGAGGACTTCAGGAATTATTTTATAGGCGCAAGTGGAGATTTTTTTTTTTTTGGTTCTTGTTGGAAGGGTAGTAGCAGTTTCGATTGGCTAAAGAAAATTAACAAAACAGAACTTCTTCCAGCTTCTGGAATGTTTAGTTTCAGAATTATGTGTCCTTGAATGACACAAGAAATTACTGTAAATCCAGATTGTCAAGTTCTTACTTTACTCTGTCTTCGTAAAGTATAAACTCGTGGATATAACCCATAGTTTGTAGTATCGGCCGATATTGATCCAATATGGACAACATCGATACGATTTGACATATTCAGATACCAATATAACCGATACCGACATTGGGGTATCTTTTTAAGTCAATTCGGAGAAAAAAAAATTTTGAACGAAGAAAACAAATAAGTGGTGTAAAAGCATATAACGTTGGTAAAAGCATGTAAAAAAAATCTTGATAATTAGTATTTTATTTAATTCCAAAATTACTAATATAAAATATGCATAAATATATGCAATAAATTTTTTTCTAAAATTATAATTATTTGTTTTTCGATACCTAAAAATCTGAACTCCGATTCGAAACCGACGGTACCGTCAATCCGATACGCATAGAAATGGTCCGATTTCGATACCCATACTACGAAACTTGATATAATCAAGAACATCGTACCTCACAAACTCGAGGCAGCTTACCTAGCACAAAAGTTGAAGGATATGATCAATAACTTCTTAGTTTACCCACACAAACTCAAAGCATCTTACAAAGCACATGCAAATTGAAATTGGTAAATAAAGACGGTATTTTACATAAAATTGTATGTTGTCCAAATATAAGATAATTTGGACATGTGCAATTATATCAATAGATGATAAAGATGGGCGATGATGAGCCTGACTTGTGCGATGCGGGGCATCCACAACGTCGTAGGACTGACGAAAAATGACCACGATCTGAGCTGACGTGGGTCAGAATGGGACGTCCGTGCATGAAAACTCAACGGATAGGATGCCGCGCGGACGGTCGAGAACCGGCACCATTCTACCACGGGTATAAACGACGGCCGACCACGCGGTCCGTCGTACGGCGCCATAAGGGCGTCGAAAAGCCGTCGTAAGGACATCGTGCGCATAGAACGGATGGCTGGACGGCATCGGCTGTCGTAGGTGTCGTGAAGACGTCAGGGGTACCTTCGGTGTCGTGGGCGAAGCGAGACGTTGAGTTGCCGGTGTCGAAAGACGTCGGCCGTCCCGTGAGGCTTTAGAGCGCGCGGAGTGCGTGAGACGTGCGTGTGGGACGATGATGAAAAAGCCAGTGCGAACAAGATCCGCACGAAGAGTCCGAAACGACATGACGACCGGCTAAAATCGTGTGCGGGGAGACACACGATTTAACTGAATCCGCACGTGCTGGAAGTGAAAAAAAAATAGATGATAAAGATAAAATAGTAGTTAATGAGTTGATAGGCCTATAAGAATATAAGAATATGAACAAAAGTTTCAAAGAATGATAAACAAATTATGGAAAGTAGTTTTGAAGAAAGTGGCTCTTAACAAAGCTGTTGAAGTTTTAAAAAAAAAAAAACACGAGCATTAACAGAGCTAGATGGAAGAGAAATGATTCAAATAAAGAAATCCCAAAATTTGGGGGCAGATAATAATAATAATAATAATAATAATAATAATAATAGACAATGAAATAGAGTATTATTATTAGACAATGAAATAGAGAATCACTTGGTGAGAAAGACAATGAAATAGAGAATCACAAAAAGCTTAGATAGGATGTAATGAACCCCACCATTCCATGTATTTGATTAATTGGACATCCTTTTGGAATCTTTTGGGCACTAGAGGATATTATTGATCACAAGGATATGCTGGTTGGTTAGGGTTCATCGCCCAATTGGAAGAATTTTTTTTTTTTTTTTTTTAATATCATAACCTTTGGAATATGTGAATGCAGTGCCCTACTTATTTTTATTTTACTCTACAATTTGACTCAAGTATCCAACTACAAAAGTATCCTCCCCAAAATAGTGTACAATAGTGAATAGTCCCACATACAATGAGTGAGTACATAGCCACATATAATACAAAGCTAATAAAAATAAATAAATAATACAAAGCTAGTATTGCCAGATTTTTTGGGACGGAAAGTACAATAATTTCCTTAGTTTGAATAGTTCATGATGTATATGAAGATACTTTACAACCATAGAAAAAGAAGAAGCTAAGGATAAGATATGAAAAGATTAGGATAAAGAGTACCTCCTGATAATCAAAATTACATATGACCCTCTTAATGATAAAAGGATCTTCATTTATTTAGAGCATCTTCAACGCTATTGTAGTATCTTAAAAATTGGTGTCACATAACACAAATATAATTTTTTTTTCTTTCAAAAAAAAGTACTCTCCGATGCAAAAGTCTTATTTAATTTTTTGATAACTCGGTCATGATTTCTGAAGACAATGTGAAGAAAGATGTCCATTACTAGACATTCTACTCCACAATCACGTTATCATTTTATATTAAAATATTTTAATTTAAAATACTAAAAAATTATTGGATGTGATTAAACTTAACTGTCACATGTGATAAAATAGAAAATTTTGTAGAGTAGTAAAGTTTAAACAAATTCACTGGAAAGAAAGAAGTTTTGAAGAATTAAATACTCTAAAATATTTTGCCATAAAGTATGGAGAAATTCATGTATTTATTTATTTTTTGGTCAAAAATTAACGATCTTTGGACGAAGATCGGATTCCTAACAGCTATAAATAAGCTGCACTGCATTGGCTATAAATTGAAAGGGACTTCTCCTACAGATTTTTTTTTTCCTTCTACAATTTCTTTTATTCTTCTATACTATACAGAATTCTCTTACAATCTATCCATTAATACCCTCTAAATTTCTACAATTTCTTCTAATCTTCTATACTCTACAGAATTCTCTTACACTTTCTCCATTCGTACGCTCTAACTTCAGACGCCTTCATTACAGTAATTGTGGTGAGCTAGAGCACAACAGAAAGAACTGTACTAACTAACCAAAAGAGTAAATTTTTATGAAAATTCTTTTATGTCCGCGGAGGGTGACCGTGCGCCCACGTCCCCCCCCCCCCCCCTCCCCCCTCCCCTTCCCTCCAATGGGCGTGCGACACGTGACCCGCGGGCCAGGACTACGGTCCAAACCTACGGTCAACGTAGCACTGCTGAAATTTTTATCTTTAGCGGGTGGGTTAGGGTTACAGGGTTAGAATTTAGGGTAAAATTTTATCTTTAAAACTGTCACATAGGGAAATGATGACTTTCGGATAACAAAATATGATACTTGTTATTGTTTTTTTTTTTTTTCCAATCAATCATAATACTTGGCAAAAATGAATAATAAACAGCACAAGCTTAAATTTCAGTATCTTCTTGTTATTCTTGTGGAATAAATAGAGGGATAGGATTCTGGTCTTTGATCTGCAGAAATTTGCTGTCACATTCGGATCTTGAGCGTAATCAAGATTAACCAAATTTATTATAGTATATTGTCACGAGACAAATAAAATAAATAATTATTCTCTAATCCCATCACATCCATTAAAAAAAGTGTTAATTGTTCTTTGTTAGCTTTAGCAAGTGGAGGTGGAATTTCTTTCAAGTGTTGCTTCCATCGTCACAGATGAAGACCAACAATATACTCGTATTTTTTTTTCTTTTTTATTCCTGTTACCAATCTAATTCTGTCACTTGTTCCCCACAACTTATGTCTAACTGAGGTTATGTTATAAAAGAGTGGTTTATAATCAATGTGGAATTTCTTTTTTCTTTTGTCAATGTTGGAATGGAAATTATGGAATATAGAACAATAGCGTTTGTCACCTAGACTTGTAGCGATGAGGAAAGATGACATAATTTGACCTTGTTTCATCCTATCACAATGGTTCACATAGGAAAGATTAAGACTGTGTGTTCACAATCAAGCCCACTTGTTACTTAAAAAGTACTCTCAATTTCATTGATTTTACATGTGATACGCTTCAAAGAACATAGGTTTGTTATCTACAAATCTCCGTCGGACCAGTCGGGTCCAATGTTGATCCAATTTAATCAGGTCTGGACAGAACCGGACCGGATCAAGTAAACGAAAACCTAAATCCAGTCCTAGAACCCGAGAATGAACGTAACGGATTTTTTGGTCTAAGCCAGTTCCGAGCCAGCCCATGAAAAATGGTCTTAGAAATGGGCCCAAAAAATGGTATTGGACTTAAAAATTTTGGGCTTATAAAATAATTAATGTATATTAAATTTTTTATTAATTTCAGAAATTTAATTTGACAATTTATTTTTTAAAGCTGAAAAAGTGAAAGTAAATTTGATCTTTAAGTCTTCGAACTTCATGGCCACTTTGTTTGAATTTTTTTTCACGTTCATTGTCGAGCTCTGTAGGGTCGTCCATAGGAGGAGATTGAAAGTCCAATTTCGTCTCTTAAATGTTGAGTCCATTTTTTCGTACGAAATCAATCTTCAAAGCAAACACGGACTTCCAAAATATATGGTAACATTCTACTTCTCTTGTTTCTTAGCATTTTTGAACTTGCACTAAAACAAAACTACACCGAGGCCATTAGAAGATCGTATATTTTCTCGTGTCTTTTGCACCATTTTAAAATTGAAAAATATGATCTAGAATTCTCGTCATCTTCATCATAGGAGTTTAAATACAAATATACTTCTTGAGTTGGGAGGGAGGATTGTTTTTGTTTCTTCCTTTGTAGTATACTTTTAGCATGAGATCACTTAGAAATATAAAAATTATAAGAAATGGATTGGAGATGGCCTTAAAGGTTATCCTACATTCGATATCCAAATTTTGAGTTAAAAGTGGGGGAAAGATCTTGCCAGGTGAAAACATAACGCATCCTGCCAGGTTGGGTTCAAGCCCACGAAAATGCAGATTATTCTTTCTAAGTAATGGTTTATTTAAAATTTAAAAAAAAAAACTGTCACAAACACAGCCCACCAAAGTCTTCCATTCACACAGAAGAAATCTGTGAGAAAGAGCAAAAATCCTACTTCAACTCCCACCAAGAAAAGCTTCATTCAAAAGTTAAACAGGGAACGCTCCTGATAATAATGGTCTACACAGAAATGTAATCGTAGTTCCTATAACCAAAAATTAGAGAAGTTCAACTATATCAACACTATTTCTTTAAAATATGTTTTCAGAGAGTAGATCATCAGTAAAAATAAGCACGGAACATGGCTCTTAGAAGTAGAAATTTGTAATAAATAATAAATAATAAATAAAGATTAATAGAAAAGATTGGGCGTCAAAACAACACACAGGCTCCTGGCTGTATATGCTTCAAACACAAATTTAGCCTTTCAGCTCCAGGGGCTTGTGATATACACAACAATATTGCATATTACTACTTGCTACTGTTCTGAAGAGTCCATTTCCTTCCGAAGAATGAAACCTATTATTTCTTCTCCTGTAGGACTTATTGTGATTTGTTGCAGCAGATGCGGTAAGGACACTGATAGTTTCGAGAAGGAACATTGCTTGCAAGGTTCTTTCTGGGCTCTATAAGGCGCCATTGTTCTCTTGCCGAAGTTTTAACAAGGCCTCAAATTTCTCCCTTCTCTCACTTTCTTTGTCGGACTGGAGAATCGCCTTCTCATCCTCGTTCATGACCTCGCCTGCAAAGCTCTAACAACCAAAATATACAAGTGGTCAGTGTGGCCGGCCCTGGCCCAGGGCGGCCATGGCGACCGCCCTGGGCCCACGGATTATGAAGGGCCCAAAAAAATAGTTTAAAAATAAACATGTTAATAATTTTGTATATCAAAATAGAACTAGTATACACCATGGGTCCTCTTAGACACAAAGTTATTGTGGTGTAGTGGTTACATTAGACTCTTGTACGAAAGGTCTTAAGTTCAACCCTTAGTTGTAGCTATTTTCTAATATTTTTTACATTATGTATAGGGGCCTTATTTTGAAAGTTCGCCCTGGACCCCCATGAGCTCAGGCCCGGCCCGGAGTGTCACAGTAGTTTGCATGGTAGTAACATGTAAATGCAATAAGATAAATAAAATCATGTTACCATATGTGGCGAACCACTCTATTAAGAACTTCCGAGATGTCAATAAATGGTGTGAATCATACTGGGGCTTAGCATGCACTCTTAACAACAGAATTTGTGCAAATTATTAATGCCTGATTATGGACATTTGTGAGAGAGACCTTGTTTTTTTATTGCACAACCAAATAATACTAGAGATAACGGAACAATTTTATCTGCTGCTAGCCAGCACTAAAGATTGTAGAGGGGTCAATTAAAAGGTGTCCATATCAAAATATGGTTACTACTAGACACAGTGTCATGTGACCATATTCTACCATACAGTTGTCCTGTGTCCATCATATCCAGCCATATTCCGCTACAGACAATCCTTATGGGCCATTATATGCAGCAATGGAACTCGGTGGGATGGGTTCAACATCCATGTTTTTAAGCTAGGTCTTCAAGGGGAGGACAAGATGGAGAACTTGGACCTATTTTACACAGTAACATCGATGTAGGAAGGCTTTAGGCTTAAAATTGACATTAACCCTCTATGTTGGTTTCAAATTATTAATATAGTTTAGTCACAAGAGTAAGTTTTATGGTGCACTACGTTTTGCTTGTGTGTGTCGTGGCATCTCATGAACTTTGGCCATATGCCATGTTGTTGCGTCATGTTCTTCCCAGGTTAACATTTCATAGTTGATGATGTATATTGTTCTATTTGTAATGGAGAATGTGTCAAAGGAAACTATGTTTTGCTGGTGTGTATCATATGTTTTAGGTATATGGCATGTTGACACAATGTTGTCCCATGTTAGCATTTCCGAGTTGGTGATGTGTATAATTCATTTTTTCATGTAGAAGATGCTTCTTCGGTGACAGGGTGACGGTGCTTTGGTTACGGGTATGTGTAATTTTAGGTGTTCATCTTTACGGCCATACCCATCACCAGGGCCGGCCCTGGCCAAGGGCGGCCAGGGCGACCGCCCAGGGCCCCATGAAATTTGGGGGCCCAAAAAAATTAATTTAAATGCATATATATATTAGTAATCTTATATTGAAAATAGAACTAATATATAATATGATCCTCCTTTATCACAAAACATTTGTGGTGTAGTGGTAGTTTGCTATACTTGTACACAAGAGATCCTAGGTTCTAGCATTAGCTGTATAATTTTTTAGTTCAATTTTTTTATATTATATATGGGCCCCATTTTAAAAATTTGCCTAGGGCCCCCATTAACTCAGGGCCGGCCCTGCCCATCACCCATGTGCGATAAACTTCCAATCTAACTTGAACAAAATCAAGGCGTGCATTATCTCGAACATAAGCAACGCATGCTTTATCTTGAACAAAAACAAAGTGTGCATACATCACATGCAAGTCATCGTCAAACAAGCCTTCTTCCATCAGAATGGGGTCAACTATGGAGCATTAAAAGCTCCATACAACATTTAACAAAAATTTATGGCCGATTGTAGAACTGACATTAACCTTCTATGTTGGTGCCAAATTTCTAGTCAAGGTAGCTATGAGCATGAGAGAGTCGTGCCATAAAACCTAGCTGGCTAGTTGGCTGGTAGGTAGACCTACCTTTTAGATTCCGGTTTAAGTCAACCAAGGAGTGCCCTTCAAGTTCCCATAGACTATTAAAGAGCCTAGATGAAGAGGTAAGATGATATAATTTGCTATAGTGTATTTTCTTCAAGGTAAGTATGAAATAAAAAATTGAGATATGTCCAACAGTTGTTCTAAGGAAAATGTAGTATGAATGCAAACGTACAGAGTATATAGTCATACCGAAATGCAGGTACAAACTTCTAATAATAACTAATTCCATATAACAAGAATTCCCTAGACTTCTTAGGGAAGTTTCTGTACAGTTGCATAAATATCCGAAATAGAAATATAAATGCTTTCAACAATAGTGTATTTTCTTCATGTAGCTGTGAATGAGGATTTTACATACCAACGAAGATTAATTTGTACCCATATAATCAAGGACATGTTCTGCATCCTGTCCATCAAAGTCCTTACGGCAAACAGGGCAGTTTGCTTTCTGCTGATTTATGCTAGTGTTCTTACCTGAGCTGGACAGTAAGCATTTCTCTCAGTTCTAGTGGTAGACTTTCAGTTGGGCATAAGAAAATTATTAATAGAACAGTCCATGAGTTCCTACTAGTTGCATCATCCAACTTTTCTTTGAGCAAATATTGAAAATACGTCAGACAGTTTAGCATAAAGGAAAAACATGTCAAAAATAAAAGTGCATCATATAGCCTACAATAATGTACACATACAAACTGTCAACAATATATTAAAATTTATATATAATTTGCAAGTTCTTGGAGTTTAAGCATCAACGTTTCCCAGTTTTTTCTATAAGATTCTTCCAGAAAAGGATGCAATTCTAACTTCTAATAACTTAATGATTTGCAGATTAAAGTTATAAGAACTTGCAACTCCCTTGTATCATGTATCAGTGTCGGTGACCAACACAAATAGATAGATCAAGGAAACCAGGTGCATGTGAGGAATGAGGAGTGCATGATGAAAGGAGGATCCATCTGCACTGTATTTACTGGCAACACTGATGCCAAATCAAGGTGTACGCAAGGAAACCAAATGCTTGCATGAGGAAGTACAAGGGTGTCAAGGAAAAGCTTTCCCTTGGAGCCCCAGCGACAACATTCCCATCCATTTGATTAATCATGGTTCCAACATTAGTTTCATACCTTTGAAACTATTATGAAGTATTCACATGTTTTTTCCTATGATTCTTGGCCATTAAAAGAAATAATAATAATGTGAACTGCTTACTACACATGTTTTTTTTAATGTTTTCTTGTTCCAGCCAAAGCTCAAATGTTTGTGGAAGATGCTTCTGGTAAAGATTATGCATATAACTGCTGACTATGAATCTTATGATAAGACTTTGGTGCCCCTATAGTATAAGGTCCACTATATTGTATAGTAAGTAACTAAATTCTAGAATAAATAGTCTTTATACAGTCAACTCAATGTATTACTAAATCAGATGATTAGTTATATAAGGATCTCAATGACCACAAAATTTTGTATTCCAAATATGTTCTGTGACATGGAAACAAGGCTGATATATATATTTCAATGCAATTGGTACTTCAAAGAGAACAAATATGATGACCTCCAAAGGAATGAAACAAGAGGAAGTTTCGTATCGAAGAGCATTTCGTAGCATCTATGCTAGGTAGGCTAAGACTAGCAATTTCTTTTGAGATTTGAATGGTCTTACAAAAAGTAGCAAAAAAACTGAAGGCTCATTTGACCTTGACTTCACCCAGTGTCGTTTGCCAACTCTCTTCTGTTAATAATTTAATATGATCAAAGTGATGAGTTATAATGGTAAACAGCACGGAGAGGGTACATGATGCAACTTTACTCTGTAAGCCGGCGCGTGTGAAGTTTTGCAGGGTGAAGACAACTGCCAAGCTGGATGATTCTTGTGTTTAAGACCGCAATGCTACTCCCGCTTGAACCACTTGCAACGCTCGAACTTCAGAATGAAACTCAACTTGTGGCACATTCCTGCTTATGCTTGCTATAGGGTTTAAGGCTTGATTCCCTCCTTCCTCAGGCCAACCAAAGTTTAAGGCTTCCTTAGCTCAGCTCATTGATTCAATTAAGATGAGACATTTTCAGCACTTGGTTAACGAAGAAGCCTTTTTTTTCCCTTATGCCAAGGATTCAGGATGGGTTGAGAACATTGGAAAGGCTTCAACCTTTCTATAGCAGGTGGGAGTAATTGATTTCGGCTTTCTTCCTATAAGAAAGTGACCAACACAAGCTGATAAGGTTTCTTGCAACTTATCTTGGAATTGGCATCAGGAGGGAGGGGGGTTACAACCAAGACAACATAAGAGAGAACAATACTAATGGCAAAAGCAACATGTTTGCAGTAAACAACAATAACAGAGTCAGCTCTGCCAAGCCAAGCTGACCAACCAACACTCCAGATAGTCAGGGGCCATATCAACTAAGCTCGCACAACAAACTGGCACACTTCGGATCACATTTGAGTTGGAAGAGAATCTAGCTAAGGTTATCTTGGAGGATGGGTGAAATTTGTGTTTGTACAGTAGGATTAATCGCATCATGGAGAATAACCAATCAGAGGTACTGAGATTAGGCTCTTACATCCTGGAGAATATGGGACACTTGCCTTAGCAGGTCTCATGGCAGTCGAAATGCCCTTCTAGTTTGATTTGGTTTACTTCTTTAATTTCAGGTATATCTGAATAGCTCAGTTGCGCCAGGGGAAAGAATTGAACAAGACAGCATGGTAGCTGCTTTGTGGGAATGTTTGAAAAGGAATAAACCATAAATGTGAAAAGGAGAAATCAATTATGGCTCTCTGAAGACTGACACGTATTTCTAAAAACCCTGTTGCTGCTAAATTATTGTTGGGCACACATGTATTTTTATAAGATCTTTGGGCTCACTTTGTTAAGAAAAAGCTATTTTACCGCAAAGAAGTAATAATTTCTCTATTTCATGTTTTAGTAATTTATCTCTGGAAAGCAATGCTGGAATCTTCAGAAATATGGTTAAATTTATTGTAATGAAAATATCAATCTAGCACTATGTGCTTGTCTATACAGTCTTCACTGTTCATCGTAAGGAGTTGAGTTATAGATTTAGTAAACTTATATTTATAATATGCTGCTTCAGTATACTGCTGTATATCATTAGCTTCCTCCTAGTATGCTACTCCAACAGCCCCCTTATTGCACTTCATTGTGGAATCAAATAAACTTGTGCTTCTGGCCCTTCGCTTTATTCTGGAGGCTTTGTCCACTCAACAGACTCTACTTGCTCCTTCTGTACATCAACCTACTTAATAACAAAGACTTCTTGTCATCCAAACAGTGTTCTAAATGGCGGTTGAGGCGGCCGCCTAGACGGCGCCTAGGAGGTAGGCGGTCTCTCTCCGCACCGCTTTTGCGGTAGGTGGTGAAGTAGGCGGCCAACGGAGGTTTGGCGGCATAGCCGGAGGTGAGGCAGCATAGGCGGTGCAATACCTAACAAAATGTTTTGGCTAAAAGGTTTCACAAGTATTATGGGCCTATGGTTCACTTTTACAAAATTTAAAACTTCACAAATCTTCATTCTACAACTTAGTTATACATGGAACGCCCTTAAAATATGCATATTATGCAAAAAAAAAAAATAATAAAAAAATAAAATAAAAAAAAAACTATGGTAAAATAATAAAAAATGTCCAAAATCTATCAACCGCCTAGGTGGCGCCTAGGCAGTCCCTAAACGGCCTAGGCGGTAAGGCGGACTCTCTCCACCGCACCCGCCTACGCCGTTGAGAACCTTGCATCCAAACTAATCAATAAGAAAGACAAGTCCTTGTCATCCCCCCAGCGCACATGTGCGCATATAGGGTGCCAACCAGCACACCCATCTCTAGTGGTCCAACCTACTTCATTACAACTTAACTCATTGGGGCGTCATATAAGCACGTAACATAAGTTCTATGTTAATCTTGAAAATAATTGAAAAAGGGGCAAAACAACCCTTCTTTCACAATCCCTAAATAAAAGATTCAGAAGTAGATACAGTAGTCTTACACATCAAATAATAGCTTATTTCTGTTCTTGGTCCCCCAAAGAAGTAACATTTTCAGATAATTTAATCAGTCTTTAGTAAACATAGGCCACACTACAAGAATAGTAAGGGATCATATTATCAACTTCAGGCAAAAGAAATACAGTTTACTAAAACTTTATTGGTATATACACAAAGTAGGTTTGTGCATTTCTTGTGTATATGATAAGTTGATAGTCTGCAATTAAGTATCATCTGAAGATAAGATTAAAGCTTACCTTGGTTAAGAAATGGGAAAGTCAAAACAGCATAAAATTCAAGCTTTAACGGGATATAGATGGAATGAAGCTTGTGTTTAAGTATAAGACGATGAAAAGTTCAGAAGAACAATCTCCTGATTCAGATGATTACTCTTTTTTCCCCCATCCCATTTCATGCCAACTTGTGGCAAGTCTTCCACAATTAGTTTACTACAGGTGTAGTAGAGTAAAGAAACTACCCATTTAGAAATCTAAGCAACAGTACTAGTCAATCAATGATAGTAAATATAATTATACTAAGCTAGTTACCTCCACACTCGATTTGATTCCATGAGTCACTACAACAAATATAGCAATGAACATATAACAAATTTCTCCACCATGTCAATAAGTGGAAAACAAAAACAAAAAAGGGGATAAAATTATGTCATATGTATGGATTACTTGTGAGAAATCTCCTACATTTAACAAGCTCAATTGGATGTGCACATTTTTGACAAACAAAAGCTGATCTTCTTTATTATATAAAGGGAAAAATATCAAATAAGAAATAACCCATCTACTTGTTTCTCATCATCTCTGAATAACTTCAATAAGGTCGTCAAATTCAAACTTACAACCAAAGCAGGTTCTCGTTAGAAATCCGCCCCAACAGACCACTTTTTGATGAGATCAGTGTCGTTCTGTCGACCAAACAGGACAGAAAAGACAATCGGTAAAGGATTGAGAAAGTTGGGGGGGGTGGGGGGGGTGGGGAGGAGGACACTAAGGTGGAAACTTTGCAGTTTCAATAACAAGTACCATCCTTGGCCAAAAGAATAAGTTGCAGGATAAGTTACTTATGAATTATATGTTTCGGTGTCTAAATTTCCTTGTTACATTACTCTCTTGCCCACATATTCCAAATTGGCTTTCTCTGTCATCTTCAAATGACGGCCAAAGTTCAGGGACACTTAAAGATTGGATTTTGACACGCTTACCTTTTAAAATCCCAATATGTAGGAATTCAGCTTGCTTCTCAAGGTACGAAAGCTAATTTCACCTTAGTGTTCCACTAAATCAGCAGATGAAGGAAGAAATGACCAATCTCCTCGAACATTTTCAAAGAATTTGCAATAGTTTTCTCAATAACACTTAAAGATAGTATTTTTGCAAGGTTTTCGTTTCAATTGCCAATCCTTTGAGAAGTTAACCAGCTTCCTTTGAGATATGAAAGCTAAATCCTTGAAGACGAGATAAATTCATCTTAGGGTTTAAACGGATAACGAATTAACTGACCAATCTCTTCGAACAATTTCAAAAGAATTTGCAATAATGTCCTCAAGAACATTTAAAAGATAGGATTTTCGCACACTTTTCGTTCCAATTCCCAATCTTTGATAACTTAGCTTGCTTCCCTACTTCGAGTTACCAAAACTAAATTCTTGGAGACAGAATAATTCATCATCGACGGATAAAGAATGAATCTAACCAATCTCTTCGTATAACTTTACAATAGCCTCGTTTGGTTCGCGGAATGGAAGGGAAAGGAAATCAATTCCTTGTCATTTCCTTTCCTTTGGGAAACTTTAATTCCTATTGATTTTTCTTTCCGATGTTTGGCAATGCCAAGGAATTTGGAAAGGAAAGTGAATACTTCAATGTGGGAAAGTGATTCCTTCCTTGGATGGATGGAATCACTTTCCCCCCTAATTTCCCTTCCATTGGGAATCACTTTCCTTTCCTCCTCAATTCCTTGGGCACCCAAACATAGGAAAGTAATCACTTTCCTTTCCCAACCGGGAGATTCCGCGAACCAAACGAGGCCTAAATTTATCAAAGACACTTAAAGTAGGAATTTTTTTTTCTTCTTCTTCTTTCTTCTTTTGTGCAAAATCTGCGTTCGAATTGCCAATTGCCAAAGCTAAATTCTTCGAGACATGGGGATCACTAAATCGACTGATATTTTAAAGAAATTGCACAAGCATAAGAACCCTAGATTCGGGGAGCATAGATGATTACTTGCTGCGAGTCAGCAGTCCGCGGCTTGATGTGGACGGAGAGGTGCGGCAGGAAGTGCTGGATGACGCGGCAGTCGTCGCCATAGACGGACTGGACTGCCTCCACTACCATCCGGACCTCCTCTTCCTCCGCCATCGCCGATGAAACTATGACGAGGAAAAGATCAACCCCTATAAGCTTCTAAGATTCCAATGCAACCCTTATATAATTTGTGTACACATGATAACACACGAAGATTTGCCAGACTCGAATGACACTTGTGGTAGTCCCAAGTAGGGGGTGAGCATTCCGTTAATTCGGTTTAAACTGAATCAAATAATCCAAAATCGATTTGTACCAAAATCGAATAAGTAAAATTAAAATAGAAACGAATTATCCAAAATTGAATCAAACCGAACCAAATTAAATCGGTTCAATTTTCGGTTTATTCGGTTTATTTTTTTATATATTATTTTTTTGCATTTTTTTGTTAATATATATAGTAACTAAATATACCTAGACATATAGTATATATATATATATATATATATATATATATATATATATAGAGAGAGAGAGAGAGAGAGAGAGAGAGAGAGAGAGAGAGGTCCTCGTGGCCGTAGTCCGTTGGGAACAGTGGAGCATCCCGGCGCAGTGGCGCGGGTTCGAGCCCCCTTGGAGGCATGCCTCCAAGCACCATTAAGAAATGGACACCCTCAATATATATATATAATATATATATATATATATATATATATATATATATATATATATATATATAGAGAGAGAGAGAGAGGAGAGAGAGAGAGAGAGAGACACACACACACGCGCACACACACACACACACACACACACACACACACACACATATATATATATATATATATATATATATATATATATATATATATATATATATATATATATATAGTTGGGTATCTCAAAAAAATTAAAAAAATAACACACCTAGAATATATAGAATAACACATCCATAAATGTAAATTTTGTAAAAAAAAAAATGTTATTTTTGTATGAATATTCCTACTAACATATTAACAAAATACTAAATAAGGCAATAAGTTTGCAAAATTTAAAAAAGGTGGTGGCATCGGCTCTGACTATCTTGGCCGCGCGTTTGCACCACTGTGAACGCGCGCATGCCAAAAAGTAATTTCGAAAAAAGGGTAACGAAGTATTGTAAAATACTAAATAAGGCAATAAGTTTGCAAAATTTAAAAAAGGTAATGAGTGGTCAAAAGTGCGACCGACATTCACTCATGTCGCCAACAACAATCGCTACATGAATTTTTTTTGTTTTGACTTGGCTAAATTTGGGTGACGAAATTAAGTTCTAATGACGAAATTAGGTTATTAGTGACAAAATTAGGGTTTTAGTGACATTTTGTAAAAAAAAATTAAAAACTTGTAGTGAAGTAGCCATTGTTGGAGACGAGTAATTTAATTTTAATTTTAGTGACAAAATTGGCTTCTAGTGACGAATTTTAGTGACAAATTATTTTGACCAAGTATTTATGTCCCGTATACTTGTGCTTAAAAAAATTTACATTCATGTCGTCATTGTTGTTGGCGACACATTAAAATTTACTAACTTATTACTTTATTTATAATTTTACTATACTTCGTTGTCTTTTTATAAATTTTCTGTTTATTTATTTTATATGAACTTAAGGTTTTGAGTCAAAATGAATATATAAGTATACCTACAGAGGCTATTGCCAACGTTGAAAGTTTTGCCGGCATGCCAGGTGTTGTAATCCGTGCCGCTTGTCCACCCCGAAGTTTCTCCCACCGTGTAGTTGGTCGCGGTGATGGCCGGAGTCACGGCAGCCAAGAGTACGAGTAGGAGAGCAGTCACCTTAGCCATGGAACTCAGCCAAGCGTACGTAGTGGAGTGCTATTCTCAATGAGGGGGTTGACAAGGAAGATGATCATCACAATTTGTGTACATTATGTGTGTATATATATATAAGTGATCTCTTTAATTAATTGGTGCATACGACTTTCACAAGTTTTTGTTGAGTTCTAGTTATTATTGTACCAGCTCGCTCAGCTTTGGTGTACCTGATATTTAGAATAGCTTCTAAACTTCCTACTCTCGAGTGCATTATTTGTAGCTCCACCTAATTTCGCTCACATTGTTGGACTATATATGCAGATGATGCTCTACATATATATCATTTCATTTATGATTTATTCGATAAGACATATATAGAACAAGTCATCCTAGACCATATTAGAGAAAAACCGATATTCGAATGTGTAAATTTAGTTGGGTAGAAACTTATTAAGTTATTATAATTTGTGACAAAATAGTGCGTCACTTATAACATTTATAGTAACGATGTATATCGTCACGAAAAGAATACTATCAGTGACAAGATTTTTTTGTCACAATTGAAAATGTTTTGTGACGCCATAGTGAGTCACACTTGAAAATATTTTGTGATACCATGTTTTAGTCGTCACTTTTTCTTTTAGCTACGGAGTTATATGTAACGAAAGTAAGTCGTCACTATACTCGTCACAGAAGATATGTTGTGACAAATTTTACAACTTCGATGACAACTTTACATGTCACAGAAACTATGTTTTCTTGTAGACGTTGAACAAGGCAAATGAAGTTGCACAATGGTGTAATATTAAAACATAAGACAAGTCATATCCATCTCTCATTCTCTTGGATAGTCGCATCCATCTCTTGGATGAATATATGTAGGGCTGCAAATGAGCCAAGCCGTTCACGAACTGCTCGAAGCTCGGCTCGATAAAAGCTCGTTTGAGCTCGGTTCGTTTACTAAACAAGTTGAACTCAAGGTTCATTTTCGACATCGTTTAATAAACGAGTCAAGCTCAAGCTTAGAAGTACTCGGCTCGTTTGAGCTCGCAAGCGGGCTCGTTTATATATGACCTCGCGAGCTGGCTCGTTTAAGAGCTAGCTAGTTTAGAAGCTCTTTTGTTCTTTGTTGAATTATATATATATATATATATATATATATATATATATATATATATATATATATATATATATATATATATATATTTGTGTATTATATATTTATATGTCCTTAATAATTGATATTAAGGAAAAAATTTGATTAATTTTTTTTAAATAATTTGTTAATATTACAGGTACTTGAATTCAAATCTAACTAAATTGAAATCGACCTCGTTAAGCTTGAAATAAAGCTTAATGAACTTGAAATAAAGTTGAGCGAGCTTGAAATCAAGCTTATCAAGCTTGCTTATCAAGCCAAGCTCGAGCCCAAGCCAAGCTCAAGCCTAATATAAACAAGCTCGAGTCAAGCTCAAGCTCTAAAATAAAAAAATTATCAAGCTCGAGCTCGAGCTTGTCACCCCCAGTTTTCGAATTAGGGGTATTTTCGTCATTTTTCAAGTTTTATAATTTTTAGGAATTTTATTTGATTTTATGTGATTTTTTGGGATTTATTTGGTTTGGTTTGGATTTTATCCAATTCGGACTCAAGTTGGAGACCCGGGTAGCCTGGACCCTAGTGAGACCCACATACTAGCTGGGCTTGGCCCACATACCATCATAATTAGGTTAGAAATCATAAACCCTATTTCCATGGTTTAATTAGTCATTTTAGAGCTTGATTAGTATTTAGATTTTAAACCGAAACAAACCGAACCAAACCCGAACCAACCCAACCTAAGTCTAATGGGTTTGGAGGGGCTATTGGATCCTACCCAAACCCAATAACCCCCCCCCCCCCCCCCACTTGGCCGGCCACTAGAGAGCACCCCCCCTCTTTCTTCTCCATTAAGAAAACTCTCCCTCTCTCTCTAAATTTCTTCTCTCTTTCAAAGCTCTCTCTCTCTCCAAAGAAACCTATTCTAGGTATGAATTTAATTCATCATTAATTCTCCTTTTCCATTTATTGCTTTCACAATAAGTGTAGAGAAGAGGATTCTCTACACTTTGCCCATAGAAAATTGTAGGTTTCCTAAAAATCTAGGTTAGAGGATTAATTAGGGGTTTTCTAATTAGAGTGGGATGTACATATATATATATATATATATATATTTTATATATATATATATATATATATATATATATATATATATATATATATATATATATATATATGTGTGTGTGTGTGTGTGTGTGTGTGTGTGTGTGTGTGTGTGTGTGTATAATAATTATATATGAATTTGTGTATATGTGGGTAGAGGAATGAGAGTGGTGATGGTGATATTGGTAGTGAGTGTGTGAGAGAGTGGTGGTGTATGTGTGTATGTAGATATGAGGGTGTTTGTGTGTCTATAGATATATATATAGATGGTTAGATAGATAGATGGATGGATAATGGATTATATATATGTGTATATATATATATATATATATATATATATATATATATATATATATATATATAGGTAGATATATATATAGATAGAGAGATAGGTAGGAGGAAGAGAGGAGATAGAAGAGAAGAAGAAGAAGGGAATGGCTGCTACAGCAGCTGCAGCAGGTAGCAGCAATGGCAGCAGCAGTAGCAGCTGTTGCAGCAGCTGCAGCAGCAGTTTGCCCCCCCCCCCCTCCCCCATTGCCCCCTGTTAAGCCCCATTTTACCCCCCTTAACCCCCATGTATGTGTGTATATATATATATATATATATATATATATATATATATATATATAGTTAGAATAGGAGAAGAAGATTAGGGAAAAGATAAGAAGAATAGGAAGAAGTTGAAATAAGGAAATTAGAGGAAGAGAAGAAGGAAATTAGAGGAAGTTAGATAAGGAAATTAGAATAGGAAAGAATGAGAGAAAAGAAGATTAGGAATGAGAGGAAGAGTTAGAAGAAGATGAGTTAGGAGGATAGAAATTAGAGAAGGGGAATTTGAAGAGGAGGAAATAGAAGAAGAAGAAGAATAGGAAGGAAAGTGGAAAAAATAGAAATAGAGAAGATCGAGTTAGAGGGTGAAACGGAGCTCGGAGTATCGGAATGAGTTGAAACTTGGCGTGGAGTTAGAATACGTGAATTAGATTTTGCGGGTAGGCTCCCGAGTGGAAATCGGGGTCGTAGGGCGCCGGTATCGCGTCGTACCATTGCGTATCTTGAAATATTCAAGATATCGGCAATGTGCCGTATCATGGACAAGATGTCCACTATACCTAGGTATTTTGGTAGGTAACGTATGTATATGTTAGTATCTTACTACCCTAGAGAGATCGGGTCAAAATACCAAGCGTAGGTAGGCTAACTTGATAATTGCCTAAGTTAGAATTTGACCCTTTTTAAGGGTAAAATAGGATATTGGCCTACGGCCAAGATTTGGGTTTCGAAGTCCAAGATGGACTTGGATATGGGTTGTAGAGGTTGGTAATGAATAGAAATAGCCGTTTAGACCTAGTCTTGACCCCGGTTGACCACGGTTGACTTTTTAGACTAAAAGTCAACTATGGGTCAACACTTTATCCAATTTAGTCCCAAATTCCTTTAGACTCGAGTAGTTGACCAAAAGTTAACTATTAGTCACCATTGACCTAGGATTGACCTAGGGTTGACCAGAGTTGACCAGTTGACCAAAAGTCAACTGTAAGTCAACCGTTGACTCAAATCGACCTAGATTAATTCCGTTTGACTTGCATTGACCCAGTTTGACCTGGTTAGGCCTAATATGACTTAGGTTAACCTCGTACAGTCTAGTTTGACGTGTCTTGACCTAGAATGACTTAATAGGATTTAAATTGTCTTGACTTTATTTTCTAAGCATAGTATTGATATGTCTTGTTCTCTATAGGTCCTCGAGACGCTGCATTTGCTCCGGTTGACATATTATACCAAATTACAGGCGAGTACATTCTCTGACACTTTTCTAATTTACGATGATTGTTATAATTCATGTAATTAGTGTAGATATGCTTGTTCTCGACACATTGGTCACACGGATTGGTATTCATGGATCCCGACATGAGATGTTATTCCTCGTTATCTTGGTATATCTTGTGCAAGCCCCCTTGTAGTTCTTGTGCAGTATATGGACACCGATTCTCGAGGAGACTTACTCCCTTCTCGTAGAATTTCGTGTCGTAACGTGTCTTACTTGGATCCACTCTACCAGTCGGGGACGGGGAGTACTAGTGTAGATGTGTGGTCATACCCGCCTGTAGGCCTTTAAAAATGACAGTCACGCTGAGTTGATCAGGACAGAGTCAAAAGTCACGCTCAGTTGATCCAGACAATATTTACAAATCACGCTGGGGAGACAGCTCATCATTTGTCAGAGAGTAATTATGACTGACAGCACAACAGTCGAAAAATGTCTCTTCGTATGCCACGTATGCACAGAATTCGAGAGATCACAGCCGTCTATTGCGTGATTTTCGAAATCTTCTTCAGCAAGACTCAACCTTCGTCAAGTTGGCGTACCAAAAGAGCTTCTTGTCATTTAATGTGACTGACAAAAGCAATCACTACCAGAGATTTTGTGTCAGTCGAGGCACGCTGAATCAAGACAGCTGGCAGTTCTATCCCATGTCTGCGTGGATTCTGAACTTTTCTTCATCAAAGTCTGCGTAGATTCTGAAGCTTCTTGCCCCAAGTTTGCGTGGATTTTGAAGCTTTCTACCCCGAGTCTGCATGGATTTCGTCTTCACCAAGTCTGCATGGATTCTGAAGCTTCTTGCCCCAAGTTTGCGTGGATTTTGAAGCTTTCTACCCCGAGTTTGCGTGGATTTCGTCTTCAACAAGTCTGCGTGGATTTCATCAAATTGGAGTACGTGGCAACCATGCCACTGATCTCTCGCCTGCGTGTCCTGTAACTTGCACACGACTCATGCATGATTGCCATGTGTCCAACAGTTACAGGCCACGTCCAGTAACTGCTCACAACCTTGCGTATGTTAAATCCTGCGTGATTTTCAACTAAGCACAGGCTGTGAAGACAGTTATCTTTTCAGTTATTATTTTTGACTCTATAAATAGAGTTCTTTTTCTCATACATTGTACAGATACACTGATATCTACTGTCAAAATTTTGAGAGCTTTTCTTCTTCGCATAGTCCAAGGGATAAATCGATCGTCTTCTAGATCGGATTCCTACAGTTGTAATTTTCCCAAAAATACAACAAATAAAGAGAATTTCTTTATGGAAAATAAATTGGCGACTCTGCTGGGGAAAAATATCTCCTCTTCTGAGATGGCAACAACTCAATGCGATACTTCGTCAATCGGCTCGACGAAGAAGGTGATGACGATCCAATTCGATCAACTCGCCTATGAAGAAATGCAGCGGGCTAAGAGTGGTAAGCCCACTACAGCCTCCATCATCACTGCCAAGTCGAAGGGACACTCTATCTATGTCCCTAAGAATCAGTTGGCAGCCAATGGTGAAGTCTCTGCCACAGTGTCTGCTCCTAACACTGGCAAGAACTCTACTGCAAGCACGTACACTCTTGTGCGCTCGAAGATGACAGCAATCAAAGATCACGCTAACAGTACTGGCTCCTTAGCCAAATCTGTTCCAGTGTGTGTCTCCAAAGTTGAAAGTCACGCTGACAGTACTGGCTCCTTAGCCAAATCTGTTCCAGCATGCAATTTCAACCTCAAAAGTCACGCTGACAGTACTGGCTCCTTAGCCAAATCTGTTTCAGCGTGCAATTTCAACCTCAAAAGTTACGCTGACAGTACTGGCTCCTTAGCCAAATCTGTTCCAGCGTGCAATTTCAACCCTAAAAGTCACGCTGACAGTACTGGCTCCTTAGCCAAATCTGTTCCAGCGTGCAAATTCAACCCTAAAAGTCACGCTGACAGTACTGGTTCCTTAGCCAAATCTGTTTCAGCGTGTAATTCTAAAATTAAAAGTCACGCTAACAGTACTGGTTCCTTAGCCAAATCTGTTTCAGCGTGTATTTCATCAGAGAAGAATAACTCCTTAGTTATCTCTTCTTCTTTACCGAGTTCTACTAGAACTGGGGGTGGTCTTCCACACAAAGTCCCTTCGAAAAGGAATAACTCTTTAGTTGTTTCTTCTGCTCCTGTAGTTTTTACTTCAGGAACAGCTTTGACTGATACTTTTGTTAGTCAAAGGAAAGGAGATGGTCTTTTGACTACTCTTCCTTCTGGACATTCTATGTCTCAAAATCTAAATGAGTCTAAGACTTCTTCAAATTGGGCACAGAATCTGTCCATTAAAGAGGGTCTGTTACCAACTCCTAATCAAAGGAGTGGTTCAACTCTTCCTTCTCTGCAAATATCCAGATCAATAGAAGGAAAACTTCATGTGTCCAAAATTAATGTGTTACCTTCCACTGATTTAAGAACAAAACTCAGTACTTCTGGTGTTAAGAAACCATACCAATTGGATATGAAGATAAAAGATCCAGATACAGAGTATGCAAGAAATTATGTGGCTCACATTAATTACTCTTTGTATAATCAAGAGCCATCAAGACCCAAGAACATGAAGTATACTCCTCAATCTTCACAAACAGATTTACGGAAATATCTTCAACAGAAGAGAAGGAGTAATTCTATGTCAAAGGAACATGCTGAATGTGACTTCTATCCAAGAGTCATAATTCAATGCAGATGTCAATCAATGGTTCAAAACCATGTTGATCATGAATGTGACTTCCAGCCAAAAGTCACAATGCAATGCAAATGTCAAACAAAACGACAATCTGTCTTCAATCGGATTGAACCTATGCCTGATGAAGATGAGCCTTTGTTTGCCTCTGTCAACATGACTTCTTAGGACACTGGGGGTAGAGTTGATAGTCCAGATGGAGTATACAGAAATACCAGAGCAAGAGTCCTGGCCTCTAGTCAAAAAAATTTGATCTCTGAAGATGATTCTGAATTCCTTAGAGAATCTAACTTCCCACCTCTTCCTACTGGGGGTAGTTCTCCTATAATTGACTTTGATGCACAAAGCAATGATTCAGAATAAACAACATCTACCAGTTCATCAATAATTCCTCGTACAGTCACGACTTATATGGTTGATGGGAATACCGATGAACCTTCTTCTTCCTTGACTCCTCAAGATCAAAGAATTGCTTCTTTGGAACAACAAATGAAGTCTATGGCTGATACTATGAAGTCGATGTATGAACTCATAGCAACACAGATGCAAAATCGATAGACTGTACCAGATGCCATACCAACTGACACTGATATGAGTCAAGTACAAGTTCCTCCAGCAGTACAATCTAATACTCCTGGACCAGCTCAACCAAACCCTAGTCTCTCTGGAGCTGGGGGTAGTGCTTACAATGTTGTTCCTCCTCCCAACTATTCTCTACAAATTACAACTCCACAATCTTCCGGAATTGTTAATAAAGAATTGAGGAATCTCAAAACTCAATTCGAGGCATTCAAACAGAAAGATGGTTTACAAAGGTTAGGTATCAAACAACCTTATCCGATAGAATGGAAGCAAGTATCGTATCCTCCTAAATACAAGCCTCCCACTATCTCATTCTATGATGGAACCACTTCTCCAAGTCAGTTTATTAATCACTTTGAAGTGATGACTGATCAACTGCAACCAAGTGATGCCCTCCTTACTGGGGTGTTTGTTGGATGTCTCAAGGGAACGGCTTATGAATGGTATAGAAGTCTCCCAGATGGGAGCATTCCCTCATTTTCCGGTTTCAAACAGATGTTTCTTGAACGGTTCTATGAAGGACTCAATGACATGACTATGTCTGCTCTTATTAGAATTAAGCAGAAAAGTAATAAAACTACATAAGAGTACATTGAACGGTTTCGAAGAGAAGCTCTGAAGATGCCTCTTGGAACTCCTAATGCTGTCACCATCGACACATGCAAATCAAACTTGTTGCCAATCATTAGCATGTGGACAGGATCCACTCAATTCCAAGACTGGCCTTCTTTTATAGTTAGTGCTAAGGCCGCAGAAATTAGTGCTGAAACCTTCAAAGGTTTAGGAGTGCAGATGACTCCTAAAGAAACAGGACAAGGTCTTAACAATAAAAACAATGCTCGCAAGGGAAAAGAAACTCTTGAAGTTAATCTTCAGAGCAAAGATGCATCAACTGTTCAAACCTCTCCTACAACTCAACAACCGAGAACACCTCGCCCCAAAGAAGAATATTCTTTTGATGACGACGATGTCCTTGGTATCTTTGAATGTCTGCTGAAAGGTAATAAGATACAATTACCTGAGATCAAGAAACCTGATAAAGCTGGTAAGACAGATCATCCTAAATACTGTCCATACCACAGAATGCTGGATCACACAATTCGTACATGTTATGTACTGAAAGGAAAGATCCAAGAAATGATTAAGTCTGGAGCTATCTCTCTTACTCCAAAAGAGAAGACCGTCACCTCCAACGTCATCTCTATGCAATTCGGAGATTTCCCTCCTCAACTCCTTGAAAGTGGGATCGTTCCTATTCCCAAGGCAACTCTTGACATAGTGAATCTTCCTCCTCCACGGTCTGAAGGATTAGTGCCAATCACTTTGGAAACTGGAGAAATCATGTGGATCCATCCTAATCTAATAACATACCTTGAATCTCTTTCTCCTCAAAAGGTTTCTTCTCGAAAGTCCAAGAAGGCTGGAAAGATCAAGTCATGTCATATGAATTCTCTTGGGTCTACCTCTGACACAGAGCCAAAAGACAAAGAAGAAGCACTTGTTAGTGCTACTCGAACGGGGAAACCTTACCTAAAGGATTATTCTAAAAATCCTGAGGATCCTCTTGATATCCCTCCAGCTGATAAAGATGCTCCTAATATTCCTCCTGAAGAAGAATCATCCACTGAACCTGTTCTTCCCAAGCCTACAGCTCTGGATAAAGGCAAACAATAGGCTTGGTTTGATAAGCCAATCAAGAAGTCCTCTCCTCTTGGACTTCAAAAACCTTATAATTTCGACATTTTAGCTCAGCTTGCTAATACTCCAGCTAGAATGTCCCTCTTTGAACTTCTACGTCTTTCCAAAGAGATTCGGAAGACATTAAGTGAAGCACTTCTACAAGCTGACTCTTGTCTTGCACAATTGAAGAAGCCAGATGCAGAACCTGCCACTTGCTTATATTGCAACAGTGTATTAGAGATTATCCCAAATATCACCTTTACACAAGACGACATGCTACTGGAGGATAATCGACATGATCGGCCTCTTTACTACACCGGTTATATCGATACAATGAAGATAGATCGTATCCTCATTGACCCAGGGTCTGCTATAAGCATAATGCCAAAGAGTCTGTTGGATGAACTAAAAATCCCTCTTCACAAACTCTCCAAGACGGTTACTACTATCCTGGGATTCAATCAAAGCCGAAGCGAGCCTTTAGGAATGATTCATCTGAAGCTTCAGATAGGCGATTTCAGATCCAAAGTCACTTTCTATGTGATTGAGATCGTGGGATCCTATAATCTTCTTCTGGGGAGGCCCTTTCTTCATAAAAATAATGTGGTGCCCTCTACTCTTCATCAATGCTTTAAATACATTGATAGCAATGGAAGAGTACAAAAAGAAGTTGCTGATATAAATCCCTTCCATGGGGTTGAAGCTTATTTCAATGATTCCCGAATGTACAAAGAAGAGTATACAAGGATCATACAAGCCATGGAGAAAGAGGACGCACAAAGTGAGACTTTAATAATCCCTGTTAAAGGTCGAACTACTCAACAACAATCTCCCAAACTCTCTGGAGAAGGTTCTTTAATCATTCCAGTGAGTGGACGGATCTCTCCACTATCTCAGTCATCTACTCAGGATACTCTGCTAATTCCAGTTGGAGGGCGGACTACTCTTCCTACTCAAACTTCAAGGGAGCTCACCTCTTCTGAGCCATTTGTTATCGATCTTAATCGAAACAAAGCTTCTTCTTCTTCTCCCCCTTTAGTCATTGACTTGGCTAAAATCTCTAAGGCTCAGCCTTCTTCCAATGTAAATACTGCTGCTTTTACATTTAATGAAAAGTCTCCATCTTTGCAGTATGCTGATGTGTGTAATTATGTTCATAGTTATTTACATTTGTTAGATGACTTGAACACAATAACTATAGGGGTTGTACAGACTGTTCATACAGATGTATCTCTAGAACCTGTACAATCTTCATACTTTCTAGTTCCCAGCAGAAAGCCAGGAGACATTCCAATATTCTTCTACAAAGGGCCTCAAAATCCTTCTGATCTTGAAGATGATGACAAAAATGATGACACTGGAAGATTACAACTACGTCGTTATAGTCAGCAATCTAGAGATATCATCAAAAATATGGGCTATGACTTCAGGACTGGCCTCAATGATGGAAAAGGAAGAAAAATACCTGTTCGGATTCCTCCTTTGAAATATGGAAGGACGAAATGCGGATTGGGTTATACTGCTCCTACTCCTTTCATCAATATTATCCATGAAGATCCCGAGTCTGACGAAGATAAGAGATCTGATTCTTCTAGTACCACTTCTTGGGATTCCGATATGAGTATCGGTGACTTCTACTGCAACATTCTGTCTTCCAACATGGTTTCTATTGACTATTCTGAAGAAAGTGATGAAGACGAAGAAGAGTTTGAAATCTCACCTGAATCAGAACAGTGGGCCCAAAGATTAGATAATCAATGGGAGTTCTGTTTCGAGCAAAAAGAACCTCCGACTGAAGACAAACTTGTTCAAATAGATGTTGGTGAAGAGGGATCTCCCAAACCAATATTCATCAGTGAAAGTCTTTCTGAAACTGATAAGCAAGACATGATCAAACCCATTCGTGACTACATCGATGTCTTCGCTTGGAGTTATGAAGATATGCCAGGGCTTGATCCACAAATTGCAACTCACAAGCTCAATATCTTGCCGAATGTTAAACCGGTCAAACAACAACAGCGACAATTTCGTCCAGACATCATGGATGCAATTGAAGCTGAAGTCAATAAACTCATTACCTCTGGGTTTATTAGAGAGGAACAACATTCCGATTGGGTGGCTAACATAGTTTCTGTCCTTAAAAAGACTGGCAAGATCAGAGTATGCATAGACTTCCGCGATCTCAATACGACATGTCCTAAAGACGAATTTCCTCTACCAATCACTGATGTCATGGTTGATAATACCTGTGGATTTGAACGAATGTCATTCATGGACGGATATTCTGGGTACAATCAGATCAAAATGTTTCCAGATGACGAAAAGCACACTTCTTTCAGAACGCCGATCGATACATACTGTTATACAGTTATGCCATTCGGTCTCAAGAATGCAGGAGCAACTTATCAACGAGCTATGAGCACTATATTCCGTGAACATTTGTGGAAAATAGTCGAATGTTATGTTGATGATATTGCAGTCAAAAGTCGACAAAAGGAGGATCATATCCAAGATTTGAAGACTATATTTGATCTAATGCGTAAGCATCAATTAAAGATGAACCCTACTAAGTCCTTCTTAGGCGTCTCTAGTGGTAAATTTCTCGGCTTCGTCATTACCTCTAAAGGTATACACGTGGATCCCAAGAAGATCAAAGCCATCCAAGAGATGCGTCCTCCACGCACCTTAAAAGAGCTACGAGGATTTCAAGGAAGAATCACTTATATCAGGAGATTCATCTCTAATTTATCAGGACGCTGCAGACCATTCAACAAACTTATGAAGAAAGGTGTTTCTTTTGTCTGGAATGATGAATGTCAGAAAGCATTCGATGATATAAAACAATATTTAATGAGCCCTCCAGTATTGGTACCTCCCGTCTCAGGAATACCGTTCCTCCTCTATACTCGAGCAATGAGTCATTCATTGGGTGCATTACTCGCTCAAAAGAATCAAAATGGCCATGAACAAGCCATTTATTATCTCAGCCGCACTATGACCGGAGCTAAACCTCGATATTCACCGGTTGAAAAAGAATGTCTAGCTTTGATGTTTGCTGTCCAAAAGACACGTCATTATATCATTGGCCAGACTATTCATGTCATCTCCAGGATCAATCCTATACGGATCATGATGAAGAAACCCAGTGTTTTGAATTCTCGATTGGCTAACTGGGGAATCCTACTTGCACAGTATGACATGCACTATATTCCTCAGAAGTCAGTCAAAGGACAAGCTTTAGCTGATTTTTTGGCTGCTCACTCAATTCCAGAAAATTCAAAACTCTATGATGAAATCCCAGATGAAGTCCTAGATTCAAATCAAATTACTGAAGAAGATCCTACTTGGCGTCTATTCTTTGATGGAGCATCAAGAATTGGTCCTAATGGCGATATTGTCGCTGGAGTTGGAATTGTTCTTATATCGCCAGAAGGTCTTGCTATCCAAAGAGCTTATTCTCTCGATCAGCCGTGTTCAAACAATATAGCCGAGTACAACGCATTACTTATTGATCTTCAACTCGCTAAACATCTGAATATTCAACATTTGGAGGCGTATGGAGACTCTAAACTCATTGTCAATCAGATCAGGGGTACTTATGAAGTTTGCCATCAAAATTTGGTTCCTTATCATAAAGCAGCTATATCTATGGCTTCTTCATTTGAAGAATTCTTTATTGAACATGTTAGGCGAGCATGTAACACAGAAGCTGATGCTCTTGCCAATCTTGTGGCGGTGTTGGCTATTCCAATCAGACGTCAACAAATGATTGTTGTTTGTAATCGAGAATTATTTCATCTTGAAAATAACTTGACTCTAGGACTTCCAGTTGACATTGAAGAATCAACATCTCATGATGTCAATACAACAAGAGAATTTGGATTCAGTCGTAAATCGATGTCATCTTCTTCTGATTCCAGTATGGAATTTATCTTCAGTAACTCGACTGAGAATCAGAATACGGATAAAGATTGGAGACTTCCTTTCTTAGATCTCGTATTATATGATATTCTTCCAGATGATCCGAATGAGGCAGCATCTATCAGACGACGATCACTCAGATTCTATTACAATCATATAACAAAGACCTTATATCGTCGAGCCTATGATGGTTTACTCCTCCGATGTGTTGCCGGTGACGAGGCTCAACAAATCATTCGCGAAGCACATGATGGAATTTGTGGAGCACATCAGCCAGGACCAAAACTTCAAGACCGTATTCGACGTATGGGTTATTATTGGCCTACTATGGTATCTGATGCCATCGAATATGCAAAGAAGTGTAAAGCCTGTCAAATCCATACGGATTTTATTCATCAACCCTCAGAATTTCTACATCCAACGGCAGCATCATGGCCCTTCGAAGCTTGGGGCATGGACATTATTGGTCCGATCAATCCGCCGTCATCTAAAGGTCATCGGTTCATTCTTGCAATAACCGATTACTTCTCCAAATGGGCCGAAGCCATTCCTTTATCTGAAGTTAAGACGTCTAATGTCATCAGCTTTATTAAGCACCACGTCATCTACAGATTTGGTGTTCCTCGACGCATTATTCATGATAACGGACCACAGTTCGTCAGTCAGAAGTTTACTCGATTCTGTGACGATCACCGGATCAACAATGTGGCTTCTACTGCATATAATCCGGCAGCTAACGGATTAGCAGAAGCTTTCAACAAGACCATCATCAAACTCCTAAAGAAGTTTGTCTCTACTAACAAACGTAATTGGAGTGAGAAGCTCGGGGAATGTTTGTGGGCTTATCGCACTACAGTTCGTAATGCTACCAAATGTACACCCTTCTCTCTGGTGTATGGTTGCGAAGTTGTTCTTCCATTAGAGATTCAAATTCCTTCTTTAAGGATAGCAATCGCTAATTAACTCACTGCAGAAAATAATGATCGTCTTCGACTTCAAAAATTAGAAGCTCTAGATGAAAAGCGATTATCTGCTCAACAGAATATTGAATTCTATCAAGCTAGAATTTCAAGAGCTTTTAATAAGAAAGTCAGAATTCGGGCGTATCAAAAAGGAGAACTTGTTCTAACTGTCAGACGTCCTATGACTATGACTCATATGAGCAAGGGCAAATTTGACGCAAAGTGGGAAGGACCCTATATTGTGAGCAAAGTTTTCTCAAATGGAGCTTATCAACTCTCAGAATTGGATGGTCGAAAAGTTTTGATGCCTATTAATGGCAAATTCCTTAAAAAGTACTATGTATAAATATAAATGCTTGTAATCATCAGACAGTTTCATGTTTAGAAATAAAATTTTTATTTTATTTTTATCATGAATAATGATACATGATATTAAAGAAGATCACTATCATCCTTTTCTACATTTGGATGTGGGCCACTGCCGTCCTTCTTGAAGACGTGATCAGCAAAAGAGTCGAGAACCTCCTTGCTAGAACCCACGAGGAATTTATAAGCGGCCATCCTCATAGCTTCCTCTTCTTCAGTCCTTCCTGGTTCGAGCAGGAAATCCAGAATGTCCCTTGGTGGCTTGGGTGCAGACGAACCTTCGCCTGCTTCCGTCTTCTTCGTTTTGACTGGACCAGCAGGGCGTTCTTCAGTGCCTTTCTGAACCTTTGAGGCTATCTCAGTCTTCTTGGATGCTTCTCCAGATGACATTTTTATGTTGAGGAGTAGAAGTATTCGTTCTCGCCAGATTTCTGCTATATTTATAGGCAGAAGTTCTACAAATAATGAAACGTCACGTTCATCCGACGGTTCATCCATCCATTAATTGCGTTCATCCGACGATTCATCCGTTCATTTATTACATTCACTCGACAGTTCATCTGTTCATCATTTCCTAACGGTTCATCCGTTCATAATCTTCTATCAATTTATTAAGTGGGGATTCGTTATTTATCATGTTTTCATAACCTCTGAATCAATTCCGAATTTACTTACTCATTTGTCATGTTTTGACCTCTGCATAGAAATCAATCTATTTTTCTTTTGAGTTCCTACATATTATCACGTCCATAATACCTCTGATAATATCATATACTCTAAAACAGAAAAGAAGATTTCATTATCTATCATGTCCACAATTCATCCACAAATCTTTGAGCATAGAAGAATTATCATTTCCATTCTCATTTTCACCACAAAAAGTCTATTACATTTTCTTAGACTTTCTTACAAATCATAATGGAAATCTATTACAATCTTGGATTTTCATTCTACACCACAACAAAAACCTAATAGAGATCTATCTTCTTCTTTGGATCTTCTCCGTCGGACCTTCTCCGTCAGGTTCGTTGTTGGTGGCAATTCCTGACTGTCTGGGTCCCAGTCACGACCAGATCAGCAGGAATCAAACTCTGGTCTTCTCTCTTAGACGAGAGGAGAACCACAGAGTGTGGCAGCCCAAAGTCGTGGTGCTGCCAATACAACTGATGGATTAGGAGCGACCTTTCAGAGGAGACAGGAATGTATCCAACCTTGGGATACAATTCCTAGTTCTTCCGTGAAAGGAACTCTACTACCCGATTTCTCGGTAGTAGAGTTGACTCCACCATCCAACTCTCGTGTATAAAGGCTCTTCCTACTATCTGAGGAAGACCCTTCTATCCTACGAAGAGTTCTGAGTTGTTTGATTTACGCGTCAAAAGCGTATGAGCTCCCTGATGTAGATGTCAGCAGGATATTCTCCACAGCATCTACATCCCCAATGCCAGTTCTGAAGAAAATTTTCAGCCAAGTTTCTGCAAAAAGTATCAACAGAATTCATTCAGCGTGCATTTATCAAACAGAGACAGGCGTGTATTGTTCAAATCAGAAACAAGAAACAGAAAGCCTATCTTCAACAGCAAAAATAAGTGCACGTATTACACTGACTTACCTTCAAGTTTGGTGCTAAGGATTGGCAAACTCATGTTTGATACAGTGCGCAGAAGTCGAACATTAGAAAATATTGCTTTCTTGAGAGTGAAATCTCCAAAAAATTTCATTCTCAGAGAAGAAGAAGAGGAATGGGAGATGAGTATCTGCGAAACTCTTCCATCTATTTAAAGGGCAAAGTACAAGTCTATTCTTGGAAAAGATCCGCATAAATAGCGCTCGTAAACTGTGGAATGAGTGTCACGTGTGCTTTGGAAGACAGAGCAACATTAAAAATAGTCAAAGGGTGTTAATTAATATTCTTCATTAATGCACGCAGATCAAACACAGAAGTTGTACTTCATTCTTCAAAGGCACTGAGGGCCTTACAAAAGACAAAACAAAAAGTGCAACAAAAGCACAAAAGACACGCTCTATTTTCCAGAGCGACTGAGCTTGGTGCCTAGTTCTTCTACGTTCCTAACTCCCATACGGTGCAACAGAGCTTTAAACATTTTATGCTGCTTTATGAGGCTGTACCCACCAGAAGAGGACGAGCCATCTAAGCCAAAATAGCTCAAGAAATTCTTGGCTAGTTGCAAGGGATCATCTTTGAGTTCGAAGACAAGGGGCTCTGGCTCTTTACCCCCAAAAGTGGGGTCACCATGGGAACAAAAGCCCAACTTGCGTGCTTCTTTCTCAGCTTTCTCTTTTGGTGTCATGTTGACGTAAGATGAAGATTAAATGAATCCTCTCCCTGTTTATATAACAGAGCTCGCCGGCGGTTCATATTCCACCATAAACTGGATGTAATCAGTCTCGAAAAATGAAGAGTCATCATGACATTTAATAAGTTCATTTGGATATTCTCAAAGAACTTCGAAGTCTTTCCGACTTCCGAAAAATTTGAAGTCATCTCAGCGTGATTGATTTTATTTTATCATCTTATTTTCAAAGTATTTCGAAAATTTTGAAGTCTTTTCAATTTTTCGAAAACTTTGAAGGGGGGTCTTGTAGGCCTTTAAAAATGACAGTCACGCTGAGTTGATCAGGACAGAGTCAAAAGTCACGCTCAGTTGATCCAGACAATATTTATAAATCACGCTGGAGAGACAGCTCATCATTTGTCAGAGAGTAATTATGACTGACAGCACAACAGTCGAAGAATGTCTCTTCGTATGCCACGTATGCACAGAATTCGAGAGATCACAGCCGTCTATTGCGTGATTTTCGAAATCTTCTTCAGCAAGACTCAACCTTCGTCAAGTTGGCGTACCAAAAGAGCTTCTTGTCATTTAATGTGACTGACAAAAGCAATCACTACCAGAGATTTTGTGTCAGTCGAGGCACGCTGAATCAAGACAGCTGGCAGTTCTATCCCAAGTTTGCGTGGATTATGAAGTTTTTTTCATCAAAGTCTGCGTAGATTCTGAAGCTTCTTGCCCCAAGTTTGCGTGGATTTTGAAGCTTTCTACCCCGAGTCTGCGTAGATTCTGAAGTTTTCTTCATCAAAGTCTGCGTAGATTCTGAAGCTTCTTGCCCCAAGTTTGCGTGGATTTTGAAGCTTTCTACCCCGAGTCTGCATGGATTTCGTCTTCACCAAGTCTGCATGGATTCTGAAGCTTCTTGCCCCAAGTTTGCATGGATTTTGAAGCTTTTTACCCCGAGTTTGCGTGGATTTCGTCTTCAACAAGTCTGTGTGGATTTTATCAAATTGGAGTACGTGGCAACCATGCCACTGATCTCTCGCCTGCGTGTCCTGTAACTTGCACACGACTCATGCATGATTGCCATGTGTCCAACAGTTACAGGCCACGTCCAGTAACTGCTCACAACCTTGCGTATGTTAAATTCTGCATGATTTTCAACTAAGCACAGGCTGTGAAGACAGTTATCTTTTCAGTTATTATTTTTGACTCTATAAATAGAGTTCTTTTTCTCATATATTGTATAGATACACTGATATCTACTGTCAAAATTTTGAGAGCTTTTTTTCTTCGCATAGTCCAAGGGATAAAGCGATCGTCTTCTAGATCGGATTCCTACAGTTGTAATTTTCCCAGAAACACAACAAATAAAGAGAATTTCTTTATGGAAAACACCGCCTTGTATATATTGTGAACCTTGTGAATGCCAATCCTACACCACACGTATGATTGGCTAGATCATAACCTTGTACAGACCCAATCCGGCCACATGTTGTAGCTAGTACTCACACACCTAGATATATGATTCTTGATTCTTGTACATGCCATGATCAGTTTACTTGCCTTGTTCTAGCTCTAGTTTTACAGCTTACCTTGCCATGATACTCACATGTACATTCCATAATTTTTTTTGTATATACTCTCTATTTACAGTCTTATAGCTTGTCATATCTTGTGAACTGTTGTTAGTAGATTGTACTCGTTCCATCCTGACAGGATATGTTAAAAATATTACAGATGCTGACGAGGGGGATTACTGTACCTACTACGGTCCGGATGACGTAGTGGACCTAGACCTGGAGACTTTGGTCCAGCAGGACTTAGCTCCGCCTGGCGAGACCTTACCTATTGCTTAGTTAGAGTAGGTCTTTTATACTGGACCTTGTCTTCAGCTACTTTTGAGACTGTTATTATTATGGATTGTGTCACTCCCCGTTCCCAGAATAAAGTATTTTATACGTGTACTTCTTGAATGTACTTATTCAATATTTATCATAAATTTATTCTGTATTTAAATTCTTCAAATTTGCGCTTATTAATTTTTTATATTTTATTTTCTGCTTTTCTTGGCTCTTGGTTCATTTCGGTTCATGGGAAACCAACTTGGTTCGGTTTGGTTCAACATGGAAATGAATGGATGGCTTGGATTTGGTGGAGAGAATGAATGGTGGAGATCCACTTGACCTTGATATAAAAGTTCTTCTTCCACTCTCTCTCTTCATTCATTCACATTTACTCCTCCATCAAACCCTAACCCATTTGGAGAGGCAAGTACATCTTGCACACCATGAGGGATTTCATGCATCTCCAATTATTTTTAGTTTATGTTATTCATCTTCTCTTCCTCTACAAGTTTAGGTCTTGAAGTTTTTGTTTTCCATGGATGGTTGAGTGTAGATCTAAGTTTTAAGTTTTGGTTTTTATAGTTTTGGTTTTCATATAAAATTTAGGGTTTTGATCTATCAAACATTGTTGTTTTCGAAATTAAGTGGTTCCATGTTGTAGAGAATTTAATTCTACAAAAGTTTGGCTTTTGAAAAGTTAGATTTCGATTTATTTTGTGGAAGTTATGGCAAAAAGTATTTTGGTTCGTTCCTATATTCATCTGCAGCACGAACAGCATGTCGCAGAAGGCGCATGTCACAGTAGGCGCATGTTGCAATGAGGCACATGTCGCGGAAGGCATACAACATGTCGCAGAAGGTGCATATCGCAGTAGGCGCATGTTGCAATGAGGCGCATGTCGCGGAAGGCACACAGCATGTCGCAGAAGGCGCATGTCGCAGTAGGCGCATGTTGCAATGAGGCGCATGTCGCAGAAGGCACACAGCATGTCGCAGTAGCCGCATATCATGTCACGCATGAGCCGCATTAAGGCGCATGTCGCAGTAGGCGCATGTTGCATGAGGTGCATGTCGCGGTAGGCGCATATCATGTCGCAGTTGAGCCACATGAGGCGCATGTCGCGATAGGCGCATACCATATCGCAGTTGAGCCACATGAGGTGCATATCATGTCACAGTAGGCGCATATGGTGTCGCAGTTGCATGCATATCGCAGAATAGGCCGCATATGCATAATTTGGTTGTTTCTGACTGTTATATGTCCTAATTAACTGAATTGTGGCTAGAATTTCTTTCAACTCCCAACATGAATTTGTTGATCTTTTTCTTGGATTCAAGAATATATTACCAACTATTTTATACTAGTTATGGACTCGACCATGATTAATACTAATTTAACTTTTATGCCTTGTCATGAATTGACCCCGACTGTTACTTGACTAATAATTGATCATGTATTCCTAGTTGGAACTAAGAGACTGGCTAGTCGTCTTATTGAATGAAATGAATGAGACACGTTCATGCAATAAACTATTATACCCGATTAGCCGATCCCGAATATTGGCATACAGGCACATGCAGGCTTCAAATTATTTATTTTTATTCATTTCCTTATCTTGCAAAAATAGCATATGTACTTTATGGTCAAGGCATGATTACTCCGTGGTTAGATTTGATTGTTGCATTACGCTATGTAAGACCTATAACATAGCCGCACGGGTATCGTTGTAGAGTTGCGCATATCGTACCCCGTACGAAAGTACTCATTTGAACGACCATGATCCACGGCATGGAACTTCACGCAACGTAGAGACTATTATGTTAAATAAAATAACGATGGCATGGAGAGAATGGATTCCCGAGTTCTTACATGGCAGCCCCCTTGGGACTATTAAGTGCCCGACGGGCCGGCTGGTTCCCACAGATACGGAAAATCTGTCACACGGACAGGGAGCGGTATCTGCTTATATTATTGTACATGCTATAACGGTGGACGTCCCGCTGGGACTCGTCTAACTACATGATTGGCGCAATTGATTGATTGGATAGACTAGCCTTGCTTGCACATAGTAAGAACTGAGGAATCCCTAATTGCATAATTCCAGGATAACTTGGGACTCACAATAGCAAGCCGTAGGAATTGATTGGCCGTTCAAAGATGATTTGTTTGTGTATTGTATCTACTATGTTGCCTAACTAAGATGATCAGAATGTCAGGGCGTGACGGGTCAACTTCTGTCCTTGTTTGGTTGGGAGGTTGGTTCGAAGTGTCGTGATGTTATGTGAATCCTAGTGGAAAGCAGAGATCTATTATTATATTTTCTTATTACTGGTTTTAATTCCTCATATCGTGCTTCCTTGTGGTACTTGCTATTGGAGGTCTAACCTCTCTGGTTTTGCATGGCCAGATTTAGAGCCGGTCCCCAAGGATCCAGCTTACTTCTACCTCCAAGATGGTCAATACTAGAGGGATGATCGCAGGAGGACTCGAGTGGGTTTCCTTACTTCACCGCTCGATTTGTCATTTACTTTATACTTAGCCGTTTGGCACCGACATGTTAGTCGAATTGTCTTGCTCTTACTTTCTTATAATTGTAACTAAAGTCAGACTGCAGCTGATAACAATTGTGTATATACTTGCTATACCATCTGGCTATGTTTTGTAAAGCCAGATCTCAAGAATATTTTGACTGAGCGTTTGGGACGCCTTACTGCTTTATCTTACATATTTTCTATTTCTGTTTCTTGTTTTGAATGATTGAGACAATAGATGTGAAATGACCATAGTAAGACTTTCATGTAGTATGCACCCCCTCGTCTGGTTAGACAGCATTGATTATATTATACGGTATTCATCTACCCGTAATACGTAGCTGGCTGAGTCATTCCCCCGCTCTCCAGTATTCTGGTTCTGGGGCGTGACAAGGTTTTAGTGGTGGCCCATGCAGGTCTGATTTCAGACTTGTGGGGTATTTTTGATTTATAGGATGTCTCAATCACACGTGTTCCTTCTTGATCTCATGATTCGTTATCCTCAACCCTTGCTTGACAATCCGGTATCCTTTGACTTCATTGATCCTTCATGTCCGATTGTTTGATTGTTCTCTTGTCCCTTTTCTTAGGGGCACTTCGTCCGCATCGGTCAGAGCTGGACAGCAACAGCAGGAGCAACATGGACAACCTGACCCTGTTGGTCAACAACAAGGGCCGGTACTAACTCAAGAGGCCATCCAGGAAGAAGTGATAGTGGAACTAGCGGCTGGGTCGCAGTATCCGGATGTTCCACCACCACCGACAGTTCCACCTACCCAAGTAGACACACCATCCCTTCTGGAGATCATGAAAGGAATGATGGCTACTCAGCAATATCAGATGTTGGCCCAGCAACGCATGCACACTCAGCTACAAGAGCAGAATGTGCTACTCAACCAAGGATTGCAGGCGGCTTTGGAAAGAGGAGTGAGGACTGATTCGGGAGCATCAACCAGGTTTTGCAAGTACAACCCCCGTCGTTTTGAGGGCACGGAGGATGCCATCTCAGCAGATGCATGGCTTAAGGATATGGAGGCTATTCTGACAGCAGCTAAGGTACCAGCAGAAGAACGTGTGGACCTAGTGAAGTTGTTACTTCAGGATCTCGTACGTGATTGGTGGGAATTCGAGGAAGTAGGTATCAGACGTCCTGTGGCTTGGGACGATTTCACAGTAAGATTCAAGACCAAGTACTATGGAGTTGTGGCGCAGTTTGAGCTACAACAGAAGTTTATCAGCCTCAGGCAGGCTGGCAAGACTGTAGATGCTTATGCAGCGGAGTTCTGTAGATTGAGTAGATTCGCCCCAGAGATGGTAGCAACAGAGAGCCAGAGGGCCATGAGGTTTCAGCAAGAATTTCATCTTGAACTCTTGCAATTGATAGAGGGGCACAATTACCAGACTTTTGATAAGATATTGACGGCGACTCGAAGGCATGAAATCACCATTCAGAGGCTTGCGGTGAGGACTGGGGGTCAGAAGAGATCTTATAATCAGATTGAAGGAGGAGGGGGAGCAGCGCTCCGAACAACAGCACCATCCACTGGCATTCGTATCCACGATGTGGCGATACGAGGACCGACACCACCACCCAGGCAGCAGCAACAACAACAGAGGAAGAACCAGCAACCCCCGGCGGGCTGCACTTATTGTGAGAAGATGGGGCACACTAGAGATGTGTGTCGGACATTGAATGGACTATGTCTGATATGTGGAAATCCAGACCATCGGGTTACCATATGTCCCATGAATTCGAGGTGCTCTGCCAGCACCAGGGGCAGGCCAGTATCGAGGACAAGCAATAGCCGTTAGGCCGTTGGTACAGCGTCCGCAGGCTCAGATGTTTCGGCAGCAGGGACCGCCGATGCAGCAACACCAGTATAGACCACCCCAGCATCATCAAGGAAGGGGCCAGCAGCAGCATCAGGCTAGGCCGCAGCATGGGAATCAGCAAGGAGGTCGAGGGCAGGCATTCACTCTGTCCTTGGAGGAGGCATTGGCATCGGGAGATATTGTGGCAGGTAACATTCTCGTCGCCTCATATCCTGCAGTAGCATTGTTTGATTCGGGAGCATCCCATTTATTTATATCTGCACAATTTGCAACACGGCTAGGAATGGAGTTCGAGGCATTGCCAGGAAGGTTGAATATACTCACTGGCAATGGGCTCGTAGGAGTTAGTAGAGTTATTCTAGCGTGTAGCGTCGTAGTTTGCGGGCATTCCTTACCTGCCCGGTTGATAGAATTTCCTGTCAGAAATTTCGACGTTATCTTAGGCATGGACTGGCTGAAAGACAGTCATGCGACAATAGATTGTCGTAGAGGGAGTGTATCTTTTGATATTCCAGGCATGAAAAGGTTCACCTTAGTCAGGTCAGAGGCAACTCAGCAAGAGCAGGGAGTAGTAACAGCAATGGAAGAAGTTCAGATTCCGAAGGTAGTTGAAGAATTTCTAGACGTATTTTCCGAAGAACTTCCAGGTCTACCACCGGTTAGGGATATTGAGTTCAGCATAGAATTGGCACCAGGAACTAAACCAATATCAGATCGAGTTTACAGAATGGCGGATTCAGAGCAGGCCAAGGTATATCAGCACATAGAGGAATTGAAGGAGAAGAAGTTCATCCAAGCTAGCGTGTCACCATGGGCAGTACCAGTAGTACTTGTGGAGAAGAAGGATGGGTCATCCAGATTGTGCATTGACTACAGGAAGCTTAACGCGACAACAGTGAAGAACAAGTACCCACTACCCAGGATCGACGACTTATTTGATCAGTTGAGCAAAACTAGAGTTTTCTCCAAGATAGATCTTCGTTCAGGGTACCATCAGGTGAGGGTTCGGAAGGAAGATATTCCCAAGACAGTATTTAGGTCGAAGTATGGGCATTATGAATTCTTAGTAATGCCATTTGGTTTGACCAATGCTCCAGCGATATTCATAGATTTGATGAATCGCATCTTTATGCCATACTTAGATCAGTTTGTCGTTGTATTTCTTGACGACATTCTCGTATATTCTGCCAGTGAAGAGGAGCATGAAGACCACCTCAGGAAAGTGTTACAGGTTCTGAGAGAGAACCAGTTGTATGCCAAGCTCAGTAAGTGTGAGTTTTGGTCGGATCATATTTCATTTTTGGGTCATATCGTATCAGGAGCAGGAGTAGCAGTAGATCCCAAGAAGATAGAAGCAGTAGAGAGTTGGCCAGTACCCAAGACCGTAGCAGATGTGCGGAGTTTCTTGGGATTGGCAGGATATTACAGAAGGTTCGTATCAGACTTTGCAAGGCTTTCAGCACCTATGACCCGCTTGACACAGAAGGATGTACCATTCGTTTGGTCGGCAGAATGTCAGACATCATTTGAGACGTTGAAGCAGAAGTTGATATCAGCACCTATTCTTACATTACCAGTTGGACCCAGAGGTTTTACAGTATATTGTGATGCATCAGGTAAAGGACTTGGATGTGTCCTTATGCAGCATGGGAAGGTGATAGCATATGCACCTAGGCAGCTTCGGGACCACGAGAAGAATTATCTAACACATGATCTGGAATTGGCGGCAGTAGTGTTTGCTCTGAAGCTATGGAGGCATTACTTATATGGTGATCGAGTGGAGATATACACAGATCATAAAAGTCTGAAGTACATCTTTATCCAGAAGGAGCTGAACGTGAGACAGAGAAGATGGTTAGAGTTGATCAAGGATTATGACGTGGAGCTTCAGTATCATCCAGGCAAGGCTAATGTAGTAGCAGACGCTCTTAGCAGGAGAGGCGGCGCATTTATGTTGACAACACAGAAGCATATCTTAGAAGACCTTCAGGAGATGGGCATCAAAGTTATACTTCCTAGTGAAGTAGGAGTTCTAACAAGTCTGCAAGTTCAATCCGACTTGGTAGGCAGGATCAAGACAGCTCAGGCACAAGACCCAAGGATTCAGAAGCTTAGGGCAGAGTGTGAGTCAGGACTCAGAAAGGAGGTAAAAATTCATGAAGATGGTACACTTAGGTTTGGATCACGTCTATGTGTGCCTAGTGGAGATATCAGACAGGAGGTCATGTCAGAAGCTCACAGTTCTCAGTATTCTATTCACCCTGGAGGAACCAAGATGTACCAAGATATCAAGCAACATTTCTGGTGGAATGGGATGAAGAGAGAGATAGCAAGATTTGTTTCTCGTTGCTTGGTATGTCAGCAAGTAAAGGCAGAACAGCAGAGGCCAGCTGGATTATTGCAACCGCTTCCTATCCCGGAATGGAAATGGGAGCATATTACAATGGACTTTGTGACCGGTTTACCGAGATCACCAAGTGGTAAGGACGCTATTTGGGTGATAGTGGACCGACTTACGAAGGTGGCACACTTTCTTCCTTTCAGATTAGGGCAATCTACAGAAAAGTTGGCAGAGTTGTATATGCAACAGATAGTCAGGCAGCATGGAGTCCCTGTCAGTATTGTGTCGGATCGAGATACCCGCTTTACATCACATTTCTGGAAGAGCTTACATCATAGTCTGGATACCAAGTTAAGATTTAGCACGGCTTACCATCCGCAGACGGATGGGCAATCAGAAAGGACGATTCAGACTTTAGAAGACATGTTGCGAGCTTGCACTCTAGATTTTGGAGGATCTTGGGAAAGCCACTTGCACTTAGTTGAGTTCTCGTACAACAACAATTATCAAGCCAGTATCCAGTTGGCGCCATTTGAAGCACTATATGGTAAGAAGTGTAGGTCGCCACTAGCATGGGATGATATCGGGGAGAGAAAGATGCTAGGCCCAGAAATGATTGTTCAGACGGTTGAAGTGGTTAAGGGAATTAGAGAGCGGCTTCGAGTTGCGCAGGACCGGCATCGTCATTGGGCGGACCAGCATCGTAGGTCGTTAGAGTTCTCTGTTGGGGACCACGTATTCTTGCGGATCTTACCTACTCGTGGGGTCATTAGATTTGGCGTTCGCGGGAAATTGAGTCCGCGATACGTGGGCCCATTTGTTATCCTTGACCGGATAGGCGATGTTGCTTATCGTTTATCCCTTCCACCTTCGTTACGAGAGGTGCATGACGTATTTCATGTATCTCAGTTGCGAAGGTATGTATCGGACCCAAGCCATGTCCTCGATCACTCTGAGCTGGTTGTGGGTACCAACCTGTCTTACGAGGAACAGTCTGTGTCCATTTTGGACCGAAGAGAGAAGATACTCAAGAACCGAACAATTAGCCTTGTCCGGGTTGCTTGGGGTCATCACTCATTAGGAGAGTCAACGTGGGAACGTGAGGATGATATTCGATCACGGTATCCGCACCTGTTTGACTCACAAGGTATATCTCTCTCTATATACCTTGATTGTCTTAACTCCTCATGCTTGTCACCTTATGAGTAGAATTGCTTGATATCGTAGATTGTTAAACATAGATATATTACTTGCTATTTGACATTGTAGAATAGCTACTTGCTCCAATTACTTGTACTTAGATTAGTCTAGCTCTGATATTTCTGTCCTGCTTGGATCTGAAATTCCGAGGACGGAATTTTTCTAAGGAGGGTAGAGATGTCACTCCCCGTTCCCAGGATAAAGTATTTTATACATGTACTTCTTGAATGTACTTATTCAATATTTATCACGCATTTATTCTGTATTTAAATTCTTTAAATTTGCGCTTATTAATTTTTTGTATTTTATTTTCTATTTTTTTTGGCTCTTGGTTCATTTCGGTTCATGGGAAACCAACTTGGTTCGGTTTGGTTCAACATGGAAATGAATGGATGGCTTGGATTTGGTGGAGAGAATGAATGGTGGAGATCCACTTGACCTTGATATAAAAGTTCTTCTTCCACTCTCTCTCTTCATTCATTCACATTTACTCCTCCATCAAACCCTAACCCATTTGGAGAGGCAAGTACATCTTGCACACCATGAGGGATTTCATGCATCCCCAATTATTTTTAGTTTATGTTATTCATCTTCTCTTCCTCTACAAGTTTAGGTCTTGAAGTTTTTGTTTTCCATGGATGGTTGGGTGTAGATCTAAGTTTTAAGTTTTGGTTTTCATAGTTTTGGTTTTCATATGAAATTTAGGGTTTTGATCTATCAAACATTGTTGTTTTCGAAATTAAGTGGTTCCATGTTGTAGAGAATTTAATTCTACTAAAGTTTGGCTTTTGAAAAGTTAGATTTCGATTTATTTTATGGAAGTTATGGCAAAAAGTATTTTGGTTCGTTCCTATATTCATCTGCAGTACGAATAGCATGTCGCAGAAGGCGCATGTCGCAGTAGGCGCATGTTGCAATGAGGCGCATGTCACGGAAGGCACACATCATGTCGCAGAAGGCGCATGTCACCGTAGGCGCATGTTGCAATGAGGCGCATGTCGCGGAAGGCACACAGCATGTCGCAGAAGGCGCATGTCGCAGTAGCTGCATATCATGTCGCGCATGAGCCGTATTAAGGCGCATGTCGCAGTAGGCGCATGTTGCATGAGGTGCATGTCGCGGTAGGCGCATATCATGTCGCAGTTGAGCCACATGAGGCGCATGTCGCGATAGGCGCATACCATGTCGTAGTTGAGCCACATGAGACGTATATCATGTCGCAGTAGGCGCATATGGTGTCGCAGTTGCATGCATGTCGTAGAATAGGCCGCATATGCATAATTTGGTTGTTTCTGACTGTTATATGTCCTAATTAACTGAATTGTGGCTAGAATTTCTTTCAACTCCCAACATGAATTTGTTGATCTTTTCCTTGGATTCAAGAATATATTACCAACTATTTTATACTAGTTATGGACTCGACCATGATTAATACTAATTTAACTTTTATGCCTTGTCATGAATTGACCCCGACTGTTACTTGACTAATAATTGATCATGCGTTCCTAGTTGGAACTAAGAGACTGGCTAGTCGTCTTATTGAATGAAATGAATGAGACACGTTCATGCAATGAACTATTATACCCGATTAGCCGATCCCGAATATTGGCATACAGGCACATGCAGGCTTCAAATTATTCATTTTTATTCATTTCTTTTTCTTGCAAAAATAGCATGTGTACTTTATGGTCAAGGCATGATTACTCCGTGGTTAGATTTGATTGTTGTATTACGCTATGTAAGACCTATAATATAGCCGTACGGGTATAGTTGTAGAGTTGCGCATATCGTACCCCGTACGAAAGTACTCATTTGAACGACCATGATCCACGGCATGGAACTTCACGCAACGTAGAGACTACTAAGTTAAATAAAATAATAATGGCATGGAGAGATTGGATTCTCGAGTTCTTACATGGCAGTCCCCTTGGGACTATTAAGTGCCCGACGGGCCGGCTGGTTCCCACAGATACGATAAATCTATCACACGGGCAGGGAGCGGTATCTGCTTATATTATTGTACATGCTATAACGGCGGGCGTCCCGCTGGGACTCGTCTAAATACATGATTGGCACAATTGATTGATTGGATAGACTAGCCTTGCTTGCACATAGTAAGAACTGAGGAATCCCTAATTGTATAATTCCAGGATAACTTGGAACTCACAATAGCAAGCCGTAGGAATTGATTGGCCGTTCAAAGATGATTTGTTTGTGTATTGTATCTACTCTGTTGCCTAACTAAGATGATCAGAATGTCAGGGCGTGACGGGCCAACTTCTGTCCTTGTTTGGTTGGAAGGTTGGTTCGAAGTGTCGTAATATTATGTGAATCCTAGTGGAAAGCAGAGATCTATTATTATATTCTCTTATTACTGGTTTTAATTCCTCATATCGTGCTTCCTTGTGGTACTTGCTATTGGAGGTCTAACCTCTCTGGTTTTGCATGGCCAGATTTAGAGCCGGTCCCCAAGGATCCAGCTTACTTCTACCTCCAAGATGGTCAATACTAGAGGGATGATCGCAGGAGGACTCGAGTGGGTTTCCTTACTTCACCGCTCGTTTTGTCATTTACTTTATACTTAGCCGTTTGGCACCGACATGTTAGTCGGATTGTCTTGCTCTTACTTTCGCATAATTGTAACTAAAGTCAGACTGCAGCTGATAATAATTGTGTATATACTTGCTATACCATCTGGCTATATTTTGTAAAGCCAGATCTCAAGAACATTTTGACTGAGCATTTGGGACGCCTTACTGCTTTATCTTACATGTTCTCTATTTCTGTTTCTTGTTTTGAATGATTGAGACAATAGATGTGAAATGACCATAGTAAGACTTTCATGTAGTATGCACCCCCTCGTCTGGTTAGACAGCATTGATCGTATTATACGGTATTCATCTACCCGTAATACGTAGCTGGCTGAGTCATTCCTCCGCTCTCCAGTATTCTGGTTCTGGGGCGTGACAGGACGATTTTACAGCAAGATTCAAGACCAAGTACTATGGAGTTGTGGCGCAGTTTGAGCTACAACAGAAGTTTATCAGCCTCAGGCAGGCTGGCAAGACTGTAGATGCTTATGCAGCGGAGTTCTGCAGATTGAGTAGATTCGCCCCAGAGATGGTAGCAACAGAGAGCCAGAGGGCCATGAGGTTTCAGCAAGGGTTTCATCTTGAACTCTTGCAATTGATAGAGGGGCACAATTACCAGACTTTTGATGAGATATTGACGGCGACTCGAAGGCATGAAATCACCATTCAGAGGCTTACGGTGAGGACTGGGGGTCAGAAGAGATCCTACAGTCAGATTGAAGGAGGAGGGGAAGCAGCGCCCCGAACAACAGCACCATCCACTGGCATTCGTATCCACGATGTGGCGATACGAGGACCGGCACCACCACCTAGACAGCAGCAACAACAACAGAGAAAGAACCAACAACCACCGGCGGGCTGTACTTATTGTGGGAAGATAGGGCACACTAGAGATGTGTGTCGGACATTGAATGGACTATGTCTGATATGTGGAAATCCAGACCATCGGGTTACCACATGTCCCATAAATTCGAGGTCAGGAGGACTAGGGCAGCAGTTTCCTGCTCTGCCAGCACCAGGGGCAGGCCAGTATCGAGGACCAGCAATAGCCGTTAGGACGTTGGCACAGCGTCTGCAGGCTCAGATGTTTCGGCAGCAGGGACCGCCGATGCAGCAACACCAGCATAGACCACCCCAGCATCATCAAGGAAGGGGCCAGCAGCAGCATCAGGCTAGGCCGCAGCATGGGAATCAGTAAGGAGGTCGAGGGCAGGCATTCACTCTGTCCTTGGAGGAGGCATTGGCATCGGGAGATGTTGTGGCAGGTAACATTCTCGTCGCCTCATATCCCGCAGTAGCATTGTTTTGATTCGGGAGCATCCCATTCATTTATATCTGTATAATTTGCAACACGGCTAGGAATGGAGTTCGAGGCATTGCCAGGGAGGTTGAATATACTCACTGGCAATAGGCTCGTAGGAGTTAGTAGAGTTATTCTAGCGTGTAGCGTCGTAGTTTGCGGGCATTCCTTACCTGCCCGGTTGATAGAATTTCCTGTCGGAAATTTTGACGTTATCTTAGGCATGGACTGGCTGAAAGACAGTCATGCGACAATAGATTGTCGTAGAGGGAGTGTATCTTTTGATATTCCAGGCATGAAGAGGTTCACCTTAGTCAGGTCAGAGGCAACTCAGCAAGAGCAGGGAGTAGTAACAGCAATGGAAGAAGTTCAGATTCCGAAGGTAGTTGAAGAATTTCTAGACGTATTTCCCGAAGAACTTCCAGGTCTACCACCGGTTAGGGATATTGAGTTCAGCATAGAATTGGCACCAGGAACTAAACCAATATCAGATCGAGTTTACAGAATGGCGGATTCAGAGCAGGCCAAGGTATATCAGCACATAGAGGAATTGAAGGAGAAGAAGTTCATCCAAGCTAGCGTGTCACCATGGACAGCACCAGTAGTACTTGTGGAAAAGAAGGATGGGTCATCCAGATTGTGCATTGACTACAGGAAGCTTAACACGGCAACAGTGAAGAACAAGTACCCACTACCTAGGATCGACGACTTATTTGATCAGTTGAGCAAAGCTAGAGTTTTTTCCAAGATAGATCTTCGTTCAGGGTACCATCAGGTGAGGGTTCGGAAGGAAGATATTCCCAAGACAGCATTTAGGTCGAAGTATGGGCATTATAAATTCCTAGTAATGCCGTTTGGTTTGACCAATGCTCCAGCGATATTCATGGATTTGATGAATCGTATCTTTATGCCATACTTAGATCAGTTTGTCGTTGTATTTCTTGACGACATTCTCGTATATTCTACCAGTGAAGAGGAGCATGAAGACTACCTCAGGAAAGTGTTACAGGTTCTGAGAGAGAACCAGTGGTATACCAAGCTCAGTAAGTGTGAGTTTTGGTCGGATCATATTTCATTTTTGGGTCATATCGTATCAGGAGCAGGAGTAGCAGTAGATCCCAAGAAGATAGAAGCAGTAGAGAGTTGGCCAGTACCCAAGACCGTAGTAGATGTGCGAAGTTTCTTGGGATTGGCAGGATATTACAGAAGGTTCGTATCAGACTTTGCAAGGCTTTCAGCACCTATGACCCGCTTGACATGGAAGGATGTACCATTCGTTTGGTCGGCAGAATGTCAGACATCATTTGGGACGTTGAAGCAGAAGTTGATATCAGCACCTATTCTTACATTACCAGTTGGACCCGGAGGTTTTACAGTATATTGTGATGCGTCAGGTAAAGGACTTGGATGTGTCCTTATGCAGCATGGGAAGGTGATAGCATATGCATCTAGGCAGCTTCGGGACCACGAGAAGAATTACCCAACACATGATCTGGAATCTGGAAATTGCTGAGAAACCCAATTTCGGGGTGGGCTTTTATGAAATGCCCACCCGCTGGATAAGTTTTATGAAATACCCAAAATTAAGTATTTTCACGTTAAATATTCCAAGATTCCCTTTTAGATGCCACCCGCTAGAAACTGCTATTTTTATAATACCGAAACTACCCCTCCGTGCGAATTGGTCATCTATATGTATTTGAATTCAAAAAACTCAGATCTGGATTACGATTTTCGTCTTCTTCTTCTTCACGGGAAATCTGAATTCTATTGCTCTCATATTCAGCAGAGATCGCAAAGATCGTTCGTAGTTCGGTGTGTTTTTCTTCAGTCGAACTCAGATCATCGCTCGTCATCATCATCACCATCATCATCATCTTCATCGTGGAGACATTTGAACTCAGATCTTCAATTGTGGAGAGAAGATCTTTCTTCTTCTTTTCCATAAGAATTATCATCGCTTTGAAAGAAGAACGAAACTCTTTATTCCTGAAAAAACTAAATTACACGTTTTAACACTGGAAATGACCATTCTCTGTCTTAATTAGGACGGAGAATGGCATTCTCCGTCTTAATTAGGATGGAGAATGCCATTCTCCGTTTTATTTAAGACGGAGAATGCCATTCTCCGTCCTAATTAACACGGAGAATGACATTCTCCGTTTCCGTCTTAATTAGGACCGAGAATGTCATTCTCTGTCTTAATTAGGACGGAGAATGGCATTCTTCGTCCTATTTAAGACGGAGAATGACATTCTCCGTCCTAATTAACACGGAGAATGGCATTCTCCGTATTTCTAACACGGAGAATGGTCATTCTCCTGCGTTTTAATACTAGAATGACCATTCTCCGTGATAAATTACACGGAGAATGACATTCTCCGTCCTAATTAAGACGGAGAATGGTCATTCTCCGTTTAATTTAGCACGGAGAATGGCTATTTTCTGTCTTAATTAGGACGGAGAATGCCATTCTCCGTTTTATTTAACACGGAGAATGACATTCTCCGTTTCATTTAACACGGAGAATGGCATTCTCCGTATTTCTAACACGGAAAATGGCATTCTCCGTGTTTCTAACACGGAGAATGGTCATTCTCCTGCGTTTTAACACTGGAATGACCATTCTCCGTGTAAATTAAGACGGAAAATGTCATTCTCCGTCCTAATTAAGACGGAGAATGGTCATTCTCCGTGTAAATTAAGACGGAGAATGCCATTCTCCTGCATTTTATGGTTAGCTGAAACTTTGGAGGGCCATAACTTTTGACTGGGAGGTCGAAACGAGGTCCCGTTTGTCGCAAAATGAGCGTATCGTCGAGGAGACTGAAAGTAACAGCTTCATCGTTAGACGGCCTTCCGAAATTTTAGATTCGCAAAAAAATGATGTTTGGACCTCCGTTTTAGCACTTTTGTCGTTCGTCCCGGTCTTTCGAAAATTTTTCGACGAGTTTTTGAAGATTTTTGAGGAGAAAACCTAGATTCGAAAGTGAGCAGCGTATGGAAGAAGATGGAGTATTGAAACATTTTTTTAAGAGCAGTTTTGTGGGTGTTTCCAATAAATTAAAAGAAAGGGCAAAAGGGTCATTTGGAACCCGCTTTGGATAAGTTTCTCTAATTCTGGGCACGCGATGAAAGTTTTTTTAGCGGTGGGTTTTACATAAAACTTTTTTAGTTTTTGGGCATTTCATAAATCTTCCCATCTGGAATTGGCGGCAGTAGTGTTTGCTCTGAAGCTATGGAGGCATTACTTATATGGTGATCGAGTGGTGATGTACACAGATCATAAAAGTCTGAAGTACATCTTTACCCAGAAAGAGCTGAACATGAGACAGAGAAGATGGCTAGAGTTGATCAAGGATTATGACGTGGAGCTTCAGTATCATCCATGCAAGGCTAATGTAGTAGCAGACGCTCTTAGCAGGAGAGGCGGCGCAGTTATGTTGACAACACAGAAGCATATCTTAGAAGACCTTCAGGAGATGGGCATCGAAGTTATACTTCCTAGTGAAGTAGGAGTTCTAACAAGTCTGCAAGTTCAATCCGACTTGGTAGGCAGGATCAAGGCAGCTCAGGCACAAGACCCAAGGATTCAGAAGCTTAGGACAGAATGTGAGTCAGGACTCAGAAAGGAGGTGAGAATTCATGAAGATGGTATACTTAGGTTTGGATCACGTCTATGTGTGCCTAGTGGAGATATCAGACAGGAGGTCATGTCAGAAGCTCACAGTTCTCAGTATTCTATTCACCCTGGAGGAACCAAGATGTACCAAGATATCAAGCAACATTTCTGGTGGAATGGGATGAAGAAAGAGATAGCTAAATTTGTTTTCCGTTGCTTGGTATGTCAGCAAGTGAAGGCAGAACAGCAGAGGCCAGCTGGATTATTGCAACCGCTTCCTATCCCGGAATGGAAATGGGAGCATATTACAATGGACTTTGTGACCGGTTTATCGAGATCACCAAGTGGTAAGGACGCTATTTGGATGATAGTGGACCGACTTACGAAGGTGGCACACTTTCTTCCTTTCAGATTAGGGCAATCTACAGAAAAGTTGGCAGAGTTGTATATGCAATAGATAGTCAGGCAGCATGGAGTTCCTGTCAGTATTGTGTCGGATCGAGATACCCGCTTTACATCACATTTCTGGAAGAGCTTATATCATAGTCTGGGTACCAAGTTAAGATTTAGCACGGCTTACCATCCGCAGACGGATGGGCAATCAGAAAGGACGATTCAGACTTTAGAAGACATGTTGCGAGCTTGCACTCTAGATTTTGGAGGATCTTGGGAAAGCCACCTGCACTTAGTTGAGTTCTCGTACAACAACAGTTATCAAGCCAGTATCCAGATGGCACCATTTGAAGCACTATATGGTAAGAAGTGTAGGTCGCCACTAGCATGGGATGATATCGGGGAGAGAAAGATGCTAGGCCCAGAAATGATTGTTCAGACGGTTGAAGTGGTTAAGGAAATTAGAGAGCGGCTTCGAGTTACGCAGGACCGGCATCGTCATTGGGCAGACCAGTATCGTAGGCCGTTAGAGTTCTCTGTTGGGGACCACGTATTCTTGCGGATCTCACCTACTCGTGGGGTCATTAGATTTGGCGTTCGCAGGAAATTGAGTCCACGGTACGTGGGCCCATTTGTTATCCTTGACCGGATAGGCGATATTGCTTATCGTTTATTCCTTCCACCTTCGTTACGAGAGGTACATGACATATTTTATGTATCTCAGTTGCGAAGGTATGTATCGAACCCAAGCCATGTCCTCGATCACTCTGAGCTGGTTGTGGGTACCAACCTGTCTTACGAGGAACAGCCTGTGTCCATTTTGGACCGAAGAGAGAAGATACTCAAGAACCGAACAATTAGCCTTGTCCGGGTTGCTTGGGATCATCACTCATTAGGAGAGTCAACGTGGGAACGTGAGGATGATATCCGATCACGTTTCCGCACCTGTTTGACTCACAAGGTATATCTCTCTCTATATACCTTGATTGTCTTAACTCCTCATACTTGTCACCTTATGAGTAGAATTGCTTGATATCGTAGATTGTTAAACATAGATATATTACTTGCTATTTGACATTGTAGAATAGCTACTTGCTCCAATTACTTGTACTTAGATTAGTCTAGCTCTGACATTTCTGTCCTGCTTGGATCTGAAATTCCTAGGACGGAATTTTTCTAAGGAGGGTAGAGATGTCACTCCCCGTTCCCAGAATAAAGTATTTTATACGTGTACTTCTTGAATGTACTTATTCAATATTTATCATACATTTATTCTGTATTTAAATTCTTCAAATTTGCGTTTATTAATTTTTTGTATTTTATTTTCTGCTTTTCTTGGCTCTTGGTTCATTTCGGTTCATGGGAAACCAACTTGGTTCGGTTTGGTTCAACATGGAAAGGAATGGATGGCTTGGATTTGGTGGAGAGAATGAATGGTGGAGATCCACTTGACCTTGATATAAAAGTTCTTCTTCCACTCTCTCTCTTCATTCATTCACATTTACTCCTCCATCAAACCCTAACCCATTTGGAGAGGCAACTACATCTTGCACACCATGAGGGATTTCATGTATCCCTAATTATTTTTAGTTTATGTTATTCATCTTCTCTTCCTCTACAAGTTTAGGTCTTGAAGTTTTTGTTTTCCATGGATGGTTGGGTGTAGATCTAAGTTTTAAGTTTTGGTTTTCATAGCTTTGGTTTTCATATAAAATTTAGGGTTTTGATCTATCAAACATTGTTGTTTTCGAAATTAAGTGGTTCCACGTTGTAGAGAATTTAATTCTACTAAAGTTTGGCTTTTGAAAAGTTAGATTTCGATTTATTTTGTGGAAGTTATGGCAAAAAGTATTTTGGTTCGTTCCTATATTCATCTGCAGCACGAACAGCATGTCGCAGAAGGCGCATGTCACAGTAGGCGCATGTTGCAATGAGGCGCATGTCATGGAAGGCACACAGCATGTCGCAGAAGGCGCATGTCGCAGTAGGCGCATGTTGCAATGAGGCACATGTCGCGGAAGGCACACAGCATGTCGCAGAAGGCGCATGTCGCAGTAGGCGCATGTTGCAATGAGGCGCATGTCACGGAAGGCACACAGCATGTCGCAGAAGGCGCATGTTGCAGTAGCCGCATATCATGTCGCGCATGAGCCGCATTAAGGCGCATGTCGCAGTAGGCGCATGTTGCATGAGGCACATGTCGCAGTAGGCGCATATCATGTCGCAGTTGAGCCACATGAGGCGCATGTCGCGATAGGCGCATACCATGTCGCAGTTGAGCCACATGAGGCGTATATCATGTCGCAGTAGGCGCATATGGTGTCGCAGTTGCATGCATGTCGCAGAATAGGCCGCATATGCATAATTTGGTTGTTTCTGACTGTTATATGTCTTAATTAACTGAATTGTGGCTAGAATTTCTTTCAACTCCCAACATGAATTTGTTGATCTTTTCCTTGGATTCAAGAATATATTACCAACTATTTTATACTAGTTATGGACTCGACCATGATTAATACTAATTTGACTTTTATGCCTTGTCATGAATTGACCCCGACTGTTACTTGACTAATAATTGATCATGCGTTCCTAGTTGGAACTAAGAGACTGGCTAGTCGTCTTATTGAATAAAATGAATGAGACACGTTCATGCAATGAACTATTATACCCGATTAGCCGATCCCGAATATTGGCATACAGGCACATGCAGGCTTCAAATTATTCATTTTTATTTATTTCTTTATCTTGCAAAAATAGCATGTGTACTTTTGGTCAAGGCATGATTACTCCGTGGTTAGATTTGATTGTTGCATTACGCTATGTAAGACCTATAACATAGCCGCACGGGTATCATTGTAGAGTTGCGCATATCGTACCCCGTACGAAAGTACTCATTTGAACGACCATGATCTACGGCATGGAACTTCACGCAACGTAGAGACTATTAAGTTAAATAAAATAATGATGGCATGGAGAGAATGGATTCCCGAGTTCTTACATGGCAGCCCCCTTGGGACTATTAAGTGTCCGACGGGCCGGCTGGTTTCCACAGATACGGTAAATCTGTCACACGGGCAGGGAGCGGTATCTGCTTATATTATTATACATGCTATAACGGCGGGCATTCCGCTGGGACTCGTCTAACTACATGATTGGCGCAATTGATTGATTGGATAGACTAGCCTTGTTTGCACATAGTAAGAACTGAGAAATCTCTAATTGCATAATTCCAGGATAACTTGGGACTCACAATAGCAAGCCGTAGGAATTGATTGGCCATTCAAAGATGATTTGTTTGTGTATTGTATCTACTCTGTTGCCTAACTAAGATGATCAGAATGTCAGGGCGTGACGGGCCAACTTCTGTCCTTGTTTGGTTGGGAGGTTGGTTCGAAGTGTCGTGATGTTATGTGAATCCTAGTGGAAAGCAGAGATCTATTATTATATTCTCTTATTACTGGTTTTAATTCCTCATATCGTGCTTCCTTGTGGTACTTGCTATTGGAGGTCTAACCTCTCTGGTTTTGCATGGCCAGATTTAGAGCCGGTCCCCAAGGATCCAGCTTACTTCTACCTCCAAGATGGTCAATACTAGAGGGATGATCGCAGGAGGACTCGAGTGGGTTTTCTTACTTCACCGCTCGTTTTGTCATTTACTTTATACTTAGCCGTTTGGCACCGACATGTTAGTCGGATTGTCTTGCTCTTACTTTCGCATAATTATAACTAAAGTCAGACTGCAGCTGATAACAATTGTGTATATACTTGCTATACCATCTGGCTATGTTTTGTAAAGCCAGATCTCAAGAACATTTTGACTGAGCGTTTGGGACGCCTTACTGCTTTATCTTACATGTTCTCTATTTCTGTTTCTTATTTTGAATGATTGAGACAATAGATGTGAAATGACCATAGTAAGACTTTCATGTAGTATGCACCCCCTCGTCTGGTTAGACAGCATTGATCGTATTATACGGTATTCATCTACCCGTAATACGTAGCTGGCTGAGTCATTCTCCCGCTCTCCAGTATTCTGGTTCTGGGGCGTGACAGATTGTATTAGAGACTTGGGCTTGTATATTATTTGGAGTTTGGACTTGACAGGTTATTATTTTATCGTCTTGTTGTCTTTATCTTTCAGTCTTTACTTTATCATCTTAGAGTTGTGATTGAGCAATCATATATATTCATTGCTTGTCCTCCGTTCGGAGTTGACCATATTCTCGACAGGTTTTGATATATATATATATATAAACTGTTTAGAGTAGAAAACCTACAGCATTCCACGTCGTTTTTACGGTGAGGGCTGGGCGTTGTCACGTGCACGTGCCCTCATAGCGGGTGCGGGTCATGATACGTTTTTAGTGGTGGCCCATGCAGGTCGAGAGTCGCAATTAGTACGATGTCGTAGTGGCGCTCGACTTATAGTGCTATTACGAGCCTGCGGTACGTATCTAGGATAGGCTATAGGCTAAGAGTACTCAATCACAGTAGGATCTTTCCTTGCTTATCTTGCTTACCGTCTTTGATATTGATTTAATGCATTCTAGCTGTCCTCCTTTGATAAAATCCTTCATGTGCTATATTGATATCTTCTTTTCAATCTGTCTCCAGGATGGTTATGACTCACTCTCCTGGTGAGGAGCACGGGGAGACAGAGAGTTCTGCTACCTCTGGCGGACAGGCTCTGGTCACTTCCCCAGTAGATGGGACTTCTGTAGGGGCTCTCGGGGGTACTCCTCCAGCGCTCTCGATGACCGTCCCTGGGACCATTGCGGGTGCTCTTCCCGTAGTGCCGGGAGCTGTCGGGGGCGCTCTTCCTCCTCCTGTGCAGCGGATTCCTCCACCAGTTGCAGACGTACTTCCACCTCCACCTCCTCTGCCTACAGATATGGGAGAGATGCTTACTTTCCTCCAGCAGATGCTGGAGACTCAGAGAGCCCAGGCCGAGGCTCAGTAGAGGCAGACAGACGCGATGCGTCAAGGCATGGAGGATGCCCATCAGTTGGCCCTTGCAGCCGTGGAGCAGAGGGATCCTCATCCGGGGACGCGTACTAGGTACGGAGATATCCAGGACTTCAAGAAGCTCGGGCCCCGTGACTTTAGCAGGACCGAGGGTATGGTCTATGCATATGATTGGCTCGAGGATATCAAGCGGCAGATGAGGGCCTCCCGCCTGGCAGACGACCTGAAGGTCGAGGCGGTAGGTTTGCAGTTGCTAGACATTGCATGCACCTGGTTCAGAAACGAGCCAGCCCTAGCTGGAGAGGGCCATACTTGGACAGAGTTCAAGCTCATCTTCAAGGAGAAGTTCTGTTCCCCCACGGACAAGATTGACCTGGTGCGACAGTTCCAGGATCTGCAGCAGGGCAGTCTATCTGTAGAGGAGTACGCAGCGGAGTTCGGCCATCTGAGCCGATACACAGAGTACATGGTTCGAGACCCGGAGATCAGGGCGAGCCGTTTCAGGGAGGGGCTCACTTGGGATATCAAGATCCTCATTCCCTCCTTCTATGAGACTTATACCCAGATCTACGCAGAGGCCCGCAAGGTAGAGCGGGAATGGGGCTTGAAGCCCAAGAGGGAGCGAGATCTTTTCTCGGGGGCTTCTAGCAGCACGGGGGCTGCTAAACGCCCTCAGCTTCAGCATCGTTCTTTCCAGCATCACCAGCCGCAGGTGCAGGCCAGAGCACCGGTTCAGCAGCAGGTGCAGCACACTCAGCAGAGGCAGGCACAGCATGGGGCTCCTTGCAACTTCTGCAAGAAGCCCGGTCACATCTGGGAGGTCTGCCGGGAGAGGTTGGGCTTGTGCCTCTATTGCGGGGAGGCTGGACATCAGTTGAGAGATTGTCCTACGAACCATCGTCGTGCAGCTCAGGGAGCACAGGGTAGGCCACCTATGGCACCGCATCACGCCCTCCACCAGCAGCGGGATATACCCCGCCAGGACAGGGCTTTTGCGATGGCAGTTGAGGATCCTGCACGCATTGGACTTGGAGGTAGGGTCTTGCTCTTTCTTTTACCTGTTCTCTCCGCCCATTGATTGATGATTGCTTTCTTAGTACCTTTAGTTGCATATGTGATGATCATGCTAGATTAAATAGAAAACCCCAATGAAGACTGCAATAACACGATACTGTAGAGATTTAAAACCATGCATGTGTTCTGATTTCCTGGATTACATGTTATATAACTTTGGATAAAATTTAGTAGACCTAGATTATTGGGTGCTTGACCTAGAGAAGAGTACGACCGTTTGAATTTCGAGGACGAATTTTTTTTAAGAAGGGTAGATTTGTCACCCCCAGTTTTCGAATTAGGGGTATTTTCGTTATTTTTCAAGTTTTATAATTTTTAGGAATTTTATTTAATTTTATGTGATTTTTTGGGATTTATTTGGTTTTGTTTGGATTTTATCCAATTCGGACTCAAGTTGGAGACCCGGGTAGTCTGGACCCTAGTGGGACCCACATACTAGCTAGGCTTGGCCCACATACCATCATAATTAGGTTAGAAATCATAAACCCTATTTCCATGGTTTAATTAGTCATTTTAGAGCTTGATTAGTATTTAGATTTTAAACCGAAACAAACCGAACCAAACCCGAACCAACCCAACCAAAGTCTAATGGGTTTGGAGGGGCTATTGGATCCTACCCAAACCCAATAATCCCCCCCCCCCCCCACTTGGCCGGCCACTAGAGAGCACCCCCCCTCTTTCTTCTCCATTAAGAAAACTCTCCCTCTCTCTCTAAATTTCTTCTTTCTTTCAAAGCTCTCTCTCTCTCCAAAAAAACCTATTCTAGGTATGAATTTAATTCATCATTAATTCTCCTTTTCCATTTATTGCTTTCACAATAAGTGTAGAGAAGAGGATTCTCTACACTTTGCCCATAGAAAATTGTAGGTTTCCTAAAAATCTAGGTTAGAGGATTAATTAGGGGTTTTCTAATTAGAGTGGGATGTATATATGTATGTATGTATATATATATATATATATATATATATATATATATATATATATATATATATATATATATATATATATATATATATATATATAATTATATATGAATTTGTGTAATATGGGTAGAGGAATGAGAGTGGTGATGGTGATATTGGTAGTGAGTGTGTGAGAGAGTGGTGGTGTATGTGTGTATGTAGATATGAGGGTGTTTGTGTGTCTATAGATATAGATATATATATATATAGATGGTTAGATAGATAGATGGATGGATAATGGATTATATATATATGTGTATATATATATATATATATATATATATATATATATATATATATATATATATATATATATATATATATATATATATATATATATATATATATATATATATATATAGAGAGAGAGATAGGCAGGAGGAAGAGAGGAGATAGAAGACAAGAAGAAGAAGGGAATGGCTGCAGCAGGTAGCAGCAATGGCAGCAGCAGTAGCAGCTGTTGCAGCAGCTGTAGCAGCAGTTTGCCCCCCTTACCTCTGAGCAGAATAAATTATATTCTGCCATGTCCACATTACCTCTGAGCAGATATAATGAATATAATTATTTTCAAAAATCAAGAAATATATCATGTCTTGTACCTCTGAATATATTTTCTATCGCTATTATTTATATCTGAATAAGATATGCAATAAATAATAGAGCCACCAAGAAAATGTCTTTTTATTGATTGATCAAAATTGAAAGACATTACAACATTACATATCACAAAAAGATTGAAGATACAAAAAGTCTTTCTCATTCTGTCGACGGAGTCATTAAGCTGGTCATCTGCTGCTTTAAAGATTGCAGCCGCTCCTCACGAGATTCTATCACTCGCTTCCTAGCTTCCTCCATCCCAGACTTGTCGTCGAAAGATGGCATGGTTACCATTCTGCGAGAGATTTCATCTTGATGAGTTGCGACGTACTCATCTCTCTCTTGAGTCAGAGCGTTCAGTTGTTGAACTGCTGCCTGGTGTTGTGCGGCCTCGACTACCTTGCAGTGCTGGATGACCGACTTCGTGTCGTGAAATACGCGACGCAGCATGAGTCGAAGACTCAGCGGGGGCTTTGCCCTTGTCAGCGGCGGAACGCTTCGGAGCCATTTGAAGTCGACGAAGAAGAAGAAAATAGTCGGAGTGGGCTCGGGAATTTTTCTCTCTTAAACAAAGTGTGAGCATCCTGAATTTCGGGTTGATTTTTTTTATTTTTCTTTATTTTCTGATTGATTTTAATTTCAATAGATAATTTATTCTGTATTTTTCCTTAAGTGTACTTTTCCATGCCATTGATATTTGGAGTGTCAGGGATGTTCAACTCTGGAAATCTTCTTCATGAGTTTTGGAGTGGACATGATTACCTTCATGACGGTATATAGTGTCCCATCCAAACTTGTTCCCTTGTGCTCTTTTTGCTTCGTTGAACTTCGGGACGATTTAGACCATTTGATTATTATTTATTTTCCCACTCTTTTTCTTGATCATTTTCAGCGCGTTACCATGACTTTTAATTTGGGAGCGCAAGACCAGTCAGTTTCTTGAAACCAACTCCTCATTGATGATCTACTCGAGACGTTCGTCACCCATGACCTTCGTGTCCCACTCAGATACGTCATTTTGTGCTCCATTTGATTCGCACAACTTTCCCGACACGTGACCCGATTTTATTTCACTCCACGGCGTCACATTCATCTTCCAACTTGATTTGTGGGTCCCCTGTCGACCAAAACCTGTCCGCCCTAATTATAGACATGGCCCACATTGAGCCTAGTACCCGTCCGCCACTTGTGTCCCATTTATTGGAATCCCCACGTGCAACTTATTTGCCCATGATTATCAACTCCTATTTTAATTCGAATATTTTGCCATGTCCGATTTTCATCCAACCCGGTTTGACCGAACCCAGTCCAAGCCCCATGTTACCCTCCATCGGGACACCCTCACTTTTCTCGTCCAAAAATAATATTAAATATCATGTTTGCCTATTTCAATATTTATTGGAATTTTTCATATATTCAATTTCTCATAGGAATGGTTTTTTCCTACATTTAATTTCTAGCCTTTAGATCCACCCCTTTAAATCCTCACCATATATTTCCCATCACCATTCATAGCAGCCAACCCATAGACTAGTGCCGGCCCTAACTTCAATGTAGGAACAACTTTTTCTCTCTCTCTTCCTCTCTCTCTCTCTCTTCCTTAACTATTTTTTTCCACACAACCAAAAACTACAACAACTCAACAACAACAGCAAGTATTCACCACCACCACCATGAACTCGACCAACTCCTCCCCTCCATGCAAACCCCGACCACTTCCTTCCTCCTCCCATGGCCAACCTCCCCTCACCCCTGGCCGACCATCACCGTCGACCAAACAATCTCCTCCTTTCCTCCTCCTCCATCTCCTTCTTCTCAAACCGAGCCATCCCCACGCACACACAAACCCGACCATCCTCGAGCCATGGCCACCACACCGCGCGGCGCCTGGCCGTCCTGACGATGCCCTCGCCGGCCGAGCTTGGCCGCGCGCAGCCCGTGCGTCGCCGCGCGTGTAGCGCACACAGCAGCTGCGAGCTGTGCACCACAGTGCACATGGCCGGCCGAGCGGCCCACCTGGCGCGCGCGTACGCGGTTGAGCGCCGCCGCCGGCAACTTCGCCGCCGTGGCCGTGCCCCCATAGGCTGGGCGAGCTCAGGCGAACAGCCCCTGACGGCCACCGTCCTCCGGGACGCGCCGTCGAGGCGATTCGTGCGTTTTGAACGAGATCCCGTCGGCGCGCGCGAGTTTGGAACTCAGAATTCGTGCTCCGTCGCAGCAACTTCGTGCACGTTTTCCCGGAAATCCGACCGTTGGATCGTCGATTTCTTCGCTCCGTCACAGTCTCGGTATATCCACCTTCGCTCATGTCAATTTTCGTCCGTTAATTTTATAGTTTGATACATGAAAACCGGCCACCAAGTTGACCGATTAAATTGTATTAAATTTGGACAGTTTCGCGGGGGCAACTTCGTCAGCTTGTATCTCCTCCACCGCAGCTCCGTTTGGTGTGCTACTAGTTCCTGTGCGAAGCTGGTATAACCCTCTTACTACCCCTTCAGTTTCGTTTCATTGTGAGCTTGTTTGATTGGTTGAATTCGACGCCAAAGTTGGCCGTCCGAATTCGTAATTTCCAACTTGTAAAATTCTATTTTTGAACACAGGACTCCAGATTTCATTTCTGACACCACCATTAGATTCGTGGCATCGTTTTGGCATGTTTTTATATAAATTTGTTAGATTTGGAGAACGTGAGCCCGGGCACGCATTTTGGTGCAAAGCGGGTCCCACTTTCTGGGTCAATGGGACTTTTTGACGCCGGCTCATCGGAATCCAATTTTGGAGATACTGTTGAGTTCGTATCGTCATTCTGGACTCGTTGACATATAATTTGCTAGGTTTTGGTGGACATTGGGTCCGGCACGCATTTCGGTGCAAGTCGGATACCAATATCCGGGTCAACGGGTCATTTTGAGATCGGCTCATCGGAATCCAATTCCGGATATACCGTTAAGTTCGTATCTTCATTCTGGACTCGTTGACATGTAGTTTGCTGAGTTTTGAGAACTTTGGCTCCGGTACGCATTTCCGTGTAAACCGGAATTTCAAGTTCTGGTCAACGGGCCAAAATGAGATCGGGTCAACGGAATCCAATTCTGGAGATACCGTTGGGTTCGTATCGACATTCTGGTTTCGTGGACATATAATTTATTATATTTTATTGACTTGTTTTCTTGCACATTTTTCGGTGCAAAACGGCTCCGACACGGACACCGTTTTGACCCGAAATTATCTTTTTGCCCTTGTGTCCAAATTGGACCGTTGGGTAGGCTATCCTAGCTAATTTGACCATTCTGGACACGTTGACGATGTCTATTTCATCGTCCGACAATGTTTGTTGATAGTTTCTCTGAGTTTAACCTTTCTAATAATTAATTCATATAGTGCTCGTATTTCGGGATTAGTATAACGAAACTGAGCTCAGTCAATTCCAGTGATCTCACATCGTTGAAATTGACAAGATGGACACGTGGATCACCATAATAAGATTATCAACTTTACCGTTGATCATCTTATCTCGATTTGCGTGTCGTAAGTTTCGACGTACGAATAACGAAGTACACTTTATATTTTCAACAATTAGACTAGATTGACCCTGTTTGACCAAAGTTGACCAGTTGACCCAAAGTCAACTGTGAGTCAACGCTTGACCTAGTTTGACTAGATTATTGACCGGAGTTGACCTAGGGTTAATTTGACTAGAAGAACCTAGGATAAAATAGATTGTTTATAGAGATTCATTTAATATAACTTGAACACCTTGTAACCTGTGTTGCTTTAAATAGGACTCTGTGGCTTCAGTTGGACCCTCTATACTTATCAGCTCAGGACCACAGGCGAGTACATTCACTGATAGTTTTCATTGTCTTGATATCTACTATATCCGATTCAGTCGTAGTGTTATACTTGATTCCTGATACGACGGTTCATGGACTAGTATACGGGATCCTGGCATGAGATGTTATTCCTGGACTTTCTTGGTATATGGGTATGAGATATTTCCGTGTTCCTGTACTTATATAGACACATATTGGGAGTAGGCTGATCACCTGCTCTCGAACCCCGTGTCATGACGTGCCATGTCCGGATCCGTGATACTATTCGGGGGATATATGGGAGAATTATTAGGGGTTATGTGATCAAAACCTCAGAGTTGATATTTCAGAGTTTTGCTGGCGCCACCCTCACCTCACGTAGGGTGTAGCAGATACCTCCCCGCGGTTATCCAGGTTGGCCGGCATGGCCCTCTTCGGAGGCCCTCTTCGGAGGTTCCGCGTGATTGTCGAGCCGAGTGGATAACCGTTCTCCTGATTCCCTAGCTGATCACATTTCGCCCTAATAATTCAAATCACTTTTTATTTATTGTTGTCATATCTTACATTCCAGTTCAACTTTACTTACTGTACTTTCACCATGTTATGATTTATTTCTCATATGCTCTACCTGCCTGTTATACTGTACCATGATGATGGGACTAGGTTCTGTTCGGAAGAAGGGTTACAACCCCGGTCCTTGTTTGGTTTAAGGGTTGTAACTCGGCTTTTGAATGGTTCCCAAGTCGCCTATACTCTTTGTCTTGTATTTCATTATTACTGTCTCTTATAGTATTTGTCAATTCACATGGAACTGCTGTTGGTGTTTTGTACTTGCTCATTTTCCTGACAGGATATGTTGACAAATTTTACAGATGGTTGGGAGGTTGCCTGCTAGCCTAGAGGAGACACATTAGAGGTTGTTTAGTTAGTTTTTCTCAGTTGTCTGGAGTTGTATTTATTTTGTGGATTACTGTATTTGAGTTTTGAGATGTATTTCTGAGTTTGTATCTTAGACACTTAGATTCCTCTCTGTTGTACCTCTTTTGGATTTTATGTTTTATCTATCTTCCTTTATGCTCTACCTTAGATGTGATTGAGTTTACATTCTGCCATGTCACCCCCATTCGGGGAGTATAAATGGTTAGTCTTATACTATTAGATGCATAGAGACCTAGGACAGCGTTCTACCGCCGACACTGCGGCGTAGGCTGGGCGTTGTTACGTTCTCGTGCCCTAACCCTAGGGTGCGGGTCGTGACACGTTTTTAGTGGTGGCCCATGCAGGTCGAGACTAAAGTGTAGTGGTATTCGAACTAGAGTACCACTACAGCCTGCAGTAGGATTAGGATATATTTTGAAGGTACTCAATCACAGTTAGGACCCTTGAGAGATTCCCGGGACGACCCTTGAGAATCTTATTTAACTTCGATTTGAAAACTCTTTTTCCTTGATTGATTTATCTTTACTTTCTGCTATTGAATTTGATTTTGATGGATTATTATTGAATTTGAGTTTGTATTTATTGATTTTGGAGGATGATTATTAAATTTTAAATTTTGATGATAGCTGTTGCATCCGAGTTTGTATTTTTATGGATTTTGTTCATTTTTGGATTTTGATGTTCGTTGATAAATTGAATTGATTTTTGAGTATTCATTGTTGATTTAAATTAATTTTGTCAAGATGAAATTATATGGGCTAGGTCATCTAAATTGTGGAGTCTAGTCTTCTACAGTCATATTAGCCAGCATGGTGAGGACATATAGTCTGACTTGGATCTATTTCTCGGGTGTGGGAATTTAAGGTTTTCGCAGCCAAGCGCGCGGCATCGCGAAAATGTTAAATACCATGATTCTAGAGGTATGTGCCAAAGTTGAGGACTCTGTGATTATCGTAGCCTTGCTTACTAGTATGACGAGGATTAGTGTACCATAATTTTGGACAGACGCATATGATTATCAGATTGTACCTTAAATATTTTCGAAACATGTTTTCTCTACTTTTGTTTCTGTCCTTCAAAAAAAAAAAATTTAAAAATATATATTAATTATTAATTGTTTTGTTTTGTTTGCTTCTCATTATTTAACTTAAGAGTAGGTTTGCCTGTTTTTATAAACCTTTGTGTAACTTCTTGCTATGAGTTTCTTCTTAATACAATGAATCGATAATTTTGCTAGACTTCATCTTGGATTTGATAATTTAGCTCTGGATTTCAAAATGGTTCTTCTTTAAATAGATAAGCAAAACAGATTTTATCGTTATTTCTTTCTTGCTATTATTCTTGCACAAAAAAAAAAGAAAAAAAAAAGAAAAAAAAGAGCCATGATTAGTGTAACTTGATAGCTGTTGTTTTGGAACCCAATTTCTCATATACAATTTCATATGTATTCACGTACACACACGCCTACTATCTAACCATATGAACATGTCCCTATACACATAATGCTAGTTTTTTTTTTTCCATCTCTAACGCTCTGTATATATTATGATTGGATTTCCATGCAATTGACTTTATTCCTTAACTAGTGATTTTGATTTTCCTTGAATAGTACCCTTTTTCAGATAATTGGTAGTTATCTTCATTTTTTTTATGAGTACCAGTTTTCATATAAAATGGTAGACTGCCTTACAGTTTTGATGGTTTGTTGTCTCTGTAACTTTTTGTTTCGTACCCTGGATTGCTTGTATGTTTTGATACCCTATGACCGCTTTGGTTTAGCATGACTAGTATACCTAGATGAGACTTTCACTACCACCGTATGCCATGACCCTGTATGTCGTCCTTTTGATGGTATGATTTATTTAAGTTCCGGAATTTGATTGTGGGGGTTTGACCTAGAAGGATTACGAACATTTTAATTTCGAGGACGAAATTTTTATAAGGTGGGTAGGATGTGAGCACCCTGAATTTCGGGTTATTTTTTATTTTTCTTTATTTTTTGATTGATTTTAATTTCAATAGATAATTTATTCTGTATTTTTCCTTAAGTGTACTTTCCCATGCCTTTGATATTTGGAGTGTCAGGAATGTTCAACTCTGGAAATCTTCTTCATGAGTTTTGGAGTGGACATGATTACCTTCATGACGGTATATAGTGTCCCATCCAAACTTGCTCCCTTGTGCTCTTTTTGCTTCGCTGAACTTCGGGTCGATTTAGACCATTTGATTATTATTTATTTTTCCACTCTTTTTCTTGATCATTTTCAGCGCGTTACCATGACTTTTAATTTGGGAGCGCAAGACCAGTCAGTTTCTTGAAACCAACTCCTCATTGATGATCTACTCGAGACGTTCGTCACCCATGACCTTCGTGTCCCACTCAGACACGTCATTTTGTGCTCCATTTGATTCGCACAACTTTTCCGACACGTGACCCGATTTTATTTCACTCCACGACGTCACATTCATCTTCCAACTTGATTTGTGGGTCCCCTGTCGACCAAAACCTGTCCGCCCTAATTATGGACATGGCCCACATTGAGCCTACTATCCGTCCGCCACTTGTGTCCCATTTATTGGAATCCCCATGTGCAACTTATTTGCCCATGATTATCAACTCCTATTTTAATTCGAATATTTCGCCATGTCCGATTTTCATCCAACCCGGTTTGACTGAACCCAGTCCAAGCCCCATGTTACCCTCCATCGGGACACCCTCACTTTCCTCGTCCAAAAATAATATTAAATATCATGTTTGCCTATTTCAATATTTATTGGAATTTTTCATGTATTCAATTTCTCATAGGAATCGTTTTTTCCGACATTTAATTTCTAGCCTTTAGATCCACCCCTTTAAATCCTCACCAAATATTTCCCATCACCATTCATAGCAGCCAACCCATAGACTAGTGCCGGCCCTAACTTCAATGTAGGAACAACTTTTTCTCTCTCTCTTCCTCTCTCTCTCTTCCTTAACTATTTTTTTCCACACAACCAAAAACTACAACAACTCAACAACAACAACAAGTATTCACCACCACCACCATGAACTCGACCAACTCCTCCCCTCCATGCAAACCCCGACCACTTCCTTCCTCCTCCCATGGCCAACCTCCCCTCACCCCTGGCCGACCATCGCCGTCGACCAAACAATCTCCTCCTTTCCTCCTCCTCCATCTCCTTCTTCTCAAACCGAACCATCCCCACGCACACACAAACCCGACCATCCTCGAGCCATGGCCACCACACCGCGCGGCGCCTGGCCGTCCTGACGATGCCCTCGTCGGCCGAGCTTGGCCGTGCGTCGCCGCGCGTGCAGCGCACACAGCAGCTGCGAGCTGTGCACCACAGTGCACATGGCCGGCCGAGCGGCCCACCTGGCGCACGCGTACGCGGTTGAGCGCCGCCGCCGGCAACTTCGCCATCGTGACCGTGCCCCCATGGGCTGGACGAGCTCAGGCGAACAGCCCCTGACGGCCACCGTCCTCCGGGACGCGCCGTCGAGGCGATTCGTGCGTTTTGAACGAGATCCCGTCGGCGCGCGCGAGTTTGGAACTCAGAATTCGCGCTCTGTCGCAGCAACTTCGCACACGTTTTCCCGGAAATCCGACCGTTGGATCGTCGATTTCTTCACTCCGTCAAAGTCTCGATATATCCACCTTCGCTCATGTCAATTTTCGTCCGTTAATTTTATCGTTTGATACATGAAAACCGGCCACCAAGTTGACCGTTTAAATTGTATTAAATTTGGACAGTTTCGCGGGGGCAACTTCGTCAGCTTGTATCTCCTCCACCGCAGCTCCGTTTGGTGTACTACCAGTTCCTGTGTGAAGCTGGTATAACCCTCTTACTACCCCTTCAGTTTCGTTTTATTGTGAGCTTGTTTGATTGGTTGAATTCGACGCCAAAGTTGGCCGTCCAAATTCGTAATTTCCAACTTGTAAAATTCTATTTTTGAACACGGGACTCCAGATTTCATTTCTGACACCACCATTAGATTCATGGCGTCGTTCTGGCATGTTTTCATATAAAATTTTTTAGATTTGGAGAACGTGGGCCCGGACACGTATTTCGGTGCAAAGCGGGTCCCACTTTCTGGGTCAACAGAACTTTTTGACGCCGGCTCATCAGAATCCAATTCCGGAGATACCGTTGAGTTCGTATCGTCATTCTGGACTTGTTGACATATAATTTGCTAGGTTTTGGTGGACGTTGGGTCCGGCACGTATTTCGGTGCAAGTCGGATACCAATATCCGGGTCAACGGGTCATTTTGAGATCGGCTCATCGGAATCCAATTCCGGATATACCGTTGAGTTCGTATCTTCATTCTGGACTCGTTGACATGTAGTTTGCTGAGTTTTGAGAACTTTGGCTCCGATACGTATTTCCGTGTAAACCGGAATTCCAAGTTCTGGTCAACGGGCCAAAATGAGATCGGGTCAACGGAATCCAATTCTGGAGATACCGTTGGGTTCGTATCGACATTCTGGTTTCGTAGACATATAATTTATTATATTTTATTGACTTGTTTTCTTGCACGTTTTTTGGTGCAAAACGGCTCCGACACGGACACCGTTTTGACCCGAAATTACCTTTTTGCCCTTGTGTCCAAATTGGACCGTTGGGTAGGCTATCCTAGCTAATTTGACCATTCTGGACACGTTGGCGATGTCTATTTCATCGTCCGACAATGTTTGTTGATAGTTTCTCTGAGTTTAACCTTTCTAATAATTAATTAATAATTAATTCATATAGTGCTCGTATTTCGGGATTAGTATAACGAAACTGAGCTCAGTCAATTCCAGTGATCTCACATCGCTGAAATTGATAAGATGGACACGTGGATCACCATAATAAGATTATCAACTTTACCGTTGATCATCTTATCTCGATTTGCGTGTCGTAAGTTTCGACGTACGAATAACGAAGTACACTTTATATTTTCAACAATTAGACTAGATTGACCCTGTTTGACCAAAGTTCACCAGTTGACCCAAAGTCAACTGTGAGTCAACGCTTGACCTAGTTTGACTGGATTATTGACCGGAGTTGACCTAGGGTTAATTTGACTAGAAGAACCTAGGATAAAATAGATTGTTTATAGAGATTCATTTAATATAACTTGAACACCTTGTAACCTGTGTTGCTTTAAATAGGACTCTGTGGCTTCAGTTGGACCCTCTATACTTATCAGCTCAGGACCACAGGCGAGTACATTCACTGATAGTTTTTATTGTCTTGATATCTACTATATCCGATTCAGTCGTAGTGTTATACTTGATTCCTGACACGACGGTTCACGGACTAGTATACGGGATCCTGGCATGAGATGTTATTCCTGGACTTTCTTGGTATATGGGTATGAGATATTTTCATGTTCCTGTACTTATATAGACACATATTGGGAGTAGGCTGATCACCTGCTCTCGAACCCCGTGTCATAACGTGCCATGTCCGGATCCGTGATACTATTCGGGGGATATATTGGAGGAATTATTAGGGGTTATGTGATCAAAACCTCAGAGTTGATATTTTAGAGTTTTGCTGGCGCCACCCTCACCTCACGTAGGGTGTAGCAGATACCTCCCCGCGGTTATCCAGGTTGGCCGGCATAGCCCTCTTCGGAGGTTCCGCGTGATTGTCGAGCCGAGTGGATAACCGTTCTCCTGATTCTCTAGCCGATCACATTTTGCCCTAATAATTCAAATCACTTTTTATTTATTGTTGTCATATCTTACATTCCAGTTCACCTTTACTTACTGTACTTTCACCATGTTATGATTCATTTCTCATATGCTCTACCTGCCTGTTATACTGTACCATGATGATGGGACTAGGTTCTGTTCGGAAGAAGGGTTACAACCCCGGTCCTTGTTTGGTTTAAAGGTTGTAACTCGGCTTTTAAATGGTTCCCAAGTCGCCTATACTCTTTGTCTTGTATTTCATTATTACTGTCTCTTATAGTATTTGTCAATTCACATGGAACTGCTGTTGGTGTTTTGTACTTGCTCATTTTTCTGACAGGATATGTTGACAAATTTTACAGATGGTTGGGAGGTTGCCTGCTAGCCTAGAGGAGACACATTAGAGGTTGTTTAGTTAGTTTTTCTCAGTTGTCTGGAGTTGTATTTATTTTGTGGATTACTGTATTTGAGTTTTGAGATGTATTTCTGAGTTTGTATCTTAGACACTTAGATTCCTCTCTGTTGTACCTCTTTTGGATTTTATATTTTATCTATCTTCCTTTATGCTCTACCTTAGATGTGATTGAGTTTACATTCTGCCATGTCACCCCCATTCGGGGAGTATAAACGGTTAGTCTTATACTATTAGATGCATAGAGACCTAGGACAGCGTTCTACCGCCGATACTGCGGCGTAGACTGGGCGTTGTTACATTCTCATGCCCTAACCCTAGGGTGCGGGTCGTGACACAAAGTGAAAACAAGTAAAGAATGACAGAAGGAAGAAGGAGAACTATTTATAGTTTTTTGAGTGCAACGGTCGCCTCGGATTGCGTCGAAGAAATGGGAGCTGACTCCTCCAATTGCGCAGACAAAGCATTACTTGCGCAACTTGATTTTAAAATCAAAATTCAAAGTATTTCGAAGCTTTGACTATTTTCAAACTTTGAAAACTTTGAAGGGGGTCTTGTAGGTCCTAAAAATCAAGTTGCACCCATCAAAGAAGTCATAAAAATTAAATTGTGCATCCTTCAAGTGAACTGCGCAGGAGACAGATTGCGCAATAACCCAATTGTGCAGGCTGAACTGCGCACTCATCCAAGTACGCAAGCTGACGTGGCCTTGTCATCATTATCTGACAGATAATCAGATCTTCTGACAGTTGACAGCACGAAGAACGAGGAAACTGTTCGTTTATCGTACAGCACAGCGCTCGAGGACAGCTGTACATGCAGCACAATCTGCCAGACTCTCTGCAGCGCGGTCCATCCCAGCGCAATCTGAAGACAGCGCAATTCATGTGGCACACTCCATCAAGACAACTGAAATTCTGTACGTGGCATGCATGCCATCACTTACTCACCACGTGGCAACCGTCTGTACACAATCATGCGCATTTCAATCAAATGATGCCATGTGTCCAATACAGTTGGCCCACGATCAAATAACTGCCAGCGCAGTCTGATGTTTGCGCGGTCCAATGCATGCACAATCCATCTTGCGCAATCCAGAATAACTAAAAATTAGTTATTTCCAGAACTCTATAAATAGAGTTTCAAGTCCTTCCTAGGGGGATCACATAGAGATCAGAAAAATCAGAATCAAGAGCAGAGAGTTCAGGAGTTCTTGCCCAAGTGCTGCTGCATTCTTCAGAGGCTACCACCTTCAACTTTAGAGGCTACCGTCTTCAAAGTTCACATCGTCCAAAGGATAAAGCGATCGTCATTCAGATCGGATTCCTATAGTTGTACTTTTCCAGAATTCTTGTAATCTTCTTACAAAGTTTGTGAAATAAAGATCAACTTTTATTTTTGCAAACAGCAAGATCTCTATAATCAACTCCAACACTCGGTTGTAGCATTCTTGCGACATGTTAAAATCTGACTTAATGCTCAACAGTCTTGTAACCACCTCCAACGGTGAATGATCCTCACAACCAGGATACAATAGAGTCCTTGCATTCTCCAACAACTCCATGAACTTTGCAGCATCGACATTCGGTGCCTCCTCAACTGCATCATGAACGAAACTAGGTCCCGTAGCGTCGAAAACTATGTTCACGCACCCGTCGTCGTATGCATGATTATCTGAAACAAAATTAGGTCCAACATGCATATACGGCTCAACATAAGGCTCCGGCTCTGATGCTAAAGACACAAGTTTTTCATGTGCGGTCCACTGATAGTAATTAGGCATGAAACCCCTCGAGTACAAATGATATCTCACTTCCACTTCTGGATAATATTTTACGCTATGACATTTCACACATGGACACTTAATTTTGGTGTCGTCCATGTACTGAGGGAACGCCTTAGCAAACTGCAGAAACTGCTCCACTCCCGCTATGTATTCATCCTGCACACCACACATATCATCAGGACGACGATTGTACATCCATGAACGATTCCGTAAGTAGTAATTCATATCCATTTGAAAATAATTCTGCAAAGATGGACAGACATTTTCCAATAGACACAAATTCGTATATTATGTCTTATTATGGGACACACATTACTAGCGGACAGTTACTAATAACCATGCTATATCGCACATAAGTTCTTGTGCATCCAACGTGTACACATACGCTATCGATTCTTACTGATGCCAATCTCATTCAGACACACTAGATTCGTTTCGATATCGACAGGGTCAAGTTGAAAATTGTCTTAATTAATATCAATTTTTAAGACTTGAATATAATGTCACCTACAACCGATATCTAAGACCCCATGACAAAGTCAAGTAGACCCCATGAATATAATGTCACCTACAACTGATATCTCATTCAGACACACTAGATTTGTTTCGATATCGCCTGACCATATATATATAATGTCACCTACAACTGATATCTAAGACCCCATGACAAAGTCAAAGACATTATTGACAAGACTTGAATATAATATCAACCAATATCCTAAGATACTACTTAGAATCCTAGGATACTATCTTAACTCTAACATATTAACTGGCTAACTTAGGATACTAAACGTATCCTCTAACATCTTATGTATCCTAGATATCCTAACATCTATCTCTAACACATATATATAGGAACTAGCCGTTGCCGCTGCCTATTGCACTAACATACTGTTAGTATCCCTCTATGAATTGGAATATGTGATACATGTATTTGTCTTCAAGAATTAAACATATGTAATTACCTATCACATACATATTCCTTCATTTGTATATAGTGAGACACACATCTCTCCATGAGTTGTGGCCAAGGTAAGCTACTGTCCTGCTGCCTTCATGGCTTCTGAACTCTACTACACTAATCTAACACTCACACCAACACTCACATGAACCTAGACTAACATTCTATTATCTGATACCATATTATCCTGATATGCATATCCCTTACTAACATCCTAACATACAAGGATACCAAACTTACTGATACTCAAGTGAGTATCTCAAAAACTCCCTATTCACCTATGGTTACAACCCATACCCTAAACTCTGATACAACTAACCAAGTGACCCCAAGCCTCTGATACATACTAGACACCCTATAGATTAGACCCTCTGATACATGATACTAAGGCTAACCCCCATGCCTATGGCCTAGTGTCACGAGTCAATAGCCACTTGGGCAATCACCAAAAAGGAGGGTGTTCCCTGCTACTGTCACTGCTCTGTGGCAGAGCCAAGGGCAATGCAGTAGCCAAAGCAAACTCTACTTTTTCTTGTCTCATGCCTATTGTCTGCAGTGCCTAGCCAAGGCCACTGCTCTGTGGCTACTAGAAAATGCCTAAGCCAAAATCTGTCAAGACAAACCATGCCAACCCAAGCACTGCAGGCCACACATGTATATGGTTTCCTATAAACCAACCCATCTAAACAACTGCACTCGACCATGGGGCACTCTCTTGTGCATCCAATGCACAGGTCTAATGGCCCCTAAACCTGTCACACCCCATCCTGCCATTAAGTTGCTGCCTATTAACACAGGTAACTCTCTCATATACATTCACACTTCTCACACTCTCTTCCTCTGTGATACATGTATTTGTTACATCTGTTACATCCGCTGCCGCTGCCTATTGCACTAACAGTATGTTAGTATCCCTCTACTAATCCTATTGGGCATAAACCCATCCTAGCCACTCTCGAAATTTCTCCATGGGTGATATCAAACCCATCCTAACTTCCTAATGAGGACTCAAAAGAGCCTCAAAATCGAACCTATGGATTCAAAACACACACAATAGCTGTGTGTGTGTCCGTGTGTGTGTGTGTGTGTGTGTGTGTGTGTGTGTGTGTCCGTGTCCGTGTGTGTGTGTGGGGGGGAGAGAAGGAGGAGGAGGAGGAGGAGTGTTAGGGTTTACCGGAGAGAAGGAGGAGCAGCTCAGATTGGGGGAGAAGGAGCTCGAGGAGGAGGAGCTCGGGGGGCGGGGGGGGGGGGGGGGGGGGGGGGGGGGGGGGAGGCTGGGGTCGCCGGGGGGGAAGGGAGTCGCCGAGAGGAGGAGGGAGTCGAAAAATATGAAATTTTCGAGTGAGGGGGAAAAAAGAAACAGAACTGTGTCCTAAGTAAAAAAAAAATTAGTGACGTCAACAGTTGACGTCGCTAAGCGTCTCAACCTTTTAGTATATGGCGACATATTTTAATAATATGTCGCTGAACGTCGCTATTCCGCGACGTAATTTATCTACTGTCGCTGAACGTCGCTATTCAGCGACGATTTGCGATGTCAATAAAAGGGCGTCGCTATATTACATATTTAGTGACGGTATTTTGTTCCGTCGCTAAACAACGTCGCTAATATAGCATATTTTAGTAGTGCCCCCCCCTTATAGGCATGGATTCCATGTCGATTAACCTGTCAATATGGTGGCGCCACCTGACGGCGGGCCATCTAGCAGCGCGCTGCTTCCAATAATGGCAAGAAGGTGGACTCTACCAACCCTAGAATCCTGGTTCCCGAGCTCCCTACTACAATTCTTTTAACAAATTTCTTCTAGAGCCATGAACCATGTAAATCTCATCATTCATGGCATGCCACCAGGATTCCCTTGCTTAGAAGTCAAATATAAAATCCTTCCTTTTGCTATAAACAACACAGAATGACGCACTCTTCTTCAACTGCAGGCATCATTGATTTCTTATTGCATATTCTAACTAACGTACCATCAGCATGGTCGGTCCATAGATAAGTCCGACAAAACTTCATACTTAGACAACCTCTCTCTATAAGGCAACCTTTCAGGTCATTTCAGTTTTCTTAACACTGATTCAGTCAAAATCCGACTTAAATCTGTATCTTTTCAATATAGTCAAAATTAACTTCGGCTAACACAACTCAACTCTCCGGACCGGCCATGACCATCAGGATTGTGACTTGCATGCATCTCCCACAAGCCACGTAGAACTGACTTCCATCATCTTCGCCGAACAATTGGATATAATAACAAGCGCCGATCAATATCTTTTTCATTAGGTAAGCAAATTATAAAGCAATACTTCTTGGAGTAGGAAAGTTGGAAGAAGCTGTACTCTAAACGTTAGGTGGGTCAAATATATTGAAGATGATGGGGGAGTTGGTAACTAAATGATAACCAACTCAACTAAAACTTTGAGGAAAGGTTGTGATCAACAACTTTCATATAGAGCTATGCTCGTCTATATATAATGGGGGCACATTGTCATGTTCTTGCAAAATAGCCTTCAATCAGTGACATTCGTATATACATTGATCAGCTTAAGTTTTTTTTTTCTAACGCACGTCCATTATGAGTTCCATGGGTTGGGTGATCAGTGCTTTCTTGCTCGTCGTTGCGGCCGCAGCTCCGGCCTTCGCCACCGATTACACGGTGGGGGACTCGTCGGGGTGGACGAACAGTATGGACTATAGCACCTGGGTGTCCGGCAAGACTTTTAAAGTCGGCGATAGCCTATGTAAGTCCGTCTGGTGTTGGATTTTTTTTTTTTCATGCAAAAAAAATTGAGTAATGCTATTTTCTACCAAAAATATTGTTTTGCCTACGAGTTGTGACCGCTGATTTGGCCTGCGGGGCTGCATGGCAGCAACCCACTGCCCCCCTGCTTGCTTGGACCCACCACCGGACCCTAGGCCAACATGAGGCCGCCACCTGCTCGTGCGGGCCAATCCGTGGTCACAACCTGCTGGTCAAGTAGTTGGGTCCATTTTCTATGATATAGAAACTGACATGCAAAGATTTTACATAAATTCAATTATGCTATTTGGCTCCCAAAAATTTTGGGTGATGCCATTTTTCATTATGTGGCATATGACAAGGCAGTTGACATGTCATGTTTTAACCCAAAAAATTAATTATCCAAATTTTGTATTGTTAATGTTCATGCTAACGCTCATTTTAATTTAATGTTAATATTAATATTAATATTAATGTTAAAATTAATGTTAATGTTAATGTTAAAATTAATATTCATGTTAATTTGATATTAATTTTAAGGGCTAATTAGAGTTTAGACCCTGGATTTTATACCACCCTAACATGTCCAATTAGAAAATTTAGGCCCTAAATTTTATTTATTTTTTTCAATATTTTCCATTATACCCTCTATTTTAATTTTAAAAAAGAGTTATTTGTATTTATCCCCCAATTGCTAATCGTATCTCCACTTCTCCCCATTTTTATTTTAATTAGTGTTACCCCCAATCATTCAGATAAGGTGCAAACAAATCCTTCTTAGATATGAGTTTTTGCATTTAAAGTCCCCGTGTTTAAACAAAAACTCTCATATTTTCGTCTTTGTCCAGTTTGCACCCCTACCGTTAGAAATGACCGTTAATGACTTTTTCAAAAAATACCGGTGGCAGCCAGCCCCCTCCTCCCTCCGCCGGCCGACCCCCCTCGACCGTACCCCCTCCTCCCTCCGCTGGCGGGCCCGCTCGACCTCCCCCCCCACCCCCCCCCCCCCCCCCCCCCCTCCTCCTCCCTCCGTTGGCCGGCCACCCTACCCTCTCCTCTGGTCGGCCCCGCTTGACCCGCCCCCACCACCGGAGAGAGAGTAGGGGGGAGGGGTAAAATCGTATTTTTAAATGTATTTTAACGGCTGTTAACGGCAAGGTGCAAACTGAGCAAAAATGAAAACGTGGGGATTTTTTTAATTGTTTGCACTTTACTCGAAAGATTGAAGGTAACACTAATTAAAGTAAAAATGGGAGGGGACGGGAAGTGGAGATATGATTAGCAATTGGGGGAGTAAAAACAAATAACTCTAAAAAAAATATTCTCATGCATTGGGAGGAAGGGTATAATAGGAAAAATAGAAATATTCAGGGTCCAAACTCTCCAATTAGACATGTTAGGACTTAAATTCTAAGTTGGTATAATACCCAGAGTCTAAACACTAATTAGCCCTAATTTTAATTTTAATATCAATGTTAATGCTAATTTTAATTTAATGTTAATATTAATTTTAATGTTAAAGTTATTATCAATGGTATTAATTTTAATATTAGTTTAAGTGTTAAATGTTTAATTTTGTCATGCCAGTTATCATGTCATCAGCCATGTCGTATGACACATAATGGAAGATGGTATCACCCTAAATTTTTGGAAGCTAAATAGCATTTTTGACAAAAATATTATTCATCATCCAAGATTTTGGTTGATGACATGACCCATGTTATAGCAATGATGTGGCACTGACGTGATATTGATTTTAGTGTTACAGATAATATTTTTTTTAATTTTTTATGTTTTATATTCTAATTTTTTTGAATTTTATCATGAAATTTATCATTTGTGATCGATTCTTTAACACTAAAGGACGACGTGAAATGGCCATTTTTTCAAAATTTTCATTTGGAATATTCTAATTTTATTTATAAATTCTATCATAAAAGATTATTATTTTTCAAATTTTTTATTTAAAATATTCTAATTTTATTTTTGAATTATATCATGAAATATCTTACTTGTGATCAAGGTTTTCTAACACTAACATCAACTCCGCATCATCGTCATGTCAACTCCGCATCATCGTCATGTCCTATGTGATGTATCACAAAAAAAATATTTGGATGCTGAATAGTATTTTTTTTTTATTGAATAATATAACACATAATGTCATCACCAAAAAAAAACTTTGGTAATAGAATAGCATTTCTGATTTTTTTTATATTTTAAACTTTATGAAGAGAATTTAAATGAATGTCAATATGTATATGTGTACTGGCTATTGATTTGTGCACATTGCACTTTTCTTTTCTTTTCTTTTCTTTTCTTTTCTTTTCGCAGTGTTCTCCTACAGCCTGCTGCACAGCGTGAACGAGGTGAGCAAGTCCGACTACGACGCGTGCTCGTCCTCCAACTCCATCAGCAGCTACACCGACGGGAGCACCACCATCAAGCTCACCGCGCCGGGCGCCCGCTACTTCGTCTGCGGCACCCCCGCCCACTGCTCCGGAGGGATGAAGCTCGCCGTCACCGTCGCCTCCGGTTCAGGCTCCGGCTCCGGCTCGGGCTCAGGTTCGAGCTCGGGCTCAGGCTCTCCGTCGACTCCGGTGACACCTGGGGGCAGCTCCACCACGCCCTCCACGACTCCGAGCGGCAACGGAGGCGGCGGCACCCCCTCGCCTAGCCACAATGCCGCCGCGGCCGGCCCCGGATTGGGAGCGGCGAACGGTGTGATCCTCCTCGGCGTCTCTTCCCTCGTGGGACTTGCGCTCATGGGCTAGGGGAGAGGCAGTGCACGCAATTTGTACGTGGTCGATCGGGACTTTTGATATTTCTCCTATGAAATGTAACGTAGTGCGTTTGTACGTATCAGGTTGGCATGGGTTTAGGTTGTAATTTGCTATTTGCCTCTTGTGTTCGCATTTTGTTGTCTAATAAAACCGCCTATGTTTTTTTTTAATGTCCGAAGTACAAGTTCCTAACTTGTATCATAACCGAACTTTTTCGGCTCTTGTGGTCAACAAGTAAAGGTATAATATTTTTGGCTAAGTAAACGATCTCGAAATCGAATCGTGAAAAATATGTGTATGTGTGTGCGAAAATTAGAAATAATGAGCCTAAATTGCATGCAACAAAGCCTGCACAAAATTTTGTACGTTACTTCGGATGTCGCAAAAAAAAAACTTGTATTATACATGCTATATTCCATACTTTTATTTCGGTTCGAATATCTCCTATTTTAAGCACTTGAACCGAATCTCGTATGTTAACCACTTGAACGTACCGTGTATTTTGAAAGATTTACACATGAATTCGTATTTGATTAACCAACTCCCACTACAAAAAAACATGCTTTTAGCGACGGCGGGATCCGTCGCTAAAAGTTGATTTTTCGTCGCTAAAGCCAAATAGCGACATATCAGCGACGGAAATGGTTTGTCGGAAAATCACGTGTCGCTAATTTAAATCTGTCGCTAGTTTGTCGGAAATAGCGACTGATTAGTGACGCACTTAGCGACAAGCTATTTATTGAAAAATGTGACGTAATAGCGACGGAAGCTCTGTCGCTATAGTTACCGACGAACTACCGACGTCGCAGCGGCGTAATTCAGCATGAGAGCAGCGACGGGCTAGCGACGAAAAATTACGTCGCTAAAATATTTCCGATACGCTTTTGGTGTCGGACAGGCACATGACATAGCGACGGAATAGTAAGTAAAACTTACGTCGCTATTCCGTCGCTATACTGGAATATAATATTTTCAAGAATCGTAGCGACGGACACTACAGTCGCTATTCCGTCGGTAGCCTGCAAAGTAAATTTTTTCAGGCAGGTAGCGACGAAAAAATCGTCGCTGTTCTATCGCTAGCCTGCAATGTTCCAGGTTTTCTGTCGCCGTTTCGTCGCCATTCCGTCGCTAAATACAATATTGCATGTCAGTATTTGTGTTTCCTGCACTCCACATCCCTATCGACAGTTACACACACAATATACAGTCATATAAACAGTTTTCAAATACAATATCAGTATTCGTGTTTCCAGCAGTCCTTATCCCTGTCGACAGTTTTACAGTAGGCACACGTATCAGTATTTGTGTTTCCTGCAAATTCTCAGTTTCATGCACACGTATCCCAAATATTTTAATACGTACAACACATACACACATATCCAAAATTAGCTTCATACACACATACGTACGAATAATATTTTAATATAAGAAATATTAATACACATATCCAAAATGTTTTAATACAAGAAAGTACTGGTACAGTAAATCTTGGTCGTCGGGCGTGATGGAAATCTCTCGGCGGGCATGATGAAGACCTCTCGGCGGACTTAATGAAGATCCAAGCTGCAAACGTGAACGTCGACCTCTCGGCGCCATAGAAAAATCTGAAAGAAATAATAAGTGATGATGTGTTAAAAATAAAAACTACTGTCATGTCATTATACTAATGGAACTCGTATATTAAATTAAAACGTATGTACTAGCCTGATTCATCTTCCCAAGAGTCTTCTGAATCATCGCTTGATTCCGAAGTGTCTTCTTCTGCTTCTTCATTTTCACTATCACTATGATCTTCATCTTCATCTTCCAATACTTCTTCCTCAACATATTCCAATTCTTCATCAACGTTAACCTCCATAACGTCATCTACCGCAACCTCCACATCTTCTAAATCCTCTTCCTCAACACCAGCCAAACTTATATATGTTGGTTGAGGCTTGACCACCTCATCCTCTTGGTAGGCTACATCCCCAACATTATATGTATTTCTTGCTTTGGTTTTGCATACAGCCCACCAATCCAGGGTACTGTGTTGTCGGCTAGGATAACTCGTATAGTACACTTGAACGGTTTGACTAGCCAACACAAATGGTTCAAAACCTCCAATCTTTTTCCATGTTTTATATCAACAAAGCCAAATTGTTTGTCAATCTTCCATCCTTGTTTGGGTGTTGTGTCGAACCAATGATATTTAAAAAGCACAATCTTCGTATCAACAGAATATTCAATCTCTACGATATCTCTTAGAACACCGTAGTAGTCGAATTCAGGATCGGCATCGTAGACTGAGGCTCTCACACAAACTCTCAAATTTTTGGTATAATTAGCCTTCTCATCGAAAAATGAATGATTGATAGACTTATCAGTAGTTCTAAAGTTAAAGCCATTGATTGTATATCCGCTCCAACACTTCGCCTTCTTGCTCGGTCCAATAGCAATTGCTTTTAGCCCTTTGTTCTGCAACTGTGTACCAGGACGGAAGACCTAATGTGGGTAGTATCAGAAAAGTCATTAGACAAAGTGTGGGTAGTAACATATCAAAATTAGAATGGCGCTAATGATTATAATCCTTACATAATTTCGGAACCACGACGGAAACTTTATATCGACCTCTCTAGCAAGATCATCATCATCAATATCAGGTCTTTCCATTCTAACCTCAGCTCTAAAAGTACTGTAATAATAGGGAGAAACGTTAGCACACTTCTAAATATCGAATTTAGAATGACTAAATGGTGTCGCTTACTTTTCAATATCTTTCATCTCTTGGATACCGCTATTGAGGCATATATACCGATGTGCGGCTTCAAACTCATCGTCATCCAACCACCGTAATTTAGTCGCACTTGTCGGCTTGCCCCCCATAATTAAGATTGTACGGATCCCTTCGTTCGGTGCATTGATATCACCTTCATCATTCCTCGGTGCTCTATTCCGATTTGTTCAGACATGAGTATCGAAGTAGATCGAGCAGAAGTTAGAAACCTCCTCAATGATGTACGCTTCGCATATTGAAGCTTCTACATGAGCTTTATTGCCCACTTTCTTCTTCAGGTGACCTAGATATCTATAAGAAATATATTGAATATTAGAATTATTTAAATAAAAAATTATAAATTAGAAGATTATTTTATACCTCTCAAATGGGTACATCCATCGATAATGGACGGGAGCACCGACACGTGCTTCGTATGCAAGATGAATAGGCAAATGTTCCATACTATCAAAGAAGCCGAGAGGGAACACCCTTTCTAACTTGCACAATGTCACTACAACTTTTTCCTCAAGTTCTAGCATATGTTGCACCGTCAACTTACTTGAACACAAATCTCTAAAGAAGATAAATAACTCGGCCAGTCGAGTCCACACATGAGAAGGTAGCATCTCTCTAAAAGCGATAGGAAGTAATCGCTCCATGAAAACGTGACAATCATTACTCTTCATCCCTATCAACCTGCGTTCGTTGATATCGACACATCTCGCCAGATTCGATACGTAACCGTCAGGAAATCTCTGTCACGCCCCACTTCCGTAGGAGCGATCGTCCTCGCTAAGGCGTGATTGCCGTACGAGCCTAGGTTGCGCTCGTGCAAGGCGGGTTCCATAACGGCCGATTTCAGTGGCTGTAACGGGGTCGTCGCACAGAAGTCCCAAGAAGAGACATTGAATAATAGCAGCAAAATTTGAAGCAAAACACAAGTCATTGCAAAATAATCTTTTATTGATATTGAAACAAAGGTTACAATGGGGCACAAGGCCAAGATTACAAGTCTTTCAAGCTCACTCAAGCTCACATTACAAGTCACTCAGCTCTCTCTCATCTCTCAATACATGTCTTGAGCCAGCGAAAGCTTCGGAAGGCGACGTCCATACATTATGTCCCATATAAGTCTTGACTCCATGCGGCCGTACGCTTCGAATCGCCAAGGAACTCTGTGCCTCGACGCATCCAAGCGAGCTCCGTGCCACGAGCTTCTACCTGTGCATGTACATGAAAACTATGTGGGTGTCAGTACTCAACTGTGCTGGTGGAATGAGCTCCTCGCCCACCCATATAAAACCAACACGTTTGATTTACTTTGTGCAACATAGTCCCTTCTTATCAATTGTCTTTCTAGTCTTATCTTAGGATCAATTTTATGACCGACGCCTTGGCCTATTTCGTGTCTCTAGACCATCCCGTGCTTACAAACACAACGTCGACTCAACAACGTTAACCTATCAAGTCGTGCTTGTCTTACGGCCCATAATCAGAGACGCAACTACGCGATAAGACTCCATTCCCGTGTGACCGTGCTATAAGTCCTTGTTGAGGCCGTGCCTCGCAACTCAAATGAGACTCAATCAAATTGCCGTCTCGCGGCCCTTGCCGCCTCGCGGTCCTTCGCTACTAAATCATCAACTGACCCATCCAACTTGTGAACTAAGTGTCACTCGACCAACTTTGCTTTGCGGCGTTTCTTGACTTAAACTCAAGACAACTCAAACCAACTTATGCTACTTATATGCCAACAACTTAAGACCCGACGTCGCATCCCGTGTCACGCCCCGCTCCCGTAGGAGCGATCGTCCTCGCTAAGGCGTGATGCCGTACGAGCCTGGATTGTGCTCGTGCAAGGCAGTTCCATAACGGCCGATTACATCGACGGCGACGGGGTCGTCGCACAGAAGTCCCAAGCAGAAACATTGAACATACATCAGAAATTTAAAGGCAAAACACAAGTTATTCAAAAGAACTCTTTATTAATATTGAACAATGATATTACAATCGGCGCAAGGACTTGATTACAAGTCTCTAGTGCTCATTTTTCTCTCATTTTACAAGTTACTCTGCTCTCTCTCATCTCTCGATACAATGCTTGAGCCAGCGGAAGCTCCGAAAGGCGATGTCCATACATTATGGCCTGTATAAGTCTTCGATTCCACGCGGCCGCACACTTCGAATCACCAAGAAACTCCGTGCCTCGACGCATCCAAGCGAGCTCCGCGCCACGAGCTTCTACCTGTGCCTGCACATGGAAATTGTGTGGGTGTCAGTACTCAACTGTACTGGTGGAGTGAGCTCCTCGCCCACCCATACAAAACTAACACGTTTATTTACTTTTGTGCAATACAAGTTCCTTTACGATTGTCTTTCTAGTCTTGCCTTAGGATCAGTTTTAGAACAAGACGTCTGACCAACCCGACGTGCTACGACATGGTCGTGCTACAATGCCAACGTGTATTTTGATCGAGGCAGTACCTCATCGCCTAGGTACTTGACCAAACTTCAACTCGGGACGGCAGGGTCGTGCCATACTCTATTCGTGCCTTCAACATAATCGAGACCGTGTTTCGTCGAGGAGCAACTCATGCGAACTCGGCCGTGCCAAGACTTTTACTTGAACTCAAGTGCCTCTACCAATTCTCTTGTGCGATCGACGTCAAGGGGGAACGACTCGTGCAGGTCGTGCCTCTAGACCTTGCTTAGACTTGTTCGTGCTTCAAGATTGAGATCGTGCTTCGCTATCAAGACTTATCAAGCTACCGCCTTACGGCCTTTCCTGACTTAAACTCAAGATAACTCACATTCAAACTATGTAACTTATATGCCGATAACATAAGACTCGACGCCACATCTCGTGCCGAAGCATGTCGCCTACATTGCAACCAAATCTTAGGCCCAATATGTTGTGTTCCAACTATACTCATACATTCAACTTGACTTCCTTGATACACTACACTCAATACTCGACTCAATCCAAAGGTATTTACGCGGATCGACGCTCATGCCGACTCATCTATATGAACTAGTCACTAGCGCCCAGCGCTATGATGGACTTGGCTCAGGGGATTCGGTCCGTCCTTCCACGGGTAGCTAGCCCCAGAAGCGTCGAATCTCCCATGCGGTTATCCAGCATCCTTCTTTGATCCAACTCGCTTCTCCTGGGCCGAATGATCCCGGCGCCCCGACGATCACTCGAGAAGACTTCCACCTTATACAAGTTGTCCAATGACCATGCAAGTCTCGACTCGAACTGACGTCTCACACAGTCAATCTACTTCTAGTGTTACCATCTCTTTCAGGGCTAAGTTCAACACTTCTCACATCTGAGACCTTGTCTCGGCGACCCAGTCGCGAGCATTCTTCTTTCTTGTCCTATCATTTCACTCAACTCAAGAACAACTATTGAAACACTTTCCAGAACTCAATAAATCAACCGTGGCCCGTGCCTTTGACAGACCTTGTTCTCTAGGCGACGCTATCGCTCAAGTCATATACTTTATACGACGAGCCTTGTTCTCAAGGGACTATACGACTTGACAACCGCAGATAGAGCGGGACAATGCTAGAAATGGCTTAGACCGACCGGCATAACTTTGCCTAACTTATTTGTGCAGCGACTTGACGAGCAAAGTGTCACGACCCGCACCCTGGAGAGGGGCACGAGCACGTGGTTACGTCCAGCCTACGTCGCAGTATCGACGGTAGAACGCTGTATATAGGGTCTGTAAATACTACGACTAAAACAGATAAATGTACCTGTACAGTATATACACTCCGAATGGAGGTGACATAGCAATACAATCTCAATCACATATATCAAACTAAGGTAGATAGCAATGGAAAAGAGATATGATAGATAAAACAGGAAATGAGTCCAAAACCACAAGTCAGAGCTAAACACAAACATCCAAGTCTCAGAAAATATATGTAATAGATACTACAACTGAAATGTACTAGCTGGCTCGCAGGCCAGGCAAACCTAACTAAACTATGCTACTCAGGGTGAGCAAAGTCTAGTGGCTCTGCCAACAAGCCACGGTCTAAATCTAGTCCATCAGACTCAACCCTATAGTAGGTCGGGCAATCAGCCTCCGAATCATCTGTAAAATTTGTCAACGTATCCTGTCAGGAAAATGAGCAAGTACAAACACCAACAGCAGTTCCATATGAATTGAGAAATACTATAAGAGACAGCAATAATAAAATACAAGACAAAGATATAGGCGACTTAGGAACCATTTGAAAGCCGAGTTACAACCCCTGAACCAAACAAGGACAAGAGTTATAACCCTTCTTTCAAACAGGACTTAGTCTCAAATTATGGTACAATATAAAAGACAGATAGAGCATGTGAGAAATAGAAATCATAGCATGGTGAGAAGTACAGAAAGTAAAGCTGAACTGGAATATAAGATACGCTAATAAATGTAAAAGGTGATTTGAACTATTAGAACGATATGTGATCGGCTAGGGAAGCAAGAGATGGTTATTCACTTGGCCCGACAATCCGCGGTGTCCTCAACGGAGAGTCATGCCGTCCAACCTGGATAACTGGTAATGGGGTGTCTGCTACACCCTACATGAGGTGAGGGTGGTGCTAGCAAAATATAGTTACAGGGAGGCTTTGATCACATAATTCCTAATAATTCCCCCATCCCCGAATAGTATCACGGATCCGGACATGGCACGTCATGACACGGGGTTCGAGAGCAGGGGGCCAGTCCACTCCCAAATCAGTGTCTATATAAGTACAGAAACACATAAATATCACATACTCATATACCAAGGGAGTCTAGGAATAACATCTCATGACAGGATCCGACGTATACTAGTCCGTGAACCGTCGTATCGGAAATCAAGTAAAACACTACAACTGAATCGGATATAGTAGATATCAAGACAATGAAAACTATCAGTGAATGTACTCGCCTGTGGTCCTGAGCTGATAAGGTGAACAGACGCTCAGAGTGATCACAGACCTAAAATAAGATACTATGAGTCAAACAGGGCTTAATACTGAAAAAGAAAACTAATATAAGCCATGAATGCAAGTCTAAGTCAAAACTAGATCAATCTAGGTCAAACTGAGTCATACTAGGTCATACTGGTTCATACTAGGTCATACTAGGTCACTGGGAGTCAATCCAAGTCAAACTAGGTCAAACGGGGTCAAAGGTTGACTTACAGTTGACTTTTGGTCAAAAAGTCAACTCTGGTCAACTCTGGGTCAACTCTAGGTCAAACTAGTCTAATGTTGACCAACTGTTGACTTTCAGTCAACTGGTCAACTCTGGTTTGATTTCGGTCAAATCTGGTCGCTTAAAGGCTAAGTTTGACTCTCGGTTAACTTTTGTTGACTTTTGGTCAAAAAGGTCAACCGACGTCAAAACTAGTCTATGAGCACTGTAGAAGCATGGAATTTCACAACCAGAAAGCCCATGCGCCAGATTACATGCGCCAGAGCTCGGACAAAGTACTCCACAGCCAAAACAATAAGTATAGACATTGAAAGAGGACTTTTTATTTAACATATAAAAGTCTATTACATGTCTAAGAAAAGATTGTACAAAAGAGAATTTCTACAAAGAAAAGATCCTAAGTCTACAACCAGCAGCCACCATGCGCCCTCAGGCAGATGCAGCAATCATTATGCGCCCTCGGTCAGGCGCATCCCACCATGCGCCCTCAGCAAGGCGCATCCTTTTCAGCAGCTCAGTTATGTGCATCCCAGTTATGTGCATCCCTTCAGCAGCCCAGTTATGTGTCACCCTTCCAGCCAGACTCACCTGATAAGTGCTTCGACTAATGAAGCATTTATTGAGTAGCTGGAGGAAGGGCTCCCCAAACCAAGGAAGAGAAGAGCACCACAAATCTGTGGCCAGGGGAGGCTTCGAAAGAGCCTCCAAAGACCAAGGAAGACCACAACGAAATGCGGCTAAAGGAGCAGCTTCCAAACCCACCAGAGTGGGCAACACCCACTTTGAAGGAAGAAAGAGCCTAGCACCGCCATTCCGATCTACGGCTCTTCCTGCACAACGAAGATGAGGCCCGGGCATCCCTATCTTTGGATGCAACAGGCACCTTCCGTCTGCCTCGGAAGCCCTCGACTCCGATTTTTGGATGTAACAGTCACCTTCAAGTGCATCAATGAAGACATGGCGTCGCATCTTCACCCTCGGGAGTACTTCGTCAACAGAATGCACTCGAGTACACAAGTTCATGTCGGAAAGACGTGAGAGAACGAGAAGCAAACCTTCTCTCCATGCCACTATTTATAGGCCGGGCAAATCAAACCCATGCGCCAGTTGGATGGCTCTCCGAATTCCGTGCAATAAATTTGCATTTAATGGATGAACCGGACGCTTCGAATTCAGCCAAATCAAGACGACTATTTAAAGCACTCGAAGAACGTAACAGTCGCTGCATTAAAGAACGTGTCACGAAGCGGATGCGCCGGCCAGCTCGCGCATCATACAGACGCGCCCTTCAACATCAAGCGCATCAACACAGACGCGCCCTTCAGTACCAGGCGCATCACAGAGGATGCGCCCCCATGCGTTCCCATACGCCTAGTGGAACGTCAATCGACGTGCCCACTCAGCTGTCTATCGAATGTCAGAAACATTAAATGCTGAACTGACAGAGTTGGCAGCACACCTCCCAAAGTCTAAACAGTTGACAGTTTTTTCAGAAGACGAAGTGTCGGCAGCGTCAGCATCATCATTTCTTTACTCCGACGGCTACTGTCACGTGGCCACCCAACCATCCTCATGCGCCTCAAAAGCCATGCGCCTCAGACTTTTCACTGATCCCTAAAGACAGAAGAAAAGTCTCCATTTGAAGCTCTGCATGTGCCTCAAAAGCCATGCGCCCCAGACTGCTCTCTGATCCCAAAAGACAGAAGGAAAGTCGCCTGCATGCGCCTCAAAAGCCATGCGCCCTGAATGGTTCGTGACTCCTAAAGGTTACGAGCCAAAGTCTCCTCATGCGCCCAATCCTAGGCGCATCTTACCAGATCATTCCCCCATCAAATCCGAGATCTCCGAGCCTTGAGTCGACGACACGTATCCTTTGACTCAACTCATCCAAGATTTCAGCAACAGAAAGATCTTCTCCTCTGCTACGTGCCGGCTCACAACAGTAGTATGAAGAATTCAACCCCTCGATCAGGACGCATCTTCCATGCGCCTCCATCAGCAATCACCACGTGGCGTCCCCACGCACCGGCGCATCCTACATACGCGCATGAGCAGCCAGCCTGTAAAACTATAAATAGAGGGATCATTTCCTTCTCACCCACGCACAGAAAAGGCACAGAATATCCAACGAAGGAACACACCACCAGAGAGGCAGATACAGACACTCAACGTCTTCCTCCTCTCAGCAAGCTCCAGCACCCAGAGCAATCCAAACCTTCAGAGAACCGATAACCGTCGTCAGTTCGTCAACGGAGTCAACGCATTACTACTCACTCCATCGACACAAGGGACCCAGATAAACAAAAGTGTACTCCTAGGACTACATCTAAGTCCTATATTGTAACACTGTTCTGTTTGTATTAAAATTTGCCATCAAAGAATTTTAATGGAAAATAAGCTGGCGACTCTGCTGGGGACCTCTTTCTCCTCCACCGAGAAAGCTGTATCGCAAACCGACGATGTGAAGGTGGGCTCCTCCCACAAGACGCTGGTCGTACGCCTTAATCAACAGGCGTATGAGGAGTTCATCTCTGAAGGAAGTGCGAGTCCTTCGAAGCGGCTGCCGAAGTCGAAGAAGACCCGCCGAGTCTGGGTGCACAAGGTCGACGCCTCGGGCACCACCACCGAAGGGGATGCGTCAATCCAGCCTTCCCTTCCTGCTGACGTCCTCAGCAACAAGATGCGCCCGCCGGTGCAGCGTATCTCTCGGAAAAAACGTGCGGCTAACCACGTTCCCCAGCCATCTCCCTCTCAGGCGAGGAAGATGCGTCGACGGAGCAGGGGCGCAGCCAATGCCCGAGGCATCACCTCTGATGCGCCACAGAAGGTCTCTGTCTTTGACAGATTCACTCGCTGTAGTGGCAAAGAGAATTTGGATTCTGAGTACAACGCGCCCCAGCGGACTGGTACGAAGAAGTCCAAGGCAGCACGGGCCATGCATCCCAAACGTGCTATGCCAGCAACAAGCCAGAAGCATGCGCTCACAATCATGCGCACTGCTGATGGTAAGTTGTACAAGGTCGACTCGAGTGCTGCGGCGCCGAGAACGATCCGACCTTCAAAGTCCTTGTCTCACTTGGGCGCATCTACTGCGTGCACAACCAAGTAGAGTAAGGCAAATCCAGTGGTCTTGAACTCCCGCGCCTCCTCTGGTTGTGCGTTTGAGGTCCGTTCAAGTCACTCCAAATGTTGTGGTTCCCCCACTTCTGATCGGGATGCCTGTTTGGTATTAGATCAGGGGGCGCAGCACTCACTTGACCATCCCGGCGCTTGTCCTTGCCATGCGCCTGAAGGGGGTGCAAAGGTGGCACTCTCCTCCAACGATCAGCGTAACGTGATTACTCACAAGCGTCGATCAGGAGAGTTGACTGACAAGCACGATGCGCCTCTCACGGGGCATACTTGTGCTGTGGTCACCATCAACTGCTGTTGTAAAGCAGCAGTCCCACCAAGGCAGTCGGTGTTCCAGCGGCTGCAACCATCGACACCTCTCCGATGTTGCCTCGGGAAGAAGGTGTCAACAGAAGAGGAACCAATGGTTGCATCATGCAACGTGATCTCCAACTCCTCGTCTGTCCGAAAGGCGACTGGCAGTTTCTCTTCCTCGTCCAAAAGCCAACCAAGGAAAACCAAGACAGCTGTCTCGTCCTCCGGAGTGTTCGAAGGCACTCGAGCGAGGAAGAAGATCTTGGAGGAAGCTGGGGGTAGTCAGACCCTTGTGGAGCCTCCTTCCGAAGACGAGTGTGTCCAAAGCACACCTGGGGCAGATCCTCAAGGCGAAATCAGCCTCCCAGAAGCCCCTGAAGACGAGGATATCCCCCAGAACATAGCTGGGGGTAGTCTAGCATCTGCGGACCCGAGTTCCGGAGAGGAAGAGGCCCTTCAAGACGGAGTTGATGGTAATCAGGCCCTTGCAGATGCGCCTGTGGTGAATGTTCTTCCGAACATAATCGGGGGTAGCCAAGACGAAGCTCCAGGAGAGGCGACTCCCCTACAAGAGAGCGAGGCCGAGAGTGAGGCCTCAACCCATCCATCCACTCCCGGCCGCGTCATGACAGTAAACGTGACTGGGGCTAATATCGAGTCTGATGCGCCGCCAACGGACCTCGTCCAGCGCATGGATACTCTGGAGGGAGGACTCAAAACCCTCTCTGCCTCCATGCAAACACTGACTCAAGCAGTGTTTGAGATACGGTCTTCTTTGGCGAAGACACCTTCTACCGGTCCCGATCCAGGGGCCAATGGAGAGTCGAGTGTACCCCTTCAACGGGTATCCTCGGACGCAGATCGCCGAGAAGCACCTCGAACGTCGGAGCCCTCAAATGCTCAACATCTGGTGGTACCACCTTCCCTGACTCCCAGCTCCACGGAAGACGTGGTCGAGATGATCAGGGACCTGCGCGAGCGCTTTGAGTCCAAGACGAGATAAGAGGAGCGCCAGAAAATGGGCATCCCCCAGCCTTATCCCCTCGAGTGGAACAAGGTGGTTTATCCTCCAAAATATAAACCACAAACACTGACGCCGTACGACAGGAAGGACTCTCCGTGTCGCTATCTGACGTACTTCCAGTCACAGACGGAGCATCTTCCAAAGGAGGACGCGTTACTCACCAGCATATTTGTTGGGGTACTGAAAGGAGTGGCGTACGACTGGTACTGCAGCCTCTCCGACAATTCCATATCGTCCTTCGACGACTTGACGCGCCTCTTTCTCGACCGCTTCTACGACGGCGGGAAGGACATGACGATGGCGTCCCTCATAGAGATACGCCAGAAGGAGAAGGAAACGTTTCGGGTGTTCATCGAACGCTTCCGACAGGCCTGCTTCAGACTACCTCCGGGCATGCCAGAACATGCGCTCCTCTCCTCCTGCAGTATGAACATGCTGCCTGCAGTCAAACTCTGGCTTAACTCCACTCCTCCTCCCGACTGGAGTTCCTTGATCATTGAAGCCGAAGCCGCAGAAAAGAAGGCGGCCAATGCGCGTCTTCTGGGAGTCAGCTTCCCCGCCTTTGATGACAAGGGGAAACTGCCTGCAGCCAACAACCCCGGACGAGAGACCAAGGGAAAACAGGCATTGACTGTCAATGCCTCAAAAGGTGCGTCGGCACCTACTCAGAAGCCTCCACTTGCACCAAGGCCGAAGGAGGTTTATTCGTTCAACGACGAAGACACCCTGCAACTCTTTGAGATACTGAAGCAGGGTGACAAGATCAAGCTGTCGGACCCAAAGCGGCCCAATGAGGTTGGGAAAGTGGACAACCCGAGGTATTGTCACTACCATCGGTTTTTCGGACACCCAACCAAGGACTGCTATGTCCTCAAGAATTACATCTAGCGCATGATCCATGCCGATGTAATCTCCGTCGACTACGAGGAGAAGACGGTGTTGGCCAACGTGGTGTCACTCCAGTTCGGCACCTTGCCGCCAACAATAATACAGGATGGAGTCGTCCCCATCCCTAAGGCAACAATGGAGGTGGTTAACTTACTACCTACCCGTGACAACGTGAGTGGACTCATCCCACTCACCACATCTCGAAGAGAGGTCCTGTGGGTTCACCCCGACCTCGTCTCCGAGGTGACTCAACCGGAGGTACGTCCTACCTCCAAATCCAGAGGCATGAAGATCAAGTCTTGCCGCACGGTCTCTTCTTCAACGGAAGAGGCACTTCCTGTGCAGACGCGTTCACAACTGAACGTCCAACCCGACGAAGCTGCCGCCGAGGTGGTGCCTCCTTGCACCGTCCCTGCTGCCCAGGAGGAGGGTCCATCTAAGCCCTCAGCAGCCAATAAGCAGAAGCATGTGGAGGCTCGTTTCGACAGACCTCTACAAAAGGAGAATGATTCGGGGCTAGCCAAGCCCCACAACTTCGACATACTGGCACAACTGGCCAGTACTCCTGCCCGCCTATCTTTGTTCGAGCTCCTGCATCTTTCAAAAGACTCCCGAGAAGCTCTATGTGAAGCTCTGAAGGATGCTGAATCATTTCTCAGTCAGGTCAAGCAGCCTGAAGATCTTCCAACTACATGTGCGCACTGTCATTGTGCGGATGAAGTTATCCCGAACATAACTTTCACCCAACAAGACATGCTGCTTAAGCACAACCGACATAACCGGCCGCTGTATTATACAGGGTATATCGGTTCAGTCAAGGTGAAGCGGATTCAGATCGATCCGGGGTCTTCCCTCAGCATCATCCCGAAGACGCTGCTCTCAACACTGGAGATCCCAATGTACCGGCTGGCGCCCTCCAACACAACAATTAGTAGCTTCAACGCCAGCAAAAGCGAGCCGCTGGGCAAAATTTGGCTGAAGTGTCACATCGGTAACCTCAGAACTGAGGTAACCTGCTACGTTGTGGATGCCGATGTCAACTACAACATCCTGCTCGGTCGACCATGGCTGCATGAGTACATGGTGGTGCCATCCACGCTCCACCAGTGTATGAAGTATGTGTCCACCAACGGCGTCATCCGGACGAAGTTCGCAGACATTGACCCTTTCAAAGGGATTGAAGCCTACTTCACCGATGCTGACTTATACAAGTTATCTGATGAGGAGGAAGCCAATGATGCTGACAACGAAGCAGAAACGGCAGCAGAGCCGGACATGGAGCTTGAGGTTACTCCCGATGCTCCTTTGAAGATCCGACTCAAAGGCAAACCGCCTCAGAAGTTGCCTTCTATGAGCATTAAGCTACCCGGGAAAGCACCAGCTGCTCCTGAAGCTCCCCTGAAGATACGGCTCAAGGGAAAGCCGCCTCAAACATCGGCTCCCCTCGTGGCAAAACTACAGGGGAAGACGCCAGTCACTGGAGGCACAGCGGAGGCACCTCTGAAGGTGCGTCTTAAAGACAGGCCGCCACCATCAACTCCAGAGAGCTCAGACGCAGAAGAAGTAGAACATTCTGAAGCGTCAACATGGGACTCTGATACCAGTATCGGCTCAGTCCTTAAGAGAGTGCTGTCAGCCAACATGACATCAGCACAACCTCAAGAAGATAAAGGCGAAGACCAAGCGCCAGAATTCTTCGAAGAAGAACCCTGGGCTCAACGCCTAGGACAACAATAGAAGTCTCGTTTTGAATTACGTGAACCTCCCACCGAAGACGAAGTCGAGCAGATCGACATTGGGGATGGATCTTCTTCCAAACCCATCTTCATCAGCAAAAGCCTAAAAGGAGAAGACCGAGAGTCTTTAATCCAGCTGGCTAAAGAGTATATCGACGTCTTCGCCTGGCGTTACGAAGATATGCCGGAACTTGATCTCCAGATTGCGATGCATAGGCTGAACATCCTACCTGATGCCAAGCCTATCAAACAACAGCAGCGGTGCTTCCGTCTGGACATTATGAACGCCATCGATCAGGAGGTGGACAAGCTCTTGACCAGCGGCTTCATCCGTGATGAGCAACACCCAGATTGGGTAGCCAACGTCGTCCCCGTCACCAAGAAGAATGGGAAGGTACGAGTCTGTATCGACTTCAGGGACCTCAATTCTGCTTGCCCGAAGGACGAATTCCCGTTTCCAATCACTGACGTGATGATCGACAACACATGTGGCTTCGAGTGCATGTCCTTCATGGACGGGTATTCGGGCTACAACCAGATAAAGATGTTCCCTGACGACGCAAAACACACGTCATTCAGGACTCCAAAGGGCATTTTTTGCTACACAGTGATGCCCTTCGGCTTAAAGAATGCTGGTACGATATATCAACGTGCTATGAGCACTATTTTTCGTCAGCACCTTCGCAAGACAGTCGAATGCTATGTTGACGACATCGCAGTCAAGAACCGTCTCAAAGGAGATCACCCGCAAGACCTGAAGACAGTCTTCGATCTCATACGGGCGTATCAACTCAAGATGAACCCCGCTAAATCCTTTCTGGGGGTTTCTAGCGGGAAGTTCTTGGGCTTCATCATCACGACGAAAGGCATTCATGTCGATCCTGAGAAGACCAAAGCCATCCTTGATATGGAACCTCCGAAGAACCTTCGAGAACTTCGAGGCCTACAGGGACGTCTGGCATATATCCGGAGGTTCATAGCAAACCTTTCCGGCAAATGTCAACCCTTCACCCAGCTCATGAAGAAGGGTATCTCTTACGTCTGGACAGAGGAATGCCAAAAGGCTTTCGACGACATCAAAGCCTACTTGACGAGCCCACCAGTCCTGGTGGCACCCTTCGTCGGTAAACCGTTTCTCCTTTATGTCCGTGCTATGGATCATTCCCTCGACGCTCTGCTAGCTCAGAACAGCGATACAGGCTATGAGCAAGCAATCTACTACCTCAGTCGAACGCTCATCGGGGCCGAACACCGGTACAACCCCGTCGAAAAGGAGTGCTTGGCTTTGGTGTTTGCCATCCAGAAGACTCGCTATTATCTCTCGGGCCAGACAATTCATGTTATTTCCCGAGTCAATCCGCTCAGGGTCCTCATGACGAAGCCAGGATCACTGAACTCCCGGCTAGCCACATGGGCGATCTTGCTAACACCATACAACATGGTGTTCATTCCACAGAAGGCTGTTAAGGGTCAAGCTCTGGCCGACTTCTTAGCTGCACACCCCATCCCAGAGTCCTCAAGGCTCTATGAAGACATCCCGGATGAGGTCCAAGAATCAAACGTCACCGAAGAAGGCTCCGTCTGGCAGATGTTTTTCGATGGCGCTTCAAGAACAGGCCCCAAAGGCCAAATCATCGCAGGAGTGGGGGTGGTATTAGTCTCCCCCGATCAACTGGTCATCCAGCGTGCTTACTCCCTTTCGAAGTCGTGCTCCAACAACGTTGCCAAGTACAATGCGCTCATTATGGGACTCCAGCTGGCGCAACAGCTGGGGGTGAATCATCTGGAAGCCTACGGCGACTCAAAACTCGTCGTAAACCAGATAAGAGGGCAATACGAGGTTCGCCATAAAGATCTGATCCCTTACCACGAAGTTGCATTGAAGATCATTTCAACCATCATCGGGTTCTTCATCGAACATGTTCCCTGTCTACAAAACTTGGAGGCCGACGCTCTGGCTGGCCTCGCGGCCTCATTGGCAGCGCCCCTCGGGACTCAACACTATGTCACGGTAGTCGGGAGAGACTTGGTCTGTCCTCAAAACAACCTATGCTCACACATGGCCCACGCCATACCGACAAATACTGGTGTTAATGTCCGAGACTGGAGGTTCCCGTTCATCGACTTCGCTGTCTACGGAATTCTCCCAGAAGACCCGAAAGAAGCCATCTCAGTCAGGAGACGCTCTCTTCGATTCTACTACGATACAGCCACTAAAATGCTGTACCGACGCTCCTACGATTGACTTCTCCTTCGATGTTTGTCCAACGAAGAAGCAGCCGAAGCCCTTCGAGAAGCTCACGACGGAACCTGCGGGGCCCATCAACCTGGCCCAAAATTGCAGGACCGACTGCGACGCATATGCTACTACTGGCCAACCATAGCCGCTGACGCTGTCGAATATGCTAAGAAGTGCCATGCGTGCCAGCTTCACGCAGATTTCATTCATACACCGTCCGAACCACTACATCCTACAGTCGCCTCCTGGCCCTTCGAAGCTTGGGGCATGGACATTGTGGGACCGATCACCCCTCCTTTATCAAGAGGACACCGCTTTATCCTAGCAATCACCGACTACTTCTTCAAATGGGCAGAAGCAGTTCCGCTAGCAGAAGTGAAAAGCTCCAGAGTGATCAGCTTCATCAAGCACCACGTCATCTACCATTTTGGGGTGCCCCGGACGATCATCCACGACAATGGTCCTCAGTTCATCAGCCACATTTTCAGCAGATTCTGTGATAAGAATCGTATTCAAAACGTGGCATCAACCGCCTACAATCCGGCTGCAAACGGATTAGCAGAGGCGTTTAACAAGTCTATCGTCAGGCTACTCAAAAAAGGTCGTGTCATCTAACAAACACGACTGGGATGAAAAGCTTGGCGAATGCCTTTGGGCCTACCGCACAACGGTACGGACCCCAACAGGCAACACACCATTCTTCCTGGTATACGGGAGCGAAGCGGTACTGCCTCTCGAGATTCAGATACCTTCACTTCGTGTAGCAATCACAAACCAACTCACAGAAAAAGACAATCAATGTCGTCGTCTGCGAAAACTGGAGGCACTTGATGAAAAGCGTCTCCTAGCTCAACAACGCATCGAACTCTACCAAGCCCATATATCACAGGCTTTCAACAAGCAAGCAGAGGACTTTCCAAGTTGGCGACCTGGTTCTGGCAGTCAGGAGGCCGATGGTGTTAACTCACAAGACACCAGGAAAGTTCAAACCCAAGTGGGAAGGACCTTTCATCATAGAGACGGTATACTCAAACGGTGCTTACCGCCTCGCCAAACCCAATGGGGACTTGTTCATGATGCCCATCAACGGCAAGTTCCTAAAGAAGTACTACTCTTGACATCTTTCAGACATGTGCTTCCACCAGGGGATCTGTGGACCCAATTATCAGGGCTCACAGACAATTCCCTTCCACAAAATCGTACGCTTCCGGAACCCAGCTGTTCCGTAGCATCCTCCAGTAGAAGGACAACCACGTCCACATCACCTCTAAGTTGTCCCCCCTACACCCTACAAGGCAGAATCTTACACCCTGTAAGACTACGCTATCCTTCATGTTTACCATGTCCACATTATCTCTGAGTAAACATCCCGTACAGACAACCCCTGCGTTGCCGTATATTGATCGCAGAACTTCCACGTCTACATCACCTCTGAGTAGTTCCGCGTATCCCCCAGGATCATTCCTACCACGTCCATAACACCTCTGAGTAGGGTGATTCCACCACTTGAACCCCATATTTGCCACGTCCACATTACCTCTGAGCAAACATGTTGGTTCTTTCAAACTTATTATCTGTACCTAAAAACCAAGGTGCGCAAAAGATAATAGGTCCACACAAATCATTAAGTTCATGACAACAAAAATGAACACATCACAAAAAGTTACGTACTTCTTTATTTTCTAAAAAAAGAGTAAAGGACTACACTTTCCCCAGCAAGAGTTGCAAAAATATAAAAAGAAGAGGCTACAATCCCTAAGCATCCCCAGGGTTGGCTGAAAGCTCTCTGACTCGGCATCTCAAGTCTGCCGTACGAGTCTCCACAGTCGCCAGGACTCGATGCTCAGCTTCTTGACGCATCGATTCAACAGCCTCAGCAGAAGTATCGTTCTCATGCTTCTCATCAAGCTGTTGTCGCTGCTGAGCCAGGACAAGAGTCCGCTGAGTGAAAGTTGCTTCCTCCTTCTTGAATGCTACGTGTTTAGCCTGGATACGTTCAGCATCTAACTGGAATCGGGCCCGCTGGTCATCAAGGCGGCGGATCTGGACGTTGATCTCCGCGATATTAGCGTCCAACACGGCTCGCGTTTCTACTGTCTTCCGCATGGACTGAGACAACCGCTCTCCCGCAGCTTTAGTATCAGCCACTTCGCGCTCCCAGACACTTACGGTGGCCTGGTAGGAAGACTCAATCTCGGCGATCAGCTTCCCCTCCTCCGCATCTATCAAGACGGAGAGGTCATTTCGCTGGATGCGCTGAAGTTTCGAGAGCCGCTGGTCCAGCTCAACTACCGAAGCCTCCAGGATCTCGGCCATATGATCATGACCTTGTTGAAGACGGATCAGGTCAATATAAGGCATTGCCAGAGTTCTTGCCGTCGTAAAGCTCCCGTTGGCATCCATCACCGCAGATACACCCTTCTGCAGCATTTTGTACACTGTCTCAACGATGAATTTCACATATTCATCTGCGTCCGCCAGCACCTGCGGCGTCATAGCAGGGGTTGGAGGAGCTACTCCAGTCGGCGGACCGGAAGAAGACCTGTCGACCTCAACCTGCGAGGCTGTAACCTCGGTATTGTAGGTCCTAAAAAATCAAGTTGCATCTATCAACAAAGTCAGAAAATCAAGAAATACAAATTTCAAATGAACTGCGCAGACATCAGAATGCGCACTCTTCAGATTGCGCATACTGGTTTGCGCACACTCCCAACTGCGCAGGCTGACGTGACAAAAGTCATCATTACCTGACACAAATCAAATCTTCCTGACTACTGACAGCACGAAGAACGAGGAGACTGCTCGTTTATTGTGCCACACAACGCTCGAGGACGGCTGACAGCTGGCAGCGCAATCCATTTCCTGTGCAGTCTAATCCTGCACAATCTGAAGCCTGCGCAGTCCAAGTCTGCGCAATTTAAAGCCAGCGCAATTCAAATTGCGCGCTCTATCAACACAACTGACAAAGTACACGTGGCATGCATGCCATCAATTGTTCATTACGTGGCAACCGACTATGCATGATCATGCGTATTTCAATCAAATGATGCCATGTGTCCAAGACAGTTGGCCCATGATCCAGTAACTGCCTGTGCAGTCCACTGTTGTGCAATCCAATTGCTGTACAAACCATCATGCGCAGTCCAGAATAACTAAAAGTTAGTTATTTCTCAGAACTCTATAAATAGAGTTTCAAGTTTCCATTCAAGGGGATCAAGCATCAGAGATCAGAGAGTCCAGGAGTTCTTGTCCAAGTGCTACTGCATTCTTCCGAGGCTTTTGCCTTCAACTTTCGAGGCTTTTGCCTTCAGTTTCCAGAGTTGTCTTCAAACTTCAGAGGCTTCGTCTTCAAAGTTCACATCGTCCAAGGGATAAAGCAATCGTCTTCTAGATTGGATTCCTACAGTTGTAACTTTCCCAGAATTCTTGTAATCTTATTACATAGTTTGTATCAATAAAGTTCTATACTTTTGTTTTTACAAACAAAATGGCGACTCTGCTGGGGACGACTTTCTCCTCCGACGAGGAAGTAGCAACTCAATGTGACGTAGCGTCTATTGGAAAGACGTAGAAGACGCTGGTTGTTAAAGTCAACCAGACAGCCTACGAGGCGATGCTCAACTCCAAAACCACTCCCCGTACTGCAGCCACTTCTGCCAAGAGCAAAGTGCGCTCAGTATGGGTCTCCAAGACTGCTGCACAATCTGGCAGTGTTGCCACCAAGATTGCTGCGCACTCTGTTGTGCAGTCTGCTAGCCAGACTAGTGCACAATTTGCTGTGCCAACTGTTGCACAGTCTATCTCAACCACTGTTGTGCAGTCTGTTGCAACTGTTGCACAGGCCACTTCATATGCTGTCTTGTCAAAATACATGACTCCTATGTCCCTGGCGCAGTTGGCGGCAACTTTTCCTGCGCAAACCAACACTCCAGCAACTAGAGTGCATCCCAAGCACCCTAAAGCAAGAACTCCTGATGCGCAAATCACAGCTTCTGTGGCTAGAACCAGTGCACCCTTTACCAGAGTTTCTCATGCGCAAGTGGTCAGTGCACCATCCACCCATGCGCAAACTACTCATGCGCAATTCAAGAGTAATAGCCCTTTGGCTAAATCCTCTTCTTCTCATAACAAAGGGAAAATCTCTGCTCCTCCTCTTAAGCACTCTGCTGTTCCAGCATAATTCACTGGGGGTAGTCCTTTGGCTAATCCTCTTTCTCCTCAGATTAAAGGAAAAGGCCCGTTGGTCTTTTCTCAAACTTTCTTGTCTCATGACTTGGAAGATAACAAAGGGAAACGCTCTTTAGCTATCCCCTCTTCACAAAATAAAGGAAAAGGCCCTTTGGTCTTTTCTCAATCTTCTTCAGTCTTTACCGTAGAAGATCAATCTGAACGTGCTTCGGCACCAGTCGGTACAAAAATTCCTTCAAATAAGGATTCTTCTTTCCTTTATGACAAGGGAACCTGTACTGATCAAAGAGGTATTCTGCCTAACCCGGTAGCAGAATTCCAAGACCTTCCAACTTTCAAGATATCCCGTTCCAAACAGGGAAAACTGTTGGTGTCTCAAACAGAAACCCCTGGGGGTGAATTTGCAGATCTAAGAACATATCTTAACAGGCCAACTTCGGCAAAACGCAAACAGCCAATGCCGAAGATCAAACCTCAAAGACAAACTTCCAGGAGCAAAAATCCTGACACCTATACCAATGAGGTGAGCACTTCCTTGTACACACAGAGGACAAAATATTTGAAGAATCGGAACCATGTTCCAAATGTTGTTAAAGAACACATTCCTCGAACCTTTCCCCGTCCCGGCATAGTTTCTGACCTTCGAGAACATCTCAGGCAAAAATGGGATAATGTCTCGACATCTTCAGTTCAATCATCTGATCATCATTGTAATCATAAAGTTATCATCTAATGTTGTTGTCAAACAACAAAACGATCTGTCTTCGATCGTTTAACTTTTGCTAAATCCGAACCGATGTCAGAGGATGAAGACGAAGTCTTGTACGCTTCTGTCAACATGACTTCCCGAGACACTGGGGGTAGAAAATGTTCCAAGCACGGTAAACCTCGTAAACCAAGCAAGCGGTATTTGGATCTACTCCAAAAATCTTTCGAGGGAGTATTCCAACATACCCGTTCCCGAAGCCGAGATACAATCAGTCAAAGGAATCTTCCTCAAGATCCTTCTAGTTATTTCCCTATTTCTCAGTCAGGAGACGATTCTTTCTCTGACTACGATGCATACAGCGAAAGCTCTGAACAGACAGTGTCCTCCACTGTACCAAGAGAAGTGACAGCTTATGTTATCAATGAAGATCCAGATGCTTCAACTTCTGCAAATCAAGAACTGCGTATAGCTGTACTTGAAGACAAGCTGAAGACCATGGCTGAAATGGTTGCTAGTATGCACTCCATCATTGTGGCACAACATGCCACACCACCGACTGTACCTACTGCAAATCCTAAAATTATAGCATCATCGGTACCTGTCAATGTAGGGCTGGGGGTAGTGTCTCCTCAAATGCCTCCTGTACAAGTGCAAGTTCAAAATACACCCAGTCAATCAGGGGCTGGGGGTAGTGCTTATAATGCTGTTCCTCCTCCTACCACTCTGACTCAACCTGCTCCTTCTTCATCATCAGAGGACGCCAATGAAGCTGTCAAACTCTTGCGAACTCAGTTCGAAGCCTTCAAAGAGAAGGATAACTTGCAAAGGTTGGGAATCAAGCAGCCTTACCCAGTTGAATGGAAGGAAGTCCCATTTTCTCCTAAATATAAAATCCCAACAATCTCTCTCTTAGACGACAGTACCTCATCAAGCCAGTTCATCAATCACTTTGAGGTAATGACTGTTCAACTCCAACCAAATGACGTTCTTCTTACCAGAGTGTTCGTCGGTTGTTTAGCCGGTGTAGCATACGACTGGTACAGAAGTTTGCCCGATGGTTGTATCACTTCTTTTTCAGGTCTCAAGCAAATCTTTCTGGAACGATTCTATGAGGGATTCAATGACATGATTATGTCTGCCCTCAATAAAATCAAACAGAAATAAAATGAAACTGCTGAAAGTTTCATTGAACGGTTCCGTCGAGAAGCCTTGAAGATGCCTCCAGGAACTCTTGCTGCTGTTACCATAGACACCTGCAAGGCAAATCTCTTGCCTATCATCAGCATGTGGACAGGTTCAACTCAATTCTAAGATTGGCCATCTTTCATCGTCAATGCCAAAGCAGCTGATGTGAGTGCTGAGAAATTTAAACAGCTGGGGGTACAAATGTCTAACCCAGATCGTGACGAACATCAAAAATTAGGCGGCGGTAATCGTCAAAACAACCGCAAGAACAAAGAGACTCTGAACATTAATTTGAAGAGCAAAGAGTCCTTGGCTGTCAACGTAGCTCCGCCCACGTCTACTTCCACTCCTTCTGCACCTCAACCAAGGGAACCTCGTCCTAAGGTAGAATATTCTTTTGATGAGGATGATACTGCAAGCATCTTCGATTGCTTACTCAAAAGCAACAAGATCCAGCTTCCAGACCCAAAAAAGCCTGATGAAGTCGGTAAGACCGATCATCCTAAGTATTGTGTCTACCACCGATTCATTGGACATCCTACTCGAGCATGTTATGTGCTCAAAGGTAAGATTCAAGAGCTTGTTAATGCTGGCGTTGTCACTCTTCAACAAGATGAGAAGACTGTTACTGCCAACATGGTCTCGGTCCAGTTCGGTAACTTTCCTCCGCAGATAATACAGCATGGTGTCATTTCCATTCCGAAAGCTACTCTTGAGATTGAAAATCTCCCTTCTCCACCAAATGAAGGTCTCGTTCCTTTGTCTCTTGACAATGGCGAGGTTATGTGGATCCATCCCGATCTTGCTTCAGAGTTCGAAGTTCCCTCTTCTTCTAAGAAGAAAGATCGCTCCAAAGGCAAAACAAAGACTTGCAACATGGTGTCTTTTGACCCCATAGTTGACGAAGAAATTCTGCTAGGCACCAGATCAGGGAAAGCCTATTTGAAAGATCATTCTGAAGTTCAAGAGGATCCTACCTCTTCTTCTGAACCTGTTCTAGTATAATCTACTTCTTCTGAAGAGATTCCTTCCACATCCTCACCAGTTGTAGTGCCTATCCCTCCCAAGCCGGTAGTTGCTGACAAAGGCAAGCAACAAGTCCGCTTTGACAAGCCCCTGAAGAAATCATCTCCTACAGGACTTGAAAAGCCATACAACTTTGATATATTGGCTCAATTAGCCAATACACCGGCTAGGCTATCAATCTTTGAACTCTTGCGTCTTTCCAAAGAGACTCGAGAAACTTTAAGTGAAGCTCTGATGCAGCTGAAACTTGCTTAACTCTTCTCAAAAAGCCAGAATCAGAACCAGTCTCTTGTCGTCACTGTCATAGTGTCCTGGAGTTAATTCCAAACATCACTTTCACTCAGGATGATATACTGCTGGAGGATAATAGACATGATCGTCCTCTCTACTATACAGGATATGTCGATTCAATGAAAGTCGATCGTATCTTGATAGATCCAGGGTCTGCTCTCAGTATCATGCCAAAGACGATGTTGGACGCATTGAAGATACCAGTTCATAGTCTTTCAAGCACAATCACTACTATCTTGGGATTCAACCAAGGAAGAAGTGAACCTTTGGGTAAGATTCGCCTAAAACTCCAAATAGGCAATCTTCGCACAAAGGTGACCTTTTATATCATCGACAATCATGGTTGTTCTTATAACGCTCTTCTGGGAAGACCCTTCCTCCATGAACACAATGTTGTTCCATCGACTCTTCATCAATGCTTTAAATATGTTGATGATAAAGGACAAGTTCACAAGGAAGTTGCAGACCTTTATCCTTTCAAGGGTGTCGAAGCATATTGCAACGACGCTCGTATGTATAAGGAGGAATTTATGAAAGTGGTATTGGCAATGGATACTGAAGAAGATCAAGAAGCAGCACCCAATGACACTCTCATCATACCTGTCAAAGGGCGTGTTTCTCATCCTCAGTCTTCTAAACCACTGGCTATTCACTTGCCAGTCCAGAGGCAATCTACTGATAACGATCAGGATAAAAGGGAGCTCACCTCTTCTGAGCCACTTGTTATCGACTTACGTCGTAACAAGGATAAAAAGTAGCTCACTTCTTCTGAGCCACTTGTTGTTGATTTAACTCACAACAAGGAAAAAAGGGAGCTCACCTCTTCTGAGCCACTTGTTATTGACCTTCGTCGTAACAAGCTTCCTCCACGTTCTTCTTCTCCTCCTCTTGTAATCAATCTGACCAAGCCTGCTAAGGCTAAAGGTCCTGCTGTAAATACAGATGTACAAATTAATGAAAAAGCATCTACTTTCCAGTATACTGATGTTATTTATCATACTAAATGCTATTTGGATATGTTAGATAGCTTCAAATCATTTACAATAGGAGTTGTACAATCTCTTCAAACAGAAGTTTCATGTGAACACCCAAAAGATTCATATCGTATTGTTCCTGCTCGCAAGAAAGGCGAACGTCCAATACTTTTTAGTAAAAGACCGGAACAACAATTCAGTTATACGGATGATAGTAAAGTTAACGACACGGGTCATCTTCAATTCCGTCGTTACAGTCAACAGTCAAAAGACATCGTCCGAAAGATGGGTTATGACTTCAAGAGCGGCCTCAACTACGGTAAGGGCAGAAAGACTCATCTCCGTACCGCTGTTCCACAAGAAAAGTCAGAGATGTATTATAGCATGACCAAAAGAGGTCTTGGATATGCTTCTCCTCCGATGTTATCCCCAGCAGGCTCTGAATCTGATAGCGATGAGCATTCTAACTCTTCTGATTCCAGATCATAGGATTCTGACACTAGCATTGGTGAAGTCCATCGTGTGATCGTATCTTCTAATATGGCATCCGCTGAACTTCCGGAAGGATATGATGAGGACATTGAAGAAAATCCTGAAACAGATCCTTGGGCTCAACAGATGGATAATCAGTGGGTACTCCGATTTGAACAAAGAGAACCTCCTACTGAAGATCAACTAGTTCAAGTTGATGTAGGAGAAAGCGAGTCACCTCGTCCAATCTTTATTAGCAAGAATCTTCCAGAAGCAGATAAGCAAGAGTTGATTCTTCTCATTAAAGAATACATTGACGTATTTGCTTGGAGTTACGAAGACATGCCAGGTTTAGATCCCAAAATTGCTACTCACAAACTGAACATTTTGTCTAATGCTAAACCAGTCAAACAGCAGCAACGGCGATTCAAGCCTGAAATGATGGACGCAATCGATGATGAAGTCAAGAAGCTTATCGCTTGTGGCTTTATTCGAGAAGAACAACATCCTGATTGGGTAGCTAACGTTGTTCCAGTTCTAAAGAAAATCGGCAAAGTTCGAATCTGCATCGACTTCCGAGATCTTAATGAAGTATGTCCAAAAGATAAATTTCCTCTCCCTATCACGGACGTCATGATTGACAATACTTGTGGGTTTGAGCGAATATCTTTTATGGATGGATTCTCTGGATACAATCAGATTAAGATGAATCCCGAAGATGAAAAACACACATCTTTCCGCACTCCTCGGGGAGTCTATTGCTACACAGTGATGCCATTTGGTCTCAAGAACGCTGGTACAACTTACCAACGGGCCATAAGTACTATTTTCAGAGATCATCTCCGCAAAACTGTCGAATGTTATGTTGACGATATCGCCGTTAAAAGTCGTCTCAAAGAAGATCATATCCAAGATTTGAGAATAATCTTCAATCTCATGTGCCAACATCAGCTCAAGATGAATCCCACCAAGTCATTCTTGGGTGTCTCTAGTGGCAAGTTTCTCGGCTTCATCATTACCTCTAGGGGTATACACGTGGATCCCAAGAAGATCAAAGCCATTCAAGAGATGCGTCCTCCACGCAACCTAAAAGAGCTACGAGGATTCCAAGGTCGACTTGCGTACATCAGAAGATTCATTTCGAACTTGTCTGGACGCTGCAGACCATTCACTCAACTAATGAAGAAGGGTGTATCTTTTATTTGGACTGAAGAATGTCAACAAGCATTCGACGACATCAAAAGATATCTCATGAACCCGCCAGTCTTGGTGCCACCAATCTCTGGCATTCCATTCTTGATGTATGTTCGTGCTATGGATCATTCATTGGGAGCTTTACTTGCCCAAAGGAATAAAGAAGGTCATGAACAGGCCATCTACTATCTCAGTCGTACTATGATTGGTGCTGAACATCGTTATAGTCCAGTCGAGAAAGAATGCCTGGCTCTCATGTTTGCTTTGCAGAAGACAAGGCATTATATTATTGGACAAACTATTCATGTTATATCCCGAGTTAATCCTCTTCAGGTACTCATGAAGAAGCCCAGCACACTCAATTCTCGGCTGGCCACGTGGGCAATTTTGCTAGCTCAATATGACATGGTATATATTCCTCAAAAGTCTGTCAAAGGTCAAGCATTGGCAGATTTCTTGGCGGCTCATCCCGTACCAGAAACATCCAAGCTTTACGATGAAATTCCGGACGAGATGCTAGAAGTCAACCTGATCTCTGAAGAATTTCCGACCTGGCATCTATTCTTCGATGGTGCATCCAGAATTGGACCAAATGGTGCCATTGTAGCAGGAGTTGGAGTTGTTCTTGTTTCCCCAAATGGATCAACCATCCAAAGAGCCTACTCTCTAGATGAACCCTGCTCCAACAATGTAGCAGAGTACAATGCCCTACTCATCGGCCTTCAGCTAGCCAAACAATTGGACATTGAATATCTCGAAGTCTACGGAGATTCTAAGCTGGTTATCAACCAGGTTAGAGGAATCTATGAAGTCCGTCATCAAGATCTGGTACCTTATTATGAATCAGCAATCAATATAGCTACATCATTCAAAGCTTTCTTCATCGACTATGTTCGACGAGCTTGCAATACCGAAGCAGATGCCTTAGCCAATCTTGCAGCTGTCCTAGCCATCCCTATCAAAAGACAGCAGGTGGTGGTTATCTCTAACCGAGAATTATTTTGCGTTGAAAACAATCGTAATATTGAATTCAGCAATCTTGCTGAAGTCAATGTTATCGACGAAGACTGGAGAACTCCTTTCATCGACTTCGTGGTTCATGACATACTCCCCGAAGATCCTAAGGCGGCTACGAGCGTTCGTCGACGATCTCTCCGATTCTACTACAATTAAATCACCAAGACACTCTATCGGCGAATTTATGACGGTCTTCTCCTACGCTGTCTCGCTGGTGATGAAGCAAAGCAAGTGTTGCGCGAAGCTGATGACGGTGTCTGTGATGCACATCAACCCGATCCTAAATTGCAGGATCGTATTCGACGCATGGGTTACTATTGGCCCTCTATGGTATCAGATGCCATCGAATATGCAAAGAAATGTCGAGCTTGTCAAATCCATGCAGACTTCATTCACCAGCCATCGGAATTCCTTCATCTGACTGCTGCTTCTTGGCCTTTTGAAGCTTGGGGTAGGATGTTATAGGTCCCATTAATCCTCCTTCTTCTAGAGGACATCGGTTTATACTGGCAATAACGGACTACTTCTCCAAGTGGGCTGAAGCTATACCTCTGATTGAAGTCAAGACCAGTAGCATCATCAATTTTGTTAAACACCACGTCATATACAGATTTGGTGTACCTCGAAGATTCATCCATGACAATGGACCTCAATTCATCAGCCAGAAATTCACCAGATTCTGTGATGATCATCGGATTGACAATGTCGCCTCGACTGCTTACAATCCTGCTGCTAATGGTTTAGCTGAAGCCTTTAACAAAACCATCATCAAGCTCCTCAAGAAGTTCGTATCTACTAACAAACGAAACTGGAGTGAAAAACTTGGTGAATGTCTATGGGCTTATCGAACTACGGTCCGCAACCCTACAGGCTTTACACCTTTCTCTTTGGTGTATGGCTGTGAAGCTGTTCTTCCTCTGGAACTGCAAATTCCTTCTTTAAGGATTGCTATTGCTAACGAGCTCACTACAGAGAATAATGATCTTCTTCGACTTCAAGAATTAGAAGCACTTGATGAGAAGCGATTAATGGCTCAGCAGCATATTGAGTTATACCAAGCTCGCATCTCGAAGACTTTTAATCGTAAAGTTAAGATCAGAATCTTTCAGCAAGGAAAACTTGTTCTAACGGTCAGACGTCCTATGACTATGACTCATATGAGCAAAGGCAAATTTGATGCAAAGTGGGAAGGTCCCTATGTTGTAAGCAAAGTCTTCTCAAATGGAGCCTATCAACTCTCAGAGCTCGATGGTCGAATTGCAATGATGCCTATCAATGGCAAGTTCCTTAAGAAGTATTATGTATAAATGTAAATACTTGTAAATTATCAAACAAGTTCAGGTTCATAAATAAAATTCAAATTTTATTTCATCATGAATGATAGTACATGATATTAAGGAATGTCATTATTATCCTTCTCTACATTTGGACGCGAACTACTACCATCCTTCTCAAAAACACGGTCAGCAAAAGAGCTGAGAACCTCTTTGCTGGAACCCATAAGGAATTTGCAAGCAGCCATCCTTATGGCTTCTTCCTCTTCGGTCCTTTCTGGTTCAAGCAGAAAGTTCAGAATATCTCGTGGTGGCTTGGGTGCAGACGAACCTTCGCCTGCTTCTGCCTTCTTTGGCTGAACTGGATCAGCAAGGCGTTCTTCAGTGCCCTTCTGAACTTTCGGGGCAATTTCAGCCTTCTTGGATGCTTCTCCAGACGACATTTTTATGTTGAAAAGTGGAAGTACTCGTTCCTGTCAGATTTCTGTTATATTTATAGACAGCGGTTCCTCAAATAACGAAGCGACACATTCATTTGACGGTTCATCCGTTCATTTATTACCATCCGACGGTTCATCCGTTCATCATTATCTGACGGTTCACCCGTTCATTCATCATTATCTGACGGTTCACCCGTTCATTCATCATTATCTGATGGTTCACCCGTTCATTCATTATTATCTGACGGTTCACCCGTTCATTCATTATCACTTGACGATTCATTCGTTCGTTATCATCCATTTTGTTGGTTTGCCCGTTCATTCCATCATTTGACAGTTTTTCTGTTCATTCATCATACATTGACGATTCATCATCGTTCATCATCCACATCAGCAACTTATCGTTTTCGATTAAGTTGTCAATTGAAATAATAATATTTAATATATTCTGTCACGTCCATATTACCTCTGAGCAGATATAATGAATATAATTATTTTCTATAAAATCATCAAGAAATATATCATGTCTTGCACCTCTGAATATATTTTTCTATCTCTATTATTTATATCTAAACAAGATATGCAACAAATAATGGAGCCACAGCAAAATGTCTTTTATTAACCAAAATATGATGCATTACAAAAGCACACGAGCCATAAAAAGAGACATAAAAGTACAAAATATTCTACTAAGATGGAAGTATTATCAAGTTGGCAATCTGCTGCTTCAGAGTCTACAGCCGCTCTTCACGGGTGGACATCACCCTCCTTCTGGCTTCTTCCATCCCGGTTTCTTCATTGAAAACGGGCATGGCTACCGTCCGGCGAGTAATCTCTGCACCATGAGTTGCCACATACTCATCCCTCTCCTGAGTCAGAGCATTGTATTGTTCAATTGCAATTTGATGATCAGTAATTTCCTCTTCTAACTCTTTCTGGAGACGAACAATTTCTGCTCTCAGCTCAGCAGCTCTTTGCTCTTTTCTTTCAGCTATCAACGTTACTGATTCCAGCTTAGAGTTATACTCAGTAGATTTTGTGGAATAGGCCTCCAAGAGATTCTGAAGATTTACCCTTTCCATATCAGCTGCCAGGGCCATTGCTCGAACTCGGCCTGCACTAAAGATTCCATTTCCTCTTTGTTGAGCTCCTTATAATTCTTTATGGAGACTTCCAGCTCATTCAGTATATGATCAAGGAGAGTGGCCTGAGCTTCGTCTCCTTGTTCCTTTATAGCCCTTACCAAGAGAGAAGTTGGATTTCTAACCATAGAAAAATCAGCACCCTCTTTATCCATCATCTTATGAACTAGAGGTCCTAAGGATTCAAAGAAGCATCTGGTAAACGATTGGACGACTTGCTGATTAATTGCCAGAGTCCCAGGAGTTGCAGCTACTCCTGTTTTGGAAGAGGCAGCAGGATGCTCGATCTCTTGCGTCTGGATGGCAGGCTCTTTAAATAAAGGAGCTAAAGTGGAGCTAGTCGTCCCTCCTGGTTGTTCCTCTATAAAAGTAAAATTGTCATTTTGCCTGTCGTTTGCTAAAAAAAAATCAAGAAGATCAAATGAAGACAGTTTTACCTTGGTTTGATCCAGCCATGAGTCTATCCCCCGCAGGAATGGACTCCAGTTGAGCGAAAGTCGCTTCAGCCGTAACAGCTTGACTACTGCCCGCTTCAGAACCACAAGATAGATGATGACTACTACTAACAATCACCGTCGTTATGGGCACTATGGCCAGGCACGTCGGAGGTGCTGGAAGAGTCTCAAGATCTGCAGGAAATACAAATAAAGATATTTAGTTATCAATCTATTTTAAAGAAGATTGCTAATTCCATTCTATACCTTGAGGGTCAGTGGCGGGAGTTTCTTCTGGAACTTCTTCGTTTGCTGCTTTTTCTGAGGACGCCTCTACTTCAATATCCTTTTTAGGATCTGAAGTATCATCGGCAGCAGGAGACATGTGTTCTTCATCATCCCTGTCGGGATCTTGCATATCTTCATTTTCAGATGAAGAGCTTTCCTCATCTTCATCTCCTTCCGGAGCTCCTTCCGGAGCATTCCCGCTGGTATTTGTAGCTTGGTCAATATAATCTTCCAGGCCGTAATCACACTCTTCTAGAGCTACAATTACTTCATGTTCCTCTTCTTCGCGGAGGGTTCTAGGAGTTGGAGGAAGTCGAGTCGTCTTTGTAGCAGGCGGAGGAGATCGGACTGCATTATCTTCTTCTTCTCTGGGCTCATCGGCCTCATTCCTCTCTTCCATTGGTTCATATTCTTCTCTTTGACTAGACTCAGGGATGGGAGTGGGAGATGACATTGTGATGCCCGCTACAGCATCTGCTACAATCGAAGGCAAAACTTGATGTCTACGGACCAACCTTTTCTTTTTGTGCAAAGGCCTTTCCGGACTTTCTACATTCATGGGCTCGACTTGTTTTTGTACAGAGGTCGGTGTTGTAGCATCTTGTTGAGTTGTCTCGGCCAGTTGTCGAGATTGAGACCTAGTGGTGATTCTTTCCGAGGAATGATCTAATATTAATTTCTTCTTGGCTGCCGGAGCGGGAGGCTCCTCTCTTCTCCTCTTCTTTGCTGGAGATCTACCCAGCTTTAAAGAGATACGTAGTGGTGTGTTTACCTCTTCAGGGAACATAATATCTCTTGAAGCTTCTAAAGGTACATCTGCAGGTTCATGTACCTCATCATTTCCGGGGAGCGACATGGCCACTCTTCCCTTCTTCAATCTTGTTGAAGAAGCGAAACTATCTGTGAGATTAAAATTCTCAGCAAAAGTGTTCGCAGATGTATAGAATACGGAATATGTAAATAGCATCCGAGGGCCATGATCGCTATTTGCAGGCATCGAGAACGTGACTTTTGTATCTCGAGCATTATAATAAGCCCAAGCTCGGGCTCCATCTATCAAAAAGCCCTTTCCTTGAAGACATGTGATGGCATTTCCCACATGGAATTGATCATATCCGAATTGCCGAGCAAATCGACTAGGGAGATATGGTTCTAAATAACATTCCTCTTCGAACCGATACACCAAATGGGACGGTCGAATTGTCTTCAACCACTCAAAGGCTGCACGGCTCAGAGGTTGCATCTTCGAGTCAACCATATTAGTCGGCATTTGATCATATCCAGCAGGGAGAGGAGCACAACAAAAGTTCCATCCTCTGTTCAGATTCAGAGCATATCTACATTCGCTCAAAGAAGTGTACTTCCATTTACTATGAGAGTACCTTCGCAGAAAGCTGCCGTCGACCGGTCCCATGCCGGAATCCATCGAAGTAGGGTGGTGAAGAAGCAACCACCCGAATAGATATGTGTATGGTAATTCTAGCCGAGAAAATTCCTTTTCTCCTTTGGCTTTCAACATCAAATCAACATATAGACGAAGACTAGCATTCAACTTGCAAGTCATCGCTGATAAAAGGTCCACTTTGTAGCCGAAGACTAATTTAACGGCGGTGAAGAGAGCACCGCGATGAAAGCGGTCTACGGCACTGGATCCTGGGACTACAAACCGACGAAGCCAATATGTCAGAAACCCCGCCAGTTGGGCTTCTTTTGACATGTGTCTATATCCCATTCTCAAATAACTTTCAAGAGTGTCTCCTTTCTTTAAAGGAGGACATTGATAATCATCCTTCATTTCTTTATCAAAGTCACCACTTCCTTCCATCAACTTCATAACTTCTGTATTTCTCAATGGCTTGAAGAAATCATGATAGCATCTGTCGTGTTCCTTAGTCTTTTTCTCTTCTATATGATTAAGGAACAGATAAGGCAGCCATTTCGACGAGTAACAAGTATTGGAGGTGCCACTCTTCTAATATAAAGAACAGATCTTGTAGTGACATAGCAACTCTTCAAAGACTGCTACTATTGTTGCATTCTCCTTTCTAATTTTGTCCAACTCGTCATTGGTTGGAACAAATTCTTCATATGGGGCATCTGCCATTGGCAAGTACGAGATATACTTCATCTCGTGGAGAGCCAACCCCATCTCTCCGCTAGGGGTCATGAAAGTCCCTGTTCTATAATTATATCTTTCAGCTAAAGCCAAGAACAGATGTGAGTTGGGGGCAAAACCATAGACAGTGGCATGCACTGCTTGGTACAAATTGATCTGCTGTAGTTTGTGTTCAAACTTGGTCAGAACCCAATTTGCTATGCAGTTCCACCTCTTAAAATCTGGATTTACCAGTCCAGTTAACCTAATGTCCTGCTCTGGGTATTTCCCTTCAATCTTCGCAAATTCGTTCGTAAATATCGGAGTTCTGACAGGCATTAACAAGGACGAATTCTCTGGCGGAATACAACCAGGTTTCAAACCTCTCAACAAAATACTGTATCGGTCTGAGGAGCTGTAGAATATGTCTTTCCTATTCGGCCCCTTCTTCACAAAAATCTTTCCTGCACGAGCGTCTTGGAAAGGTGTAAGGTTCCCTTCCATCTTCCTCGGATAGCTCGTATGAGCATACCAAGATAAGGGGAGGCAGCGAGAAATATCTGGTATAAAGAGTGTCCTATCCTCCTGATGGACAATTCTTTCTTCCATCCTCGGCCTCGGTTGAGAGCTTTTCACAAAAGCCTCACCGAACAAGAATAATGGCTTCTTGTGAATGACAGCGTCTGCTGACTCCAGAGGTTGTCCATTCATCAAACACAGCAAAGTTTTATTGTCTTGAGATATCAGAATAGCCTGACGGGAGGTTGGCAGATCATATTGGGGATAATGTACATGAGAGAGATCCTCTTTATATTCTGACTCTGAAAGAGTTCCCAAAAAAGTTTTGTATTCTGGATCTTCTCTCACATTAACTGCATCAAACAGAGAAAATAAAATTTTAGTCAAGTCAAAGATTCTGTCATCAATTTGCGCAAACATCAGAATGCGCAACATCAGAATGTGCAACATCAGAATGCGCAACATCAGATTGTGCAATATCAGTTTGCGCAAACATCAGACTGCGCAAACAAACAGTCATCAGTTTGCGCTGACAATCTTGCGCAAATAAGCAAATTGAGCTGACATCTGCCAGCGCAATTCAACCGATTGCACAGAAAGTCGTTCTTCATAAAAATGAAGAACTAACTAGTGCAACCAGAACCCTAAAAAGGGTGGCGCAGTATGATCACATCTCTAAAAAGAGATGGATTTTGAAGAACAGTGGGATCAAAACCCTAAAAAGGGTTTTTGATTAAAGTCCTCTACCTGACATTGCAGGATGCGCGGATTCATGACGAGAAGCTCGTCGCGCAGCCCTGGTCGATGATTCGGCGGGGGCCTTCCCCTTAGCGGCGGCGGAAGATTGTCGGGGAGCCATGGAGATCGTCGGAGAAGGAAGACAGAAAGAACTCAGAGATTTTCTCTCAAAAGTGCACGAAGAAGGCAAAGTAAAAAAATAAAATGAAGAAGAAGACTATTTATAGTTTTCAAAAACGAAACGGCCGCCTCAGATTGCGCCTGAAATTGGGGACAATCCCTCAGATTGTGCAGCCAGCTCACTTCATGCGCAAAATGATTTCAATTTTAAAAAATTCAAAGTATTTCGAAATTTTGAATGAGTTCACATTTCGAAAACTTTGAAGGGGGTCTTGTAGGTCCTAAAAAATTAAGTTGCATCTATCAACAAAGTCAGAAAATCAAGAAATACAACTTTCAAATGAACTGCGCAGACATCAGATTGCGCACTCTTCAGATTGCGCACACTGGTTTGCGCACACTCCCAACTGCGCAGGCTGACGTGGCAAAAGTTATCATTACCTGACACAAATTAAATCTTCCTGACAACTGACAGTACGAAGAACGAGGAGACTGCTCGTTTATTGTGCCACACAACGCTCGAGGACGGTTGACAGCTGGCAGCGCAATCTATTTCCTGTGCAGTCTAATCCTGCACAATCTGAAGCCTGCGCAGTCCAAGTCTGCATAATTTAAAGCCAGCACAATTCAAATTGCGTGCTCTATCAACACAACTGACAAAGTACACATGGCATACATGCCATCAATTGTTCATTACGTGGCAACCGACTATGCATGATCATGCACCTTTCAATCAAATGATGCCATGTGTCCAAGACAGTTGGCCCATGATCCAGTAACTGCCTGTGCAGTCCACTGTTGCGCAATCCAATTGCTGCGTAAACCATCATGCGCAGTCCAGAATAACTAAAAGTTAGTTATTTCTCAGAACTCTATAAATAGAGTTTCAAGTTTCCATTCAAGGGGATCAAGCATCAGAGATCAAAGAGTCCAGGAGTTCTTACCCAAGTGCTACTGCATTCTTCCGAGGCTTTTGCCTTCAACTTCCGAGGCTTTTGCCTTCAGTTTCCAGAGTTGTCTTCAAATTTCAGAGGCTTCGTCTTCAAAGTTCACATCGTCCAAGGGATAAAGCAATCGTCTTTTAGATTGGATTCCTACAGTTGTAACTTTTCCAGAATTCTTGTAATCTTATTACATAGTTTGTATCAATAAAGGTCTATACTTTTGTTTTTGCAAACAGGTATCAGTAGGCTCTTCATCAACAGGGGCCTGACTACTAGCTCGAGGAGCCAAGGGAACAGAAGAAACCGGGATAGGCATCAAGATTGTACCCCAAGTGGAAGGAGCAACAGAGGGTTCCATCACACCCCTACCCTTCCCAAACTCGGAAGTACCACCGACGTCAGCGGCCACCTCTCCAATACTCAACGTGCTATCACCAGCCAATACTTCCCCTGGCAGAACGGAGAGATCAACACTTATCTCCTGACTCATCCCTGAAGTCAGGATCGCCAGACGAGTCTCTTCATCAAATCCCTCTACAGGGACAGGATTTGTCGCTACCTCCTGATTAGTAGCCACCTCAGCTTCCGCCGCTAAGTCTGGGGTAGGGCTCGGCAATGTTGCAGCCGACCCCCCTTCATCATGACAAGGAGGAGAATCAACCCTCTCCTCTGTTCCAACCATATCTGTTGCCCCCGCAACAGGCTCTTGCAACTCTGGAGCGTCATCTGAAGACGACGAACTCCACCCCACTTCATCACCAGGAAGCCGCGTGTCTGTTAAACCCTCGGCATCCGAAGCCCCCGTTGCGGCCTTCATCATCTCGGAAGCTGCTGCACCCCTAACTTCCCTTCTGACATAATCTGGGGATGCTGGAATCTCCACGACGACAACATCCTCCGGATTCTCCTCTATGGGAGACATCATAGTCGGCGGGATGCGCACTTCAGACGAGCCCGCCATCTCTTTTGGCCTGCTCCCACTCGATTTTGGAGTACGAGGCTTTCTTTTTAGCGGCTCCTACAAAAAAGGGAAGCATTGGTTTCATGAAATGTGGAACCTAAACCAGACTATGTAGGACCTCCTTACCTCTGCAGATGCTGAATCCGATGACACCGTCGGTGACGATGCCTGCTTCTGTTTCTTTGACACCGGAGATGCATCCCCTGTATCTGCACGTCGTTTTGATTGATCAATCGAGGGTTCTGCCTGACCCCCTGTGGGCACGGAAGAGACACCCCGATAACCCGCCCCTGGCGGACGGTACGATCGGACTTTCGCCGGCGTGTCCCCGGCCACTGCTAACTGAGTGCCTGCGATAAGACTGGTCTCTCTATCATATCCGGGAGGCGCGGCAGCCATAACACAGTAAAATTTGGCGGCCGAGTAAAGAATGGGCGGCCGCGGATCCGGGACGGGCAACGTAAAGCGAGCCCCGGTACATCCGACATTATAGTAATGCCAAGCCCGTGCACCATCCAACAAACTTCCAGCATACCCCAGAGTGATACTGGGGTTATCCAACATCAACTGAGCATAACCGAATTGTCGTGCAAAGCGGCTCGGTAAATACGGTTCCAGGTAGCACCGATTCCTGTTCCGGTACACCAGATGGGATGGCCGGATACTTTGCAACCAGCGGAATCCCCATAGAGGCAGAGCGGTGGCGCCTTCGCCCGAATCCTTTAAGTCTTCGTTGGCCTCAAAACCCAGGAAGATTGGACCAACTTTGGTGATCTCCCAACCCTGAAGACGGGATAAAACCTTTCTACAAATAGGGACGCCAGTGTGCGACCAGCTCCTCTGGTGGAAACGGCGAAGGAATGCATCTCCAGCCCTGTAGTCTTCTTCTGAACCTGGACTCATCACATTGGGATGGTGTAAAACTAACCACCCCATCAAATAGTGAAAGGGCAGTTCAGCGCGCGGAAAGTTATTTTTTCGACCTCGGTCATGAATCACATTTCCCGCGAACTCGCGTAAACCTTGCAGCAAGTTACATACCATTGCGGGGAGTAGAGCCAAGCGCCGGCCAAAGACCAACTTCACAACTGGCAGGATCAAGTGCCGGGTCACTCTCTCTACAGAGCCGGATCCGCCCGGGAAAACGTAAAGAAGCCAAACCATAAGATACGCGACCAATACTGCTTTCGACGACATCCGATGAGCAAGATGCCAGAAACAACTGTAGGAGCGTTCATCAGACTGCTGGTCCTCGTTCTCCCGGGGATTCTTTTCATCTAACCTGCTCATCTCAGAGAGCACTTCGCTACGAGAGAGCGCTGGCGGAGTGGAGAACTGCGAGGGATCCCCCTTGTCTTGCCTAAAGACGTAATCTCTCCAAGCGGTCACATGAGGCTGTGACCCGCTCTTATCCCTTCTCTGCATATAGTAATGATGACTCGCCACTTCCTTAAAGATGGCCGTCATCTCCTCAGCCTTGTCCCCCAGGACTTGAAACTCTTCGTTGGTCGGAAAGTACTCTTCATAGGGTTCTGATCCCCAAGGGAGCTTTGATACTTCATACATCTCATGAAGTGCGAGCCCTAACTCCCCCACCGGAGTAAAAAAGGTCCCGGTATGGATGCTTCAGTATAAGTAAGGCGGTCCCCAAACAGGAACTCAGGCTTCAAGAAGGTCACTTTATCAGATGTTGCAGAACCACGCTCCATCATCCGTTTGAGGAACCCATACTGCTGTTCCCGGATTTGAGTTATTCTCTCGGGATGCTAGTCCAGCATAATAGCGGCTTGAGCAGGGTTTATCACTTCCTCGTTATAATCTACTCCCGTCTGGCAGAGGGCAGCATCCAGGAGCACTTCATTCAAGAGTGGGATAGGCATCGACACTAGCAAAGATTCGAAAAATGTTAGAAATAACAAAAGAATCTGAGTCTCATCAAAAGCGCATAGCGCGTCCGAAAAAGAAGCTTTGGCGCATCATCAGGGTGTAAACCCATGCGCATCAGCAGTGGAGCTTCGGCGCGTCATCAGGGTGTGAGCCCATGCGCGTCAGCAGTGCTTCGACGCATCATCAGGGTCTAAACCCATGTGCGTCAGCGGTAGTGCTTCGGCGCATCATCAGGGTCTAAACCCATGTGCGTCAGCAGTAGAGCCTCGGCGCATCTTCAGGGCTTAAACCCATGCGCGTCGGTGGCAAAAACCTCGGCACATCATCAAAAGACTCAAGGTCTATGTGCGTTGGTGTACCAACCACCTCCGGCCGAACTTCGACAGGCCGACGGGGAACATCAGCCGCTGCAGCTTTCACAGGTTCTTTTCCTTTTCCCTTGCCAGCACCGCCGCGAGGAGTCTTGGGAGCCATTCTTTGAGAGAAGAAAAGTTAGGGTTTTTGAAGAAGAACTCTAAAGAAAGCAAAAGCAAGGAGAAGAAGAACTCTCTCTCTCCATCTCTCGCCTATTTGTAGGGCTTGGTCGCACGCGTGAACCGATGAATGTGTGATCTCAGCCGTCGCCTCGGGCTCTGTAAAAAGATAACCACAAATAAAACCAAAAAGATCATCATTAATCTTTTTTGGTTACCGAGGCGTCATTATTTGCACTAACTGAGCAGAGCATGCGCCCCATCACTGATGCGCGGAGTATCTATGTGCCCCGACAGACATGCGCCTCTACCACCATGCTTCTTATTCAAAGTACTCCAAAACTTATCCAAAAGTTTTAAAAACTTTGAAGGGGGTCTTGTAGAAGCATGGAATTTCACAACCAGAAAGCCCATGTGCCAGACTACATGCGCCAGAGCTCGGACAAAGTACTCCGCAGCCAAAATAACAAGTATAGACATTGAAAGAGAACTTTTTATTTAACATATAAAAGTCTATTACATGTCTAAGAAAAGATTGTACAAAGGAGAATTTCTATAAAGAAAAGATCCTAAGTCTACAACCAGCAGCCACCATGCGCCCTCAGGCAGGCGCAGCAATCATTATGCGCCCTCGGTCAGGCGCATCCCACCATGCGCCCTCAGCAAGGCGCATCCTTTTCAGCAGCTCAGTTATGTGCATCCCAGTTATGTTCATCCCTTCAGCAGCCCAGTTATGTGCCACCCTTCCAGCCAGACTCACCTGATAAGTGCTTCGACTAATGAAGTATTTATTGAGTAGCTGGAGGAAGGGCTCCCAAAACCAAGGAAGAGAAGAGCACCGCAAATCTGTGGCCAGGGGAGGCTTCGAAAGAGCCTCCAAAGACCAAGGAAGACCGCAACGAAATGCGGCTAAAGGAGCAGCTTCCAAACCCACCAGAGTGGGCAACACCCACTTTGAAGGAAGAAAGAGCCTAGCACCGCCATTCCGATCTACGGCTCTTCCTGCACAACGAAGACGAAGCCCGGGCATCCCTATCTTTGGACGCAACAGGCACCTTCCGCCTGCCTCGGAAGCCCTCGACTCCGGCTTTTGGATGTAACAGTCACCTTCAAGTGCATCAATGAAGACATGGCGTCGCATCTTCACCCTCGGGAGCACTTCGTCAACAGAATGCACTCGAGTACACAAGTTCATGTCGGAAAGACGTGAGAGAACGAGAAGCAAACCTTCTCTCCATGTCACTATTTATAGGCCGGGCAAATCAAACCCATGCGCCAGGTGGATGGCTCTCCGAATTCCGTACAATGAATTTGCATTTAATGGATGAACCGGACGCTTCGAATTCAACCAAATCAAGACGGCTATTTAAAGCACTCGAAGAACGTAACAGTCGCTGCATTAAAGAACGTGTCACGAAGCGGATGCGCCGGCCAGCTCGTGCATCATACAGACGTGCCCATCAACATCAAGCGTATCAACACAGACGTGCCCTTCAGTACCAGACGCATCACAGAGGATGCGCCCCCATGCGTTCCCATACGCCTAGTGGAACGTCAATCGACGCACCCACTCAGCTGTCTATCGAATGTCAGAAATATTAAATGCTGAACTGACAGAGTTGGCAGCACACCTCCCAAAGTCTAAACAGTTGACAGCTTTTTCAGAAGACGAAGCGTCGGCAGCGTCAGCATCATCATTTCTTTACTCCGACGGCTACTGCCACGTGGCCACCCAACCATCCGCATGCGCCTCAAAAGCCATACGCCTCAGACTTTTCACTGATCCCTAAAGACAGAAGAAAAGTCTCCATTTGAAGCTCTGCATGCGCCTCAAAAGCCATGCGCCCCAGACTGCTCTCTGATCCCAAAAGACAGAAGGAAAGTCGCCTGCATGCGCCTCAAAAGCTATGCGCCATGAATGGTTCGTGACTCCTAAAGGTTACGAGCCAAAGTCTCCTCATGCGCCCAATCCTAGGTGCATCTTACCAGATCATTTCCCCATCAAATCCGAGATCTCTGAGCCTTGAGTCGACGACACGTGTCCTTTGACTCAACTCATCCAAGATTTCAGCAACAGAAAGATCTTCTCCTCTGCTACGTGCCGGCTCACAACAGCAGTATGAAGAATTCAACCCCTCGATCAGGGCGCATCGTCCATGCGCCTCCATCAGCAATCACCACGTGGCGTCCCCACGCACCGGCGCATCCTACATGCGCACATGAGCAGCGAGCTTGCAAAACTATAAATAGAGGGATCATTTTCTTCTCACCCACGCACAGAAAAGGCACAGAATATCCAACGAATGAACACACCACCAGAGAGGCAGATACAGACACTCAACGTCTTCCTCCTCTCAGCAAGCTCCAGCACCCAGAGCAATCCAAACCTTCAGAGAACCGATAACCGTCGTCAGTTCGTCAACGGAGTCAACGCATTACCACTCACTCCATCAGCACAAGGGACCCAGATAAACAAAAGTGTACTCCTAGGACTACATCTAAGTCCTATATTGTAACTTTGTTCTGTTTGTATTGAAATTTGCAATCAAAGAATTTTAATGGCAAACAAGCACCATATTTGATCATTACCAACCAAAGGAATCAAGTTCTAACCCTATCTTAGACTCCAAACACTAATACTCTATTTTCTAGGTAAACTTACATTACCCTACCAACACTACCAGAATAAGTCGTTTTAGCGACGCAAAAAGACGTCGCTAAAATGACAAATTTTGTCGCTAAAGATATTTAGCGATAAAATTACCGACGTTTCGTAATAGTCGCTGAAATGTAAGTCGCTAATCTTCTAAACGTCGCCAAACGTCGTAATTATCGACGTTTGCCGACGTATATATACGTCGGTATATTGTCGACGTCTACCGTCGTAACGTCGGTGGATTAGCGACGTATTACTGCGTATCGCTACGCGTCGGTAATTTACCGACGTATTACCGACGAGTCGTCGGTGGTTTAGTGACATGTTCAACGTCGCTAAACGTCGGTACATCCTGGGAATTCCTGGGAATATTACCGACGTGTACCGACGTGTACCGACGTTTTTCGACATATTATAACGTCGCTAAAACATCGGTAAACTGGATAATATCGCATATTTACCGACGTTTACCGACGTAAAAGTACGTCGGTAAACGTCGCTAATTCTGAAAAAAATAAAAAAAATAAAATACAAAATGTCCATTTCTCCCTGCAGTTTAAAACAATCACAGAATGTCCATTTCTCACTGTAGAATAGGATCCAAACAATCACATAATGTCCATTTCTCGCTATACACAACTAACCAAGTTTGTATACTTGACGTCGATAATTGCGAATAACCAAATATCCAAATAACCAAGTTTACAACAATCACACAACAACTAACCAAATATCCAAATAACCAAATATCCAAATAACCAAGTATCCAAACAACCAAGTATCCAAATCTACACAACCAACAAATGAAAAAAGTCACAAACAAAGAATGAAACAAACACAGAAATAGTCCTAACTAGGACTACTAAGAATCTGGTGCAGAAGGGGCACCGTCGCGACGAAGGGATAAGAACAACTCATACTCCTCACGTGAAATCGATACCGATGTAGGCAGTGACGTCGGTGGAGTCGGTATCGAAGAAGATGAAGGCGCACCCGGAAGACCAGCACGCTCCAACGCTGTAAGTCGTTGGTGGTATGAATCCATGATAGATAATATTCTATCACTTCTCTCGACCATCGACTCCTGCGCCAATCTCATCCTCTCGGCCATGGTCATCTGTCCTGTCTGCAGCTCCGTGACCGTGCGCTCTAACCCTCCAACGGTGCACTCTATCCTCTCAGTCTCTCCCTGAGGTCCATAATGCCGCGGTCGAGCGCATCCAATCGTGCTAGCAGCGCAGGATCGTCGTGCTGAGACTGCTCATCGATCCGTCGTAGCAGGTCGTCACGGAGAGACTCCATCATCTGGTGGACTCGGGCAGACTCCTGGGACGGCTGTGGACCATGCACACTAGTAGGAGATGTCCTAGAGGACTGGGTCGCAACTAGGGCGCCATAGGATCCCGTACCGTAGTACGTACCCCTACGGAGTCCACCAGCGGCGGCCATCCACAGCTCGTCCGTCGACGGAGCCTGAGTGGGCTGCGAGGAAGTACCGGCCTCGCCTGCATCAGGTGCACTAGCAGCCGCCCGTTCCCGCAGCCTCTGATACTCGGCCTAGAAAGTACTTATTATTACTAACTTCTAATTTCTAATTAATGTACTTATTATTACTAATTTCTAATTAATGTACTTATTATTTCTAATTTCTAATTAATGTACTTATTATTACTAACTACATGAATATTTATTTGCATCATACTTACTAAGTTATATTAAAATTGACACGAAGTATTAAATTAAGATAACGTATTGTAATACTTACATAAGTCTGCTCGGCCCTCTCGTCAATAAGGTCAACGCCGTGACGATGGGTGGCCAGGAAGACGGTCACCATGTCGGTGTTACCGACCTTCCTTACCTGTAATTAAATATATTATCTTAGTAATAATTTATCGGTTTTGCATTAAAATAATATTTCTAAAAGAAAAAGATATACCAGACGATGGAAATGTTCTGTCATCGAAATCGACCCACCGCACCACTTCGAGGCATGTTGCCTAGCCGCCTTGGCCTTCTCCGACTTCTCCTTGTACTTTGGCTCCTCGAATCGAGCCTTCATCGCATTCCATTGATCAGGGGTGATCCAACCTTGGATCGGCTTTCCGGCACGATCACGATCCTTCTGATCATTGATAGAGTCGCGGATCAGCTTGGCAGCAATGGCAGAAAACATCCCCTCGATAAGCTTGGTCCGGTGCGGTGGATAGAAAAATATATCCTAGAAGAGTGCAAACCAAATATTTATCAGTTATATATAATATACAAAAATTATATGATTCATGTTAAAAGCAAATATATTTTAACCTTGAAGCGCGCAAACCAGAAGGCCTTCCTCTCGTCCGGAGCCTCAGAGTAGTTAATCCAAGCACCACCATAATTATGCTTCAGCATGTGGCCTAGACGTCTCTGTACCTCTGGGGGACGATATCTATACAAACATAAAGAATTCATGAAAAAAGTTAAATTATGATAAAAACAGAAAGAAAAAATTATAAACCAAAATACCTACTTTGTACCGTCGGCCCAGATCTCCATCCTCCTCTCCTCCGGAGGTACGCACGCATCATCTGCATGATGCTGGTCGGCCGTCGGCGCAGCCTCCGCCATCTGCTCATCCGTCTCCATCATCGTATGAGCAGTAGGAACGCTAGACGGGCGATCACTCTCAACAGGCCTGGAACTACTCGTCCCAGGAGATATGCCACGTGACGTCGTCCCACCAGGCCCACCTACTGTCCGATATGGAGGAGTAATCGGTGGCGAAGATCCAGAGCCGGTACCAGAATAAGGTACCAAAGGAAAACTCTGTCCTCTAGCAGTACCTGTAGGAAGTACCGGAGGAGAGTGACCTCGTTGTCCCCTTCGGTACGCTCTGCGTCGACCTGCCATACCTGATAGCAGCATATGATAATACAACAAATAATAGAGACTAGAAATATGAAAGTACAACAAATAATAGAGACTAGAAATATGAAAGTACAACAAATAATAGAGACTAGAAATATGAAAGTACAACAAAGACAAGATAATAACCAAGACAACATATGATGATACATTCTACAATAAACATCTAAGTCCAGATAATGTATTCTAGAAGAAACATCTAAGTTCAGATAAGTATATCTCTCTCAATCATCTTCAGAATAATCATCTTGTTCGTCTTCCTTGACCTCATCTTCCTCTTCCTCCTCATCTTCACTTTCATCTTCGCCTTCGTCGGCTTCGTCTTCCTCTTCGGATAATTCTACATCTTCTACATTATGTGTCGTGTAATGCGTAACTTCCGTGGAGTCCACATCGACAATATTGGTTACAAGAGGTAGCTCGTCCTCCTGGTAAGCTTTTTCGTCAACATCAAAAGTATCTCTGGCTTTAGTCTTGCATACTGCCCACCAGTCAGACTTCGTTGCTTCCCGTCTCGGATAAGTTGTGAAGTACACGAGCTGAGCCTGAGTTGCTAGGACAAACGGTTTGTAGCCTTGATATCTACGCTTGTAGTTTATATCCAGAAGACCATGCTTGTCCTTTTTCCAACCTTGATTTTCAATCGGATCGAACCATTCACACTTGAACAACACGATCTTTGTAGGTTCTCTGCCATTATTATATAACAACTCCACAATCTCTCGCAAGATGCCAAAGAAATCATTTCCTGGATCGACATCTTTGTAGTTCGAAGACTTGATACACAAACAACTATTTTTCGTAGAATCAAGATCCAGGAAGCTGTCTCTGATCGGAGCATTTGTCGACTTGAACCGAAAGCCATTGACACAGTAACTTGGCCATATTTTAACAAAAATAATTGGTCCCTTGGCAAGAGTTCTAATTAATTCAATCTCGGGTGAAATTAGACGATCGACCTGAATATTAAAGAAGCGATAATAAGTTATTTATTACGCAGTTGCATTAGAAGAGGCCAGTAATTACCGAGCTACTTACATATTCGCTCAACCAAGAAGGAAAATGACGTCTCATTTCTTGTTCTAATGCTTCGTCTGTTAGGTAGGGTCTAACCAGCCTCAACTCATCATTATATGTGCTGGAAAACAATGAAGCAACCGCCGATTAGTACAATAATATTAGCTTATACTATTACATTGAGATGACGTAAACTCATCATCCTGAGTTACTTACCCCTCTAGCTTCTCCACTTCATCCTCGTCGCAATTGAGTAATACATACAACTGAGCAGCCCTTAGCTCTTCGTCATTCAAATATCTTTTCTTCATTTTCCCCGAAGGCTTTCCAGACGCATTGAATACTTTCAGTATTCCATCATTAAATTCTTGATATCCGTCGTCGTTTCTCGGAGCCCTCGTTCTATTCGTAGCAACATGAGGTTTGAAATAGGAGGAGCAGAAATTTGTAATCTCCTCGAGAATATAGGCTTCACAAATAGAACCCTCGACCCGAGCCTTATTTTTCACCTTTCTTTTTAGGTGATTCAAATGTCGTTCGAACGGGTATATCCATCGATATTCGACGGGTCCACCAACACTTGCCTCGTAGGAAAGATGAATCGGCAAATGCTCCATAGAGTCAAAGAATCCAGGAGGGAATACCCTCTCTAGCTTGAACAGTGTAACCGCAATGTCCTTCTCTTGTTTTTCTAGACGTTCAACGAGCAATTTCTTAGAACAAAGGTCCCTGAAGAATATGCTAAGCTCCATCAATGGATCCCAAACTTCCTGCGGTAAGAATTCCCAAAATGCAATCGAAATTAACCGCTCCATGAATACGTGACAATCATGGCTCTTCATACCTGTCAGTTTGTTCTCCTTGAGGTCGACGCATCTTCTCAAGTTCGAAACATACCCATCTGGAAATTTCAGACCTTGAATCCACCTACAAAGCCTCACTTTATCCTCCTTCTCCAGTGAGAAAATTGTCTTAGGCTGCTTCAACTTTCCATTCCCGTCCTCTATCAAATACAATGCAGGACGTCTACATATTTCTTCCAAGTCCAATCTAGCCTTTGGATTGTCTTTCGTCTTTCCCTTTACGTCCATTACAGTATTAATTATGTTGTCAAACACATTCTTCTCGATATGCATGACATCAAGGTTATGTCTAATCATATTGGTGCTCCAATATAGAAGATCCCAGAATATACTCCTCTTCGTCCAGTTATGAGTGCGACCAAATCCGTCACACTTGTAGCCCGTAGCAGGCTGCTCAATAGCTCTTGGTAAATCTTTTACCTCTTTCCATATCGTGTATCCGGTCCACCTTGGTGGGGGATTAGCCTTCTCCACAACGCCAGCACGAAAAGCATTCCTATTCCTCCGGTACGGATGATCCTTCGGCAGGAATTGTCGATGACAATCAAAGAAGCACGATTTGCCTCCGTATTTCAAACGAAAAGCCTTAGTGCTGTCCATGCAATACGGACATGAAAGACGACCATGCGTGCTCCATCCAGATAACATTCCATAGGCCGAAAAGTCGTTGATGGTCCACATAAGTGCTGCCCGTATCCGGAAATTTTGTTTTCTAGATACATCGTACGTGTTGGAACCTACTTCCCACAGCTGATTCAACTCATCAATCAACGGCTGTAAATACACATCGATGTTCCTTTTCGGATTGTTCGGACCTGGGATAATAACGGTGAGAAACATATACGGAGTCTTCATGCACATCCAAGGCGGTAGATTGTACAGGGTGACGATCACAGGCCAACACGAATACTGGGATCCCGAAAGTCCGAATGGGGTAAAACCGTCGGAGCAGAGACCCAATCTGACATTACGCGGATCAGAAGCAAAATCTGGATACTCTCGATCAAAGTGCTTCCATGCTTCTCCATCAGATGGGTGATCCAACACTCCTTCGGTATGTTTCCGCTTATGCCAACTCATGTTTTCTGCAGTTTCCTTCACCATAAACAACCGCTGCAATCGCGACGTCAATGGCAAGTAGTGCATCGAAGAGCTAGGCTTCCTGGCACCGACAGACTTTCCTCGACCACATGCCTTGTAGCGATCGACACCACAAAATCTGCAGGCGACTTCATCCTTGTCGTCTTTGTAGTACAACATGCACCCGTTGCGACAGGCATCAATTTTTTCATATCCCATCCAGAGCGATCTAACCATCCTCTTAGACCGGTAGAAGTCTTTAGGCAACTTCGCACCCTCAAGCAATATTTCTATAAGCAACTCCATAAGACGGTTGTAGCAATCTTGCGACATGTTAAAATCGAACTTGATGCTCAACAATCTTGTAACCACCTCCAACGGTGAATGATCCTCACAACCAGGATATAATGGAGTCCTTGCATTCTCCAGCAACTCCATGAACTGTGCAGAATCGGGGTTCGGTGCCTCCTCAGGTGCATCATGATCATCCGGATCGAAACTAGGCCCGGCCGCGTCGAAAACCATGTTCACCAACCCATCGTCGTAAGGAGCGTTGTTGTGGACATCCACATAAGGCTCGTACTCCGATGCTAAAGATACAAGTTCTCCGTGCTCGCTCCACTGATAGTAATTCGGCATGAAACCCTTCGAGTATAAATGATACGTGACATCCACTTCTGGATGATATTTCAAGTTGCGACATCTCACACACGGACACTTAATTTTGGTACCATCTATGTACTGAGAGAACGCCTTGGCAAACTGCAGGAACTGGTGTACACCCTCTATGAATTCATCCCGCACACCGCACATGTCATCAGGATGACGGTTGTACATCCAAGTACGATTCCGCAGATAGTAATTCAGCTCCATAATTCTGTAAGATAGATACATCAAGGTAGTGAATGATATGCAATTGTCAGTTCATGCGGTCTACACTTTCCGCAGTATATGTACACATGACATTTTACGTTAAATGGTCAGAGATTATCTGTCATCTTCTTTTCGCATTGCTAACTTTTATTTCACGTGTTTATGCGTGCGGTGGTCAGAGATTATCGTGGCGGTATATCACCCGTGTCTACAATATTTCATATAGGCTGAGTTGTAGAAGTAAAGTTTTAGGATATTAGTCTATATATTATGTATAGTCCAACCGAGCCAACTCTAAGCTAAACTAGTCCAACTTGGTCAAACTAGCCATTTCTAACTAGCCTTTCTCCCACTAGACACACACATACATATACATGATGTATACAACCACACCATAGTTCCCAGGTTCTTTTAACCTAACTTGCCAGTTGGTACTAACCTCAATAGAACAAACACTCTCACAGCTCAAAATACTAACACATGCTCACGCCTTACTCTTGTGACACTCCCTTTCAAACACAAACACACACCTATATGTTCCCTTACACATGTTGCCATGTTACCTATAAAAATAGGAAACCCTTGTTGTCTAAAATAAGACACAATTGTACAAAGAGAACCATATTGTAGAACTCACACTTTAAGATAATAGATGAAGGAAGACTTGTATGGAGGATCGATAGGGTTGAGCAATGTCATTTTATTCTACAAAGAGAACCATACTGTAGAACTCACATTTTAACACAATTCTACAAAGAGTTGTCATAGGGTGTTGAGCGATGTCATTTTATTCTTTTCTTCTTCTTCTTCTTGGGATTTTCGAGTATTGGATCTTGAGACATATATAGCTAGAACTTACGAAGAATGGAGTACCATACTTCAACAAATAGATGTTGACTAATTGATTTATATACTTGTTGTCTAAAATAAGTGTAGGGATGTTGCAAGGTGAAACAATGTATCAAACACTATATCGAAACCCAAACCCAATATGCAAATCCAAATTAATACAAAAATATACAAGTGTATGTAGGGGATTAAGTGTACAGAGGCAAAATACATATATATGCATGCTTGGGGGTGTCCACGTGTCCAACAAATAGACACAAAGTGTCCAAAATCTCACGAACACACTGTATCAGTGAACACATGGTCGTAACGTGTCTCCGTGTCCATTTTGGACACGAAAAACACCTCAATTAGGGTTAGGGTTTACCTTCAGTCTCCTCACGGTGGTGGAGGAGGAGGGGATTAAGTGTACAGAGGTGAAATACATATATATGCATGCTTACGGGTGTCCACGTGTCCAACAAATGGACACAAAGTGTCCAAAACCTCACGAACACACTGTATCAGTGAACACATGGTCGTAATGTGTCTCCGTGTCCATTTTGGAAACGAAAAATACCTCAATTAGGGTTAGGGTTTATCTTCAGTCTCCTCGCGGTGGTGGAGGAGGAGGATCTTGCGGTGGAGGAAGAGAAGGGGCTCGCGGTAGAGGAGGAGGAGGAGAAGGGGCTCGCCGGAGGGAGGAGAAGGAGCTCGTGGTGGAGGAGGAGGATGAGCGGCGCCGGAGGGAAGGGGGTCGGGCTGTCGTCGAGGTCGGGGGAAGAGGGACGGGAACAAAAAATTTGGGGAGAGGGAGAAATGAAAAGTGGAACCGAGGAAACCCTATTTAGCAGAAATTAGCGACGCCCGAAATACGTCACAAAGCGTCGGTATTGGTTTAATATTCGGCGACGTTATAACCTTTGCGATGCTAAACGTCGCTGAAATGATAAAACTAGCAACGTTTTCCGACAAATCAACGACGTTGGTTTTTATTAGACTATAGGTAGTCGTAATATGTCGCTGTATGTCGCTACCAGCGACGTATTGTGACGCTTAAATTTTGCGTCGCTAAAACCAAAAATATTGGCGACGTTTTAAATTGGCGTCGCTAATTACGTCGCTGATATGACTTATTTTGGTAGTGCAAGGTAAATCTCGATACCTTGCCCAACACCAAGGAAACCCCGCTAATACCCAAGATACTAGCCTAGGCTCCTTAGGGTAGCTAGATACCAACCTATCTAAGGTTTACCTACCAAGAAAAATAGGTATCCTAGGTATCTAGGCTATGTTAGGATACATGGGTATTGGGTTACTCTATTACCTAATCCATATCATGAATTTACCCTCATAACTCTATCACACTCACTCTTACACCACCATCTCACATGATACCACACTCTAATAGGTTTTCCTATAGGTGTCCTATTAGTTTGCACATAGGCTAACTATGGTTCATTAGCTACACTCACTAAGGCTCTCACACACACACACACAAACCTCACAAATACACACACACACACACAAGGCAAAATGTGGACAGGTTTGTGAGGCAATGACAGGACTGATTTCAAGTCTAAAATGGGGCTAATGTGGACTGGTTTTGGAGTGTTTTAGGACTGAAACATGGGGTGAATTTGGAGACTGTTTTGACAGTCCAAGGGGACTGATTTCTGGTGTATTGGGACAGCTAGAGGGCTGTTTTGGAGGGTGGTTTATGGGGGTTCAAGTGACAGCCAATGGGTTGATATTGGAGGGTGTTTAGGACAGCAATGTATAGGTAAAACCTGGACTGTAATGTGGGCTAAATGGGGACTGTTGGACAGCCGACAGATGGTAAAAACCTGGACTGTTCTGGGCTTACAAAAGGACAGCCATGCTGGAAATTAGGGGACTATTTTATGACAGTTTATGGGTTGATATAGGGGAAGGTTTCTGGACTGAAATGGCAGTCCAAGGGACAGCCATGTAGGGCAAGTTTGGGACTGATCTTGACAGTGTAAACTAGGTTAAGGGACAGCAGGGTATGGGGGTTCTCTCCTACCTCCTAACACTCCAAACCACTCTTCAATCTCCTCTATCTAACACTCAACCATTTAATCAAACACCACCACTACACACCCCTCTACCAACACAAACACACACACTCACCTCTACACTTGGCCGACCCTCTATGCCCACAACCAAATCAAGTATCACACACCACATAATATATACACTTATATATATATAAGCCATATATATATATATATATATATATATATATGTATATATATATATATATATATATATATATATAGAGAGAGAGAGAGAGAGAGAGAGAGAGAGAAATGATACATCTATAACCATATATATACATATAGATATTTGCAATATGATACATAATGATACATAGGAGAAATCATTCTAAAACACATAGTAAAATCTGGAATAATATTTAGAACAACATAAAAACAATATCCAATTAATTCCACAAGTGTCCAAATAGGGTTTTCCCCATTAAGACACGATCCTACTCCTAGGACACCTCTACAAATATCCAAATGGACACGAAATGGACACCAATGGGCACCAAACCATGGGGGTCAATCCTAAGGGTCAAAATGAATCTAATGCATGAGAGAAAAGAGAAGGAGAAGGGATTTATACCTCCCGGTGACTCGAATCGATCCTGAAATGCCACCGACACGTAGGAATCCCAAACGGACACGAACGAGCTCCGAATCCTCTCAAACTTGAGGAGCTCCTCCCTTGTCTAGAATGGTGAAGGAAGGATGAAGGTTTGGTGAAGAAATGGGAAGATTTGGTGATGATTTGTTTAGGGTTTGCTCTCAAATCAATTTGGGGAAGAACAAGAGAGAGAAATGAAAGAGGGAAATGATGAAGTGATGGAGCCTTATCCCTACATGGTGGCCGGCCATAAAGTGGCTTTTGTCCTATATAGGAAAAGTCCAAAAGCCCCTATACTAATCTATTTGCTAATACATTGGTAAGGGGTTAAGTCGGAGGTAGTTTGGTCAATCCTAAATCACTAATCTCAATTAATACTAACCAAAATATTTAGCCTAGTCACTAACTAAAATACTAACATGTGGGCCATGGCTAACTAGTGTGTGGGCCCGCTAAGGTCAACACTACCCCGGATCCCCGATACAAGTCGGAATGAGTTGAAATTCGAACCCACTCAAAAAACCCAAAATAATACAATAAATAAATAAATAATTCCAAAATAATTTTAAAGTGGAAAATTACCAAAATACCCCTGTTCATGAAAACTGGGGGTGACACAAAGGCTACGCCAAGCTTTGCATCGAGGGAAAGTGCCGTACACGCGATCGACTTGAACGACCAAGTTCTCGGGTGCCTAGACTTAAGCCAATAGCCGTGCAAGACGACTTAACTCACGGGACGTGCGAAGGCTATATCAAGCCTTGGACGAAGGGACCGTGCATGCATTTTCAAGCATTCACGCGGGCGACGCCTATGACTTAGGCTAACTCGAGCGTTGGGACAAAACGACGTGACCGTGCATGCTTTATCAAGCATTCAAGCAGGTGACGCCTATGACTTAGGCTCATTCGAGTGTCAGGGCAACTTAGCAACTTAGGCCAACTTCCTTCTCCCAAGCCACGGGACGAAGGATCGAGTGTCATTTGAAAGCACGCTGAGCCGACTTCTAAGCAGACCGTGGGACCATTTTCCATGTTCTAGGACATTCCGACGGGTCGAAATTATTTCCTTAGCTATGTGGATGCATCTCTTTTATTAACAATCCTAACTTGTGCAAGTTAAAAATATGCGAGTTATTAAGTGAAGGCTAAGATGAGGCGAGTTCACTGAAACTACCCCACCTGAGCGAGGAGTCACCTCGACCGAGCGAGCCTTCGAGCAGCCGTTGCGAGGCTAAGTCCGAACGCCGTCGGCGTTTTGATTCCTCCGATTGACTTTGCAGGATGGGGCACTACAACATACACCACTCAGAACAAGTCTTGTCCTCGAGACTTTCCTGAAGGCAAGCCTTCCTACCATTTCTATGGCCAAGACTTAATCGAGACTTAGACACGGAACTATAACAGTCATGCGGGATACGCCATAATTTATCGTACACGCTCCGCCCACGCGTTTCTTCGATTCCGAGCCACGCTCGTACTATTATCATTCCTTTCTTTTTAACACGATCTCAATCCCGATACTTTCTATTCCTCAAGTCTCGTTTGGAATTCAACGTTTCACTTGGTTGGATCGTGCACGCATTCCAGGCGTCTCCAAAATATATGCATTCACCAAACCGCGTGATAGAGAATTCATTATTCTCACTCGAGTCGTATCGTACACATACTCAAGCGTCCCCAAAATATATGCATGTCAGCCGAATCTCGTGAGCAAGGTTTCCTATATTCGTGATTCACACTAGCCATCCATGCCAATCTTCAAGATCAATCTTTCGATTGCTAACTCTTGAAACATAGGCGTCTCGCCTAACCGCTAGGCCATTTCTCAAGGCTAAGTCAATGTCAGGATTGGAATCATAGTTCTCCAACAATAATGCCAACACTGACCCCAATCCTAGGGTCAAACCAAAGTCGATAGTACGGAGTTTTCTACCCAAGCTCGCTTCACTCAAATTTCTAAACATCGAGCATGATCACCTAATTCTCATCAAGGCACTCGTTGCGTATATTCGAATCTATTTCAAATCACCAATTCTAACCAATTCATGTATTCGATCACGAGGTCATCTAGCTCGACAATATGTTGTGCCCCAATCTCATGCGAGTCCGATTATCCACGGTGGTTCATGAATCACCATGCAACGCTTCCGCGGGATAATCATTCTCATCGGGGGGTAACTCTTGCTTGCGTCTAGATTATTCATTCTTGATACGCAGATTGGACCTACGCAATCCTCAAATTCGACCGTCACGTATGCTAAGTCATTCTCGAGTCCACCTTCGCGTCAAACCATAAGTCGAAGCACACAAATTGCCACGCCATGCTAGTTCAATCACCCCCGCTGTATGAATCACCATACCAGCGCTCACGCAGAGTGATAGCCCTAATCGGTACGACGCATGTGCGAGGCTGGAGTTGCACTCGCATAAGACAAAGACGTCAACATTGTGGTTGTCAACGAAGCAAATCCAAACATTTTCATTTTCATCCAAGCCAAGATCTCAATTTGATAGTCCGTTTGTCATTCGTTCAACCAAAAAAATCCTCGAACCAAGTTTATCTTTTCCTCGACACATTTCAACATCCCGAGTATAGCATCCATCGGAACAATGATATTTACACGATCGTCATTCGCCGAGTCAGAGTACTCCCGAGTTATCGCATATCAATCTTTGATACGCCTCAATACCATCGACGATATGCGTAACCTGACGATCTTCCTTTGCAACCAATTTTGAGTCGTACGACTGATGCTATTGTCCGAACTGGATATACCACAATTCCAATCGATCAAGTCCGAAATCACAAGCACGATCCTCTAGGTTTCCTCGATCAAGACATTCATTTTTATTCATCGTTCCGAGTCGTGATTCAATATCATTTTCTAACTCGCATTGCCCATTCACAAGTTGTCCGAACGACATCTCGTTTGAGACAATCGAAGTCACGACCAACTAAGCGTGACGCGTTCTAAGGCTTTGCACGATCGCATCGCCGCGCCGACATACTCGCCGTTACCCTTAATCCTCAATTTTGCTCGAATGATTTCCAAGACAAACCATACACCACTCAGGATTCGAGCCATTCGATCTAGTCATTAATCACGTTCGCATCATTCGCTAAGACATCTTTCAGATTCGTTCGACGAATCTCTAGCGTAATCGCTCACATCGTCTCGACGTACTAAGTCGACCGCACTACTCCTTAAAATCCAAATCAATCTTCCGTGCACGCCTAAGCGTTAATTCGATAGCGTTCCTATCGATATACACTCTAAGTGTAACTCCGTTCCCGACCGAACGATACTTAATATTGCTCGTGACTCGTTTGCACCAAAAAGTCGAGGTGCGCGACGCGCGGCACAACTTAGCCAAAAGGCCGTGTGTATAACCATCCCGTGCGGACTATATTCGAGCTTGCATGCTCATTTGCTAATGTTGACGTAGGACTAGTTGGGCACGCACGTGACTCGCTAACTTTAGCACGAGTTTTCTATCAAGTCAAGTTTGACACCGTTCGGCACAAAGGCCTACCGATGCGTTCGATTGAACGCTTGCACGAGCTTTTAAAAATATTTAGACTTATTGTATGAACATGTCGAGGGACATTTGAGAGAGAGCGCACACTTCTTCATCGACGACGAGCTTTCAAAACTGATAGATCGACATGAAGTCCAAGGATGTAAAGCCGTACTCTGATACCATTATGTCACGCCCCGCTCCCGTAGGAGCGATCGTCCTCGCTAAGGCGTGATACCGTACGAGCCTAGATTGCGCTCATGTAAGGTAGTTCCATAATGGCCGATTACATCAGCGACGACGGGGTCGTCGCACAGAAGTTCCAAGCAGAAATATTAAACATGCAGCGAAAATTTAAAGGCAAAACACAAGTTATTCAAAAGAACTCTTTATTAATATTGAACAATGATATTACAATGGGCGTAAGGCCTTGATTACAAGTCTCTCGTGCTCACTTTTCCCTCATTTTACAACTCACTCTGCTCTCTCTCATCTCTCGATACAATGCTTGAGCCAGCGGAAGCTCCGGAAGGCGATGTCCATACATTATGTCCTGTATAAGTCTTCGATTCTACGCGACCGCATGCTTCAAATCGCCAAGGAACTCCGTTCCTCGACGCATCTAAGCGATCTCTGCGCCACGAGCTTCTACATGTGCCTGCACATGGAAACTGTGTGGGTGTCAGTACTCAACTGTACTGGTAGAGTGAGCTAATCGCCCACCCATACAAAATTGACACGTTCATTTACTTTTGTGCAGTACAAGTTCCTTTACGATTGTCTTTCTAGTCTTGTCTTAGGATCAGTTTTAGAATAAGACGTCTGACCAACCCGAAGTGCTACGACATGGTCGTGCTACAATGCCAACGTGTATTCCGATCGAGGCAGTGCCTCATCGCCTAGGTACTTGACCAACCTTCAACTCGGGACGGCAGGGTCGTGCCATACTCTATTCGTGCCTTCAACATAATCGAGACCGTGTTTCGCCGAGGAGCAACTCATGCGAACTCGGCCGTGCCAAGACTTTTACTTGAACTCAAGTGCCTCTACCAATTCTCGTGTGCGATCGACGTCAAGGGGGAACGATTCGTGCAGGTCGTGCCTCTAGACCTTGTTTAGACTTGTTCGTGCTTCAAGATTAAGGTCGTGCCTCACTATCAAGACTTATCAAGCTACCGCCTTGCGGCCTTTTCTGACTTAAACTCAAGACAACTCACATTCAAACTATGCAACTTATATACCGACAACATAAGACTCGACGCCACATCTCGTGCCGAAGTACGTCGTCTATGTTGCAACCAAATCTTAGGCCCAACATTTTGTGTTCCAACTGTACTCACACATTCAACTCAACTTCCTTGATACACTACGCTCAATACTCGACTCAATCCAAAGGAATTTACGCGGATCGCGGCTCATGCCGACTCATCTATATGAACTAGTCACTAGCGCCCAACGCTATAATGGACTTGGCTCAGGGGATTCGGTCCGCCCTTCCACGGGTAGCTAGCCCCGGAAGTGCCGAATCTCCCATGCGGTTATCCAGCATCCTTCTTTGAGCCAACTCGCTTCTCCCGGGCCAAATGATCCCGGTGCCCCGGCGATCACTCGAGAAGACTTCCACCTTGTACAAGTTGTCCAATGACCATACAAGACTCGACTCGAACTGACGTCTCACACAGTCAATCTACTTCTAGTGTTACCATCTCTTTCAGGGCTAAGTTCAACACTTCTCACATCTTAGACCTTGCCTCGATGACCCAGTCGCGAGCATTCTTCTTTCTTGCCCTATCATTTCACTCAACTCAAGAACAACTATTAAAACACTTTTCAGAACTCAATAAATCAACTGTGGCCCGTGCCTTAGACAGACCTTGTTCTCTAGGCGATGCTATCGCTCAAGTCATATACTTTATACGACGAACCTTGTTCTCAAGGGACTACGTGACTTGACAACCGCAGATAGAACGGGACAGTGCTAGAAATGGCTTAGACCGACCGGCATAACTTTACCTAACTTATTTGCGTAGCGACTTGACGAGCAAAGGCTACACCAAGCTTTGTATCGAGGGAAAGTGCCGTACATGCGATCGACTTGAACGACCAAGTTCTCGGGTGCCTAGACTTAAGCTAATAGCCGTACAAGACGACTTAATTCACGGGACGTGCGAAGGCTATGCCAAGCCTTGGACGACGGGACCGTGCATGCATTTTCAAGCATTCATGCGAGCGACGCCTATGACTTAGGCTAACTCGAGCGTTGGGACAAAACGACGGGACCGTGCATGCTTTATCAAGAATTCAAGCAGGCGACGCCTATGACTTAGGCTCATTCGAGTGTCAGGGCAACTTAGCAACTTAGGCCAACTTCCTTCTTCCAAGCCACGGGACGAAGGATCGAGTGTCATTTGAAAGTACGTTGAGCCGACTTTTAAGCAGACCGTGGGACCATTTTCCCTGTTCTAGGACATTCCAACGGGTCAGAATTATTTCCTTAGCTATGTGGATGCGTCTCTTTTATTAACAATCCTAACTTGTGCAAGTTGAAAACATGCGAGTTATTAAGTGAAGGCTAAGATGAGGCGAGTTCACCGAAACTATCCCACCTGAGCGAGGAGTCGCCTCGCCCGAGCGAGCCTTCGAGCAGCCGTTGCGAGGCTAAGTCCGAACGCCGTCGACGTTTCGATTCCTCCGATTGACTTTGCAGGACGGGGCACTACATTCCGTGCCGAAGCACGTCGTCTATGTTGTATCATTTCTTAGGCCCAAACATTTGTGTTCTAACCATACACACATTCAACTAGACTAAATCCAAAGGCACACACGCGGATTGCAGCTCGTGCCGACCCATATATATGAATTGGTCACTAACACCACAAGCTATCGTGGACTTATAGCCTTATTATTCGGTGACCCTTTCAACGCAAGTAGCTAGTCCCGAAGAAAGTTCTCGAATAACCCGAGCGGTTCGTCCAGCTACGGCTATACCGTGTTTCCCTCCGGAACGACGCGGTCCCATGGCGTGCAGGGTTGCCGCTCGTGGAAACTCTTCCTTGTCGACAAGTTGTCCAATGACCATGCAAGACTCAACTCGAACTGACGTCTCACACAGTCATTCTTCTTCCAGTATTACCATCTCTTTCAAAACCAAGTTGAGACTTCTATCCATGAGACCCCTCGACGACCCATGGTCGCGAGCATTCTTTCCATGTTACCATATCATTTCATTCAACTCATGAATGCCTATTCGATAGTCCTTTCTCCAAAACTCATTAAATCAACCGTGGTTCATACCTTAAACACTAAGCCCGTGCATCGTACCTTAAACTGACTTACGTTCTACGCGACGCTATCGCCCAAGTCATACTTTATATGACGGGCCTTGAGACCGTAAGACTATGTGGTTATGACCAACCGTAGAACTCGTAGGACCGTGCTTGCTACCACTCTGATAGCCTAACATAACTTGCCTGACTTAAACGCACAACGATTCGACGAGCAAAGGCTGCGTCAAGCCTTGCGTCGGGGGAACGTGCTGTGCACGCGTTCGACTTTGAACAACCAAGTTATTTGAGGTGCCTAGACTTATGCCACAAGCCGTGCAATACAACTTAACCCGTCGGCGAACAGAGGCTATGCCACGCCTTGGGCGAAGAGACCGTGCATACTTTATGAAGCATTTATGCGAGCGACGTCTATGAATTTGGCTAACTCTTAACTTGTGGCGAAGACCAACTTTTCCTTCTCCCAAGCCACGGGACGAAGGACCGAGTATCATTTTCAAAGCACGCCATGCACCAACTCTAAGCCGACCGTTGGACCTTTTCATATTCTATCTCAATTCGACCCGTCGGGATTACTCCCTGTAGCTATGTGGATTCATCTCTTTTATTATTAAGCCTACTTGTGCAAGTTAAAAACATGCGATTTATTATGTGAAGGCTAAGATGAGACAAGTTCACCGAAACTACCCCACCAGAGCGAGCGGTCGCCTCGACCGAGCGATGTCTTCGAGCAGCCGTTGCAAGGCTAAGTTCGAACGCCGTCGGCATTTCGATTCCTCCGATTGACTGAGCGGGACGGGGCACTACAATCTCAACTTTGAAATCCATTTACATATTACCAGTTTATCATCTCTACTCAATGTAAATGGTGTTGGAGGCTTCACCCAGTTACCATTGGACCTTTGCGACAGATGCAACTCTGGATGCTTGCAAATAATTTTTAAGTCCTTCCTTGCTTTAATATTATCTTTCATTTTTCCCTTAATATCCATCACAGTATTAAATATTTTGTCAAATATTTTTTTTTCAATATGCATAACATCAAGATTGTTTCTTATGAGATTATCCAGCCAATAAGGCAAATCCCAAAAGATACTTCGTTTCGTCCAATTGTAATATTGTCCGAAGCCTTCAATGTGATGGCCCGATTCCGAATTTTCCATGACAGTTGGTAAATCTTGAACCTCTTCCCAAACTACCTCTCTCGCTAATCTCAACGGGGGAAGAGATACTTCCCGTTTACCAGCCCTGAAGGCATCTCTGTTCCTTCTCCACGAATGTGACGAAGAAAGAAACTGGCGGTGGCAATAAAAAAACACGCCTTTCCTCTATTCTGAAGGCGGAATGCCTTACTCTTTTCCATGCATATCGGACATGACATAATACCATGAGTACTCCACCCCGATAACATCCCGTAAGCTAGAAAATTGTTGATGGTCCACATGAGCATCGCCCTCATCTGAAAGTTCTTCTTTGGATTTCTTGGACCGGGTATGATTGTTTCAACTCGTCCACCAACGGTTGCAAGTAGATATCGATGTTCTTCTTTGGATTTCTTGGACCGGGTATGATAAGTGTGAGAAACAAGTAAGGAGTTTTCAGGCACATCCACGGGGGTAGATTGTACGGGGTCAAAATCACCGGCCAACAAGAGTATTGCGTCCCCGACTTTCCGAATGGAGTGAATCCATCAGAACATAAAGCCAATCGAACATTCCTAGGCTCCGCAGCAAAATCAGGATGACACCGATCAAAATGCTTCCATGCTTCTCCATCGGCAGGATGAGATAATTCTCCTTCATCAATCTTCCGTTCTTTGTTATGCCATGTCATGTATTGTGCAGTATTTGCAGACATATACATCCTCTGTAGCCTCTTTGTGATTGGCAAGAACTGCATATACTTATACGGGTGCATCCGCATCCGGGCAATTAATTTTCCTTTGCCCCGGATTGGCTTGTACCGGTCCTCGTCACAGAAAATACAGTTGTCTTTATCACTGTTCTTCTTGTAGTATAGCATGCAACCATTTCGACAGCAGTCTATCTTCTGGTAGCCCAATCCGAGTTTTTGCATCATCATCTTCTACTTGTAGAAGCTTTCAGGCAAATCATTTGATCCTTTTGGCAACAACTCTCTTACAAGCTGAATTATCCGGTCATAGCATTCTTGCGGTAAGTTAAAATCAGATTTAAGGTTCAACAGCCGCATCACCACCGACAATACCGAATGAGAATCACAACCCGGATATAACGGAGTATCAGCATGCTTGAACATATCGTAGAACTCCTTTGCATCAGGATTCAGATCCTCACGTGCCACAGCAAAATCTAATACTATCTCACGTGCCAAGTTTGTTGGTTGCCGATATTCAAAATGATCTTCGAGAGTAGAATCTCTCACCTCGGTATTGAAGAAGGACTGAGATTGCGAAGCTGGAGATTCTCCTTGATTAATCCACACGTTGTAGTTCGGCATGAAACCCTTCTTGTAAAGGTGCTCTCTCACGAGTGACACCTCTCTAAATGGTATATTCTTACATTTGACACAAGGGCACTTTATGCGCCTTCCGTCTATGAAATCGGCATGGCTACTTGCATATATGAGAAATTGCTCGACGCCTGCCTTGAAATCGTCCGTCAAGCCAATCATACTCTCATGTTGCCGATTGTACATCCACGAACGGTCAAGTAAGTATCGACTCATTGTTCTAATCCACGTGAATGATTCTGCACCAAGAATTAAGATGCTATATATCACTTGGTATCATAAAACAAATCTAGTATAACTTGGTATGACGTACCCCTCACGTACATTCTGTCACGACCCGTTACCCAAATTGTTGGGCTGGGCCGAGTCATATCCAGCCTACGCTTGAGATAAGCGCAGTAAGCTGTTCTAGAGATAACAAGATAAGACTAAATGTGCTAACAGTTCTATAAGTAAAGAAGAGTCATAAATGCTCCAAACACAAAAGTCATCTCATATAATAATAAGTCCAAGTACAAGTCTGAAATGTAAAACTGGATACAGGTCCAGTTACAAAATACGTAGTCTAATACATGACTACACTAAATATCCCGATCAACTACGCAAACTAGACGAGGTTCCCCGCAGGTACATCATCGTAAGACAAAGCCTGGTCCTCGGCAGTAACTCCATAATATGGGTCACAGAGCAACTCCTCCTCAGTAAGAATACCTACAACGTTATCCTGTCAGGACGGGAGCAAGTACTGATTCTAGCAAACTAAATATACGAAGCATGAACAGAAATGTAATAAACTGGAATCATGGCATATCATGGTTTAATTGGTTCTTTTTAGAAGTGACAACATATAGTTTAAAAAGTTTAAAACCGTAGTATGTACGTGAATCGGTCAATAGGTGAATAGGATGTACAGCGGCACATATCAAGTTTTTTTGGCATGCACATACGTGCACGAACGGCATCGGTGTATATCCATACACAAACGCGAGATCAGAACATACGACAAAGTTACATATAGAATGTTACCGTGCGCGGTAAATACATACGGAGAAGGGGGTCATGTTCACGTACACTACTAACAGTTTCTCCTTAACCCGTTATTTAAACATGTGAGAGATATGAAAATTGTCCTAAACATGGCAGAGACTGAAAGTAATACAATATGCAAAGTTTTAACTTGCTACCCCAAGGATCAGCATTTAACATGGTTGGTAAAACACAGTTTATTGTTTATAGCAGTATGTAAAGTTTGTAGAAAGTACTTGCCTTTAGCAAGCAAAGCAGCGATAAAAAGGCTATAGATGCCTGATAACTCGTCACTGTAGAAATAAATAGATAACTTAGTTTTTATACTAAGTTAAACACTAAGACACTAGTGGTGCAACACGACTTTCTGATTGAACACCTAGCCAAATGGTGACTTTAGCATAGGAGACCAATGTGGGGTGACACAATACTCAAACTAACTTTCTAGGGTCTTTACACTAGTGTGGGGTGAGGTTCAGTACGACTAAAACGCAAAACAACACAAAAAGTTGCAAGTCGTAATTATTCAATAATTAAATCAACTGTACACTATGTTCCAACAATTTTGAGATAGACAAAAAACTTTTTTACATAAATAAAGTACCAAAATGATCCTTGTTAATTATAGAATTATACTAATTTTCTGAAATTTATAAACCCTCATAAATATTTATTAAAAATCAGCAAAAATAAATACTGAAAATGAGTTCTGTTTTCCTATTTTTATAAAATACCAAAAGCACTTAATAAATGCTGGAAATTATAGTAAATTGTCTAAATTAACAGAGTATTCAATACAATTTTTCAGATTTTTACAGCACCTAAAATATATATAAAATTCAAAATAGCAAGCAACAGTTTCTGAAAAATAATTAATTAATTATTACTATTTTAGTCCATGTATTCGAATGAACCGAAGTCCAGATACAGGACCCAGAGCCATGAATCAAGTCCAATAGGACTTGTACAGACTCTAAATGTATTAGACACAATT
>JANAVB010019400.1:1340414-1607441 GCA_029216955.1 Iris pallida
TTATGCATACGTCTATATATGTTTTAGTTTGTTCTTTTTAAAATATAGCATTTGTCATTTAGGTTGTTATTTTGACGAAACTGACGTAAAAATATTTATTTGCGTTCTCACGTTTGTTGTTTTTACCATAAGAAATAGATAAAAAAAATCAAAAATAAAAAAAATACAAAACAAACGTGGGAGTGTTTGCTTTTTAAAATTTTAGGAAATAACAAAGATGGGATCATTTATGTAATTAAGGACTTTCGAGGGACTTTATTGCAAATTCAGAAGGAAAAGGAATATTCTATTTGGAGGAGAATTCCACGTGGCACTCTGCCACCGGTAGAAATACGCGGGGCTCGGCAACAGTAGGGAACCGAGAAGCACCGATCGAAGCTCGATCCTGACCGTCCGATCGCCATTAATAGGAGCCCTCCCCTCCCCCTCCCCTCCGCTCGATCCCTCCGGCGAAGTTCCTCCCTCTGGAATTCCGCCGTTCCGGTGAGCCCTAGGGTTACGGCTAGGGTTAGGGTTAGGATTTCTTTACAAAGTTCAATTTTTTTATTCCCAACGATTGAAGCTTTTTATTGTTTTCTTCTTCTTCGTCCTTTTTCCACATGGATTAGGTGCTGAATTGGGAGATTAGGGCTTCTTCCTCTGATCGGAGTTCGGGGGAGATGGAGATTAGGGTTTTCGTGGATTGCGATTTGGGGGATTGAGGTTTGGAGTTTGGCGGCGGTGGGAAGAGGAGGCGATGGGCTGCTTTCCGTCCAAGTCGAGGAGGCAGTTCCCCGGACACGAGGATCCGGTGCTCCTCTCGTCGCAAACTGCTTGTAAGCTCCTAAAGTTCCAATCTTTCTGTTCGATTCTTTGCAAAGTTGCAACCTTTGAATTCTTCTACGTGTGGTTATTATTTTTATTTTCTTTGGAGGAAGAAATTAAAATTTTAAGGAGGTGATTTGTGATTGGATTTATATTGAGATGCTACTTTTGGCCAGAAATTACAATGCTGATCCCTGTTGAAGAATTGAATATGGGAAACTATTTGGAATGTCCGATGCTACAGGGACACATGCACCTATTTTTGGACTGTTCCTGCTTCATAGATATCTCGATCTTGGTCTTTGCTAATGAATTGCTAGAGTTTGGTATCATTTGTTTATTCGGATTCATTTACATGTTTTTTGATTCTTTGTTTATGAGTTAATTGTTGTTTCACTTGTATGTTTGTAGATTTATGATACTTTTGAATGTGACTTATAGTTATAACCACACTTTTTGATCATATTTGGATGATTCGTTGAGCGCTAGTTTGTACTTGGTAACAGAAGGGTCTAAGGTGAATGGTGTCCTATACACGTTGTAATCATTTCCTTTGGATATGTACACATGTGAATGGATTCCTCCTCTTACCATTGCGTACGTTTTACCGTACTTCGTCTTGATTCGAGAGCCACTATCGTGCTTACTTAAGAACATATTTGGTCTTAAAACAAGAATATGTCTTATCGGCAACTTACAAGGAAATTAAGTTATGTTCGGGTATCATGTCTTTTCTTTTGTGCTAATCTACCCCCCTCAACAACTTAACGTGTGTGAATTTGTTTGTCAATTTCTGCCATTTTTCATGGTATTAATATCATTTCTTTAAGTTATTAAGATAATATTTTACTGCGTGCGTCTTGGAAGTTTCGTTATGTCTTTGAAGTGAGAGGAAAGAGGGAACTATTGGAAGTTAGTAATCTGTTTGGGTCAGATTCTTGATCAAAAAAGTTGTTTTGTTATATGCCTTTGATATTAACATGGTGTTTTGAAAATTTTTTTTACTTGTGATATTATCTTATTATACAGTCAGCGTTAGTGAAGTTGAGGCACTGTTCGAACTGTACAAGAGCATTAGCGGTTCTGTCATTGACGATGGGCTAATTAACAAGGTAACAATCATTTGGGTTTGACATATGTTGTTTGTTTTTTTCTTCTTTTGTATGTAATTTTATGGCATTGAATTTGCATGGTATTATCTCTTGTGTAAGCTTCCTTTACTTCCTGGATCATTTCGAAGATCTTCCTTTTATGCATTTGTTATAGCTTTCTTTAATTGGCAGTTTCTATTTTTTTTTTTTTTTTCATAATATAGTTATGTTTTAGATGAAGGTTTTTGTATTTGTTATGTCATAAAAAGTCTCTCTCAACCTGTGTGCACTATCTTTTGAGAAAGGCCATATAAGCTTATTTTACCTTTGGTTCTGTACATGCATGACTGTTGCAGGGTGTGTTGTAATGGAAAGACAGTCTTGAGTTACTCACATGTTGGGTAACAAGCGGGAGTTTCTTAAGCTATAAGCATACTATTGTGCTATAAGATTAACAATAGTGGGATCTAGAGGTGGGTTTCCAGAAGCTAGACTAAATTGTAGTGCATACTAAACCAGGATGAAATTGAATTATCTTTCCGCCCTAGTAATTGTATTTTTCACTTTTAACCAAGTTTATAGGTGTATGTGTGCACGTATATCCAAATTATGTTTTCACCTATATTAATGGACCTACTTTCCTCTTCCTCTCCTTCCTGATGCTTTTGCTCTTCTAACGTCGTCCTGAAGCCATCAGAAGAACGTCCTTCCACACTCTTAGGACTTTCTCTTCTTTGTACCCTTAGAGCATCTCCAACCCTGTGGCGTGAGGCACAAGACAATGTCTTCTATAGGTGGCAACACTATATTCACAAAAGACAATGAAGTAGAAAAGTCTTCTCCAATGCAAAAGTTTTGAGAAGACAATAAAGAAAAACTTTTTTTCCAACTTCCAAGACTTCTCCTCCTCTTCTTCCTTTCTTCTAAATATTTTTTGTTCATAATTGATAACATGGAGGTGAAGACATCGTCAAGTGCATTGTCTAGGACTAGACAACCAATTTTACAATGTCTTTTATAACTTTTGCCACGTAAGCTTCACAATTTACTTGACAATTGCATTGGAGAAGGATTTCTAAATAAAAATTTGTCATTCCTATGTGGCAACAACTTTTTTTCCTTCTAAAATCACAATAGGGTTGGAGATGCACTTAGTTAGTTGGTAACATTCACAAGCCACTGCGACATCTCTGCTCCTTCACCAGCCCTTAATGTGCCGGCAACTCTGGAATTCCACAACCCCATTCTCGCATCTTCAGTTACCCCTTCACCTCCACGTATTTCTGTATGTTGGCACCACTAAACTTCGCTGCCCAGAGGGACTAGCTCCATCTTCTTTCTTCCTAGTGCCCATGATGGCAAGATAGCACTGTCACTGCCTTAGTATACCCAGGAAAAGAAAATAATAAAGTGAATCATCAAATGAGGAGTTTGAATATCCAAAAGTTGTGAAAGTTCCTATAATTTGCACCTGTGCCATTCTTCGGCAAAACAGGTCATTTGACCAAACCAACCATCGATACATGAGGATGATTCCTAACTAAAAAAAAGAGAGAAACTTCGAAAAAGCATTATTTCATATGTTGGACCTACTAAAGATCTTACATTTTATCATATTGACTTTTTGCTGGTTATGATAGGTTTCTTTTATTCATCTGTCTGAAGATGCATTGCTGATTTGATATAGTTTTTGACCTTCACTCTGCAGGAAGAATTTCAGCTTGCTTTATTTAAGAACAGGAAAAAGGAAAATCTCTTCGCAAACCGGGTACTTTCTTTTCTGAACCTTACATTTCAATATTACCTTATAATCTGTTATAGATTAATTGATTCCTGTGAAATGAGTTGTGTTCACTTTTACACGTTTATTTAGTTATGCTTTATTCACAGATAGAGACATAAGTATTACATTTGGTTTTCTATTATTTCTAATCATTTCAATGAAGTAATGAAGTTCAACACATTTCTTAGTCATCATTATTTAACATGAGGCCGGCTCATTTTCACAAGAAGATTAAAATTCAAGCCATATTCACCTAACTATGACGAGTATGGCTATTTACTTGTGTACCAATGGAGCCAAGAGTATTACTTTTGCCTATTTATTGTATTTTTGATGCCAAAACTTGTATGCGTGCAATATGTTTCTGTTGTCTTTTCACCTTGAAATCCTTTCCTCACTAGCTTCTTTCTACCTTTTCCTTGATTTCTTTGGTTATATCATTTTTAAATTGCAATTTACTTTCTGAATCATCTACCTTTGCTATGCCCATCCTCGTTTTCTTTGGTAACTTTCACATCAAATGGAATCTACCTCATCCATATATCAGAAGATTGTATCTTATGTATCACTCAAAATCCCTGTAAAGCTGAATAATGTGAGAGTGTGATCAATGTTTATGTATAGATGGAATTCTTCTGAAGTTAGATTTTACCCTTAACAGTTCTGATCCTCATGATTGCAGATCTTTGACTTATTTGATGTAAAGCAAAAGGGAGTCATTGATTTTGGTGACTTTGTCCGAGCGCTGAATGTATTTCACCCGAGTGCCCCACATGAAGAAAAAATTGATTGTGAGTTGCTAGCATAGCTGCAAATTTCTGATATAGTAATAGAACATGATCACCAAAATTGCTTAATGTAACTTGCTGTTGCAGTTTCATTCAAGCTTTATGATTTGGATGGCACGGGGTATATTGAACGGAAGGAGGTATTTTAGAAAATTCAGTCTATGTTTTCGTACTTAATACACCCATTTCAGTCGAGCCTACTATAACGAGATACCATACAATATTACCCTAATTTGGCAGGTCAAGCAGATGCTAATTGCTCTACTGTGCGAGTCTGAAATGAGATTGTCTGACGAAACCATCGAGTTAATCTTAGACAAGGTAGGATTCTATTGCTGGAACCTCTCTAGGTTCGAAAACAGCAGTTCTGCCGAATCTTATTTATGTTCCTAACTGTTTTTCTAATAAGTATATTTGTCTTGAGCAGACATTCATGGATGCCGATGTGGACCAGGACGGGAAGATATCTAAGTCGGAATGGAAAAACTTTGTTTCCCGCAATCCATCGTTGTTAAAGATAATGACCCTCCCATATCTCAGGCAAGTTTTATTGCTCCTAAGTGTTACTTTTCTTCTGTGTCATATTATTCTTTCACGAGCCATAAATGTTTTGTATTTAGGCTTTCCTTCTCTTGTTTATTCATACAAACATGTTACGGTCGTATACTTGAATCCTAGGAGAGTTCTTGGTGGCCTTGTTACGCATAGTATGAGCACATATCTGTAGGCTATTGGCATTTCCCATATCGGTATTTCCAAAAACTGATAACCATCATTGGTTTAAAATATTAGATGAGGATATGGTAGAGTTACTGATCTATAATCAAATATGGTTCAAGATAAACATCGATGAATACTGCAAATCCCCCCAAATCATGTAGGATTGAGGAATTCTATAAATATTAGCGTTAACAGACTTTCTTATGATGCAAATTGGGTATATCAGATATTAAGAGATGGATTGGACCACCACACTTCAAAGGTTTATAATGACCAATCAAACGTAGCACGTTAAGAGGGGTTAGGCAGTAAAGAGATATGTCTATGGAATTGCGTATCGATACTAAATGAGCTTTCCATGTCAGACTGGCTGAATCCTTTTTTTATCTTTCCATTAGCACTTCTGCTTTCAGTGATACCTGGAGGACAAATATTATCTAAGGGGCCGTGCGAAGTTCCCATGAATTTCATATTCCTGGAAATAATATTCTTGGGCATCAAATTCCCGGATATTTAGTTATTCTGTGTTTAGTACAACACATAGTATTCCTTGGAATATATGATTCATGTGTCTGGTATTATAAATAAATTGATAGCAATATATAATATTTTAGCATATTTTTCCTAAATTAAACATCTTAAAAGAATTATATTATAGATGTGATATTAAAATTACATCAAGTGCTTTAGGGTCTGCTAGGCGATTGTAGGGGTAGCGGTTAGGTTAAGACGTGTTTTTAGAGTACCGGGTACGAGCGGTTACGAAGGGTCCAATTTTGTATGGTTTTTAAGTAGCGGTTTTTAAACCAGTCCAATCCATGTTTGGTAAATTACTAACGAGCGGTTATGAAAGTTTTTTACACGAATAAAATTAAATAGGTGAGGGTATTAGTAGTTATAATTATATATTTTTTGTGAGAATATAAATGGAATAAAATAATAAAATTCTTCAAAACCCACCGATTTGGGGTGTTTATAAAGTCACCCAAAATTACATTACACCGATTTTCGGAGGTTTTTGAGCCGACCAAAATTTGTGTCTCAAAAAAATTAACAAGCAGGGTTTCATAAATGGTCGGTTCAAAACCCCCCTATAACCGAAACACCGTTATCAAGCAGACCCTTAATGTTTCTCCGGTTTTCCAGATTATATATTTGATATTCGCAACTGAAATCCATGAGAGCTTCCTTGTTTTTCTTCCTAATTGTAACATAACAGTAGATAATAGGAGAGATCTTACTGGTATGCAAAATGTTGCTGGTGATTGTTTATACATGACACAGTGCCTTTTTGTTACAAAAATTGCAGGGATATAACAACTACATTTCCGAGTTTTGTGTTCAATTCGGAGGTCGATGACAATGCCACTTGATTTACTGAAGGGGAAAAAATGATCCGCGAAATAGCAGACGCCCACGTCCAAGAAGAGAAGAGGTCGTTTTCCTGTGTTTTGCTTGTGGTCATGCTTAATCCCAATTTGGAGCTGGAAGTTTTTATTTTTTATTTTTCCCTTTTTCCTAACCTTTTGTGGTTGAAGTTTTGTGTACTGATTTATATACATGTTCATCATACCTTTGGCGTTTGGCGATTGTCCTGAAAATGAAATATTTACCTATCTAGACCGGTTTGCATTCCGAGTTGATCTTCTTTCTTTAGTAATAGATCAAGAGCTATCATAAAAATAATAATAATGTGTATTAATTCTGGGATTTTTTTTGAGATGTCCGGCGTAACGTATGGAACTTTGTTCACGCTGCATTGCATGCCATTTGGGTCTACTGTCCACGCCTTTCCTGCGGTTCGATCTTGGGAGGTTATACCTCTACTCATTGACCATAAGAGCCAGATGAGTTCGGTATTCCGGGATAACTAGAGCCAGATGAGTTCGATATTCGAAAAAGGCTGGTTCTGCCGTGCTGAAGCAAACCGAAAAATTATTGAGTGACGGCGAGCTTTCTCCTCTTCACAAAATTTCCCCCTTTTTTTCTGGCATAACAAACATCCACGTATATGTATAAAATATTTTTTAACAGTATCATATTTTATGTATTAATTTTCTTTGTATTACTTTAGCCCCTTCACTGTGATATTGTAAAATTATTAAGTGGCTGCGAGCTTCTCCTTTTCACTATGATATGGTTGTCTGAATTCTCTAGCCTAGTGGTATTAGAGCGGACACCGGAGAGGCGGTCAAGGTTCGAGCCTCCCAATTGTGTGTGTGCGTGAAATTTCAAAAAAAAAAAAAAACTATGATATGGTTGAAAAATTAGATACAAATTTAAATTATATTAAAATAATTTAAATATGATTTATTTTAATTAGAATTAGATATATTTTTAGAATTTGAGTATATTTTTAGTTAGATAACATTATGTACTTAGTTTAAATATAATTTAAATATTAAATATATTTTAGGTTTTATATGTTCTAAAACTTGAAAGGATTTTAGGGATTTTTTTTTTTTTTAACTATGTGAAGAGATACATACGTGGTAGTTAATTTTTTTTTAATGAAGGATATACATACGACTTGGACGGCTAATTTTTGAGCCGCTTACTAGCTGCATATATATATATATATATATATATATATATATATATATATATATATATATATATTTTATATATATATATATATATATATATATATATATATATATATATATATATATATATATATATATATATGAAGAAAAGATTTTCCTGAAAATGATAGCACGAAAAAAATAATTTTTTGTTGGAAAAAATGTCATATTTACGTAGAATTATTAAAAAAAAAAAATCAAATACACTCTTAGTAAATATTAGAAACCAAATAAATACAATGAAGGCAAAAATTTGTTCGTCACTTCGGACCACTAATGTGGTGTTTATGACATGTAGGTCAGGGTTTAGGCTAGGAGCATTTCGGTAATGGGATCGAAATCGAACTGAATATAAATAGAGGAAAAGATTTGGTTCCGTTTGGAAAAAAATGGGTTATGTTTCCGTTTTGAAAACACTAAAAAAAATTATTTGGTTCCATTTTTGGTCTGAAACCGATATTAATACCCTCAATTTTATGCCTACTTTGTTAAAAATGTGTATATTTTTTTGTATATTTTAAAAATAACAATTTTATATATTTATTTAAAATTCATCTTTTGTAAATTAACAAGTAGTCTAAATTTGAATCTAACTCCGAAATACAACAAATGAGCATATCTATAAAAATTGTAAATTATAATATAATTTAACCAAAATCTCAACTTGTGTTCGGTCCATTAAACAATAAATATAGTTCAACCCAACAAACTGAATCGACGGTTCAGTTCGATTTCGTTTATGGCTAATTTTAGTTCGGTTTTGAATGTTTTAGAATTTCGATTGATTAGATTTTCACTATTTTGATTCGGTTATAAAATAAATAAAAAAAGACGCTCACCGATAGTTTAGGCCCACATTTGGCACGTACCAATCCTGGTGGCCCACGACTCTAAAGATGCAAACTGCCAAATGTATTGCTCTATAAATAATTAAATGTCACTGAAATGCAAATGGAATGTAGCCTTCTTTAAATTATTTCAGAAGAATTTTTTTAGTTAATTTGAAAAATTGCACTCAAACTAAATAGTTGGATACTAAGGTTGTGTTTGTTCATTATAATATAGTTGTACCTATTTATTTATTGCAATGGAGTCGTAATGAAATGTGTATTTATTGCAATAGAATCGTAATGAAATGGAGTTTATAATATAGTTAAATTTGTAATGTAACACAACTGCAATTACGATATCATGTTTGTTTAGAACATATAATTCAATCATATAATGTAATATAGATTACATTCAAATATTTACTTTATCATTTAATATAATAGAATAATAATTATAATTTGTATTATTTTGAGAAATATATAGATTAGCTTCTTTTTTTTTTTGCAGATTGTCACATTGGCAAATTGTCCCACGTCAAATATTAAGTCAAAAGATGGTTCTGGCCGGGTCGTATAATTTTTGGACAAATCTCTCTGAAAATGGATGAAAAAACTGGTTCAACTCTACACAAAGAGGACCATAAGTTATTTTTCTTGAAATCCTAATAGAATTTCATCTTTCCTGATTTCATCAAAATCCTAATAGAATTTCATCTTTCCTGAAATCGACATCAAATCCTAATTAAATTGTTTATTTTAGACTATCAGTGACAAGACTCCCAACATTAACAGTTGATTAAAAAACATTCGATAAATCAGTCCAATTTTTGGACAACTTTTAACAACAGCCTTCCAAATACTGTAGTTTTTTAGATATCCAACGATATGCACGAAACTTTGTGCACGCTACATTGCATGCATGTTGGGTCCACTGCCTCCCAACTCCCACCAAATAATAGAAAGAATAATACGTCCCCATAGCTCAATCAACTGACCTTCCGCCATCCAGCCAGGATTTCTCTCTTTTCGGTAACCACAAGAGCTACTCAAATTTAGCAGACAATGACAAAATCTCTTAACAACGAAAACCATCTATAACGTTCTGATGCAGAATGAAACCTCATACTCAATGGCAGATCATCAAACATTTCCACCACCACTAGACATCATCTTTGCTTCATTAAGAATTTATAACGGACCCATGTACACCTCAAATTTTTGATCAATTACAAGATAGCTAGATACAACTTTCAATTATAAAAATGTGGAAAAATCCTAAAATAACATACAGACCATCTCTGCAAGGGCTGATCGAGATATACTGAGCTGCCATAGTAGACCATCTCTATCAATTACAAAGACGCAACCAAAATGGTCCACAAGGAAATTAATTCTTCAAGATCAACTTCCAAAAATAAATAAGTATTAACAATGACATGTTCAAAAATATCGACAATAGAATACCCACAGTTATGTGATAGATAATCTAAAACCTTTATGACATGTTCAAAAATATTGACAATAGAATACCATAGTTATGTGACAGATAATCTAAAACCTTTCGGGCTTCATTGATAAAGAGACAGATCTCCCATCGGAGAACAAAATAGCCAATGAACAATCAGGAAACAAAATTGCACAATCAACTACAAAGTTTATGATTGCTTTCATGTACTTGCACCAATGAAGCAATTCGTACTTGTGAGTAGTCCTACTAGAAAATATTCAGCAGTCAAATAATTGCAACGACCAAATATAAACCTTTTAAAACACAGATGCAAGGCACTACCATATTTAGTCTAGTGGCCATTCAAGTGCCGTTACTGGATTTCAAGACAGTCAGGTATAGCTGCACAAGAATTGTCCTAGAAATAACAAAAGGTTTCAAGAATATTCAGGAAAAACAAGAATTCGAGACATATCTGCACCATCCAGATAACTCGGTAAGCATTTACTTAGTTTTAAGATTTGGGAACACTCAAAATATGGAATCCGGCTACATGAAGTTACGAGATTAAGGTATATAAGCACAAGCATATTACCTCAACAGTGTTTTTTTTTTTTTTTTAGTAATGATATCCGACAACACTAGTTTAAAGTTGAAATTGACGCATTATTGATCTGCTCGTAGATCATAATGCTGCAACAATATCCTCAGGCATATACTTGAAACTACAGAAAACTAAGGCCATGTGTATTCCAAGTAAACACCAATGTTTCCTTTTGCATAACTGCTGACCTTGTATCCACACAAATTAAACACTTTAACACAACTGAGAAACCATCAATTACACCTATAATCTATTTAACAGTTCAGCTTCCGCACACCAATAATAGCCTATAAGCAACAAGATCCCGAAGAATGGTGTGTAATAGCAAGTTGAGGAAAGGAAAAGTAACTAGTTCCTATCTCATAGTCATAAAGTCACTTGCTGAGACTACTCAACCATATTTTACTTGCATTGATATGATTGAATAGCATCAAAAGCAATTGCCATAATGTCCAAAGGCTATAAAAGATTTACAATATGAGTTTCAACAGAAAACAGTATAAAAGTTGGTTTTTTTTCTAAGGGCACCACACTTTTTACTTGGGGGCAGCCCAAAAATGTTCAAAAAAAAAATTACAAGTTTGCCATCAATTTTTTTACTTGGGGGCAGCCCAAGCCAGTCCTAGGACTGCCACACAAGGTGGCAGTCCTCCTCGGAGATGGGAGAAAATCATTCCCAATCCTTACCTGGTAGCTAAGGAACCGAGGAGCCTGCTACTGCTTCCCCTTGACCGCGTCGAGGAGCTCCGGCGACGGCGACATGGACCTCACGTCGATCGCCATATGGCCTACAAAAGGAAGGAACGCCTGCTCCTCGTTCCACGTCCTTGAGATGAGCGCCAACGCCGACTCCTGCAGCTCCCGCGCCAGCTCCCCGAGCCGAGCTGCCTCCTCCCACAGCCGCCTCTCCTCCTCGTCGGCGTTGGTCGGCGGCGGCGTCATCTCGGCGCCACATAGAGTCCGTGTTCCTTCCTTTTGTTTGGGAAGAAGAAGAAGGGGGTTTCCTCAAGTAGAAAGGGTTGGATCGAGTGGGTGATGAAAATGAGGGTTGGGCTGTCCCCTCGCGTCGATCCAGGGTCCTGTAGGCCATGGCGGGAGAGAGAATTAGGGTTTGGAGAAGGGAAGAGGAGGAAGGAGGCGGCGGTGGCTGCTGGTAGTGGTGGTGGCGCCGCCGCCGCCGGAGGAAGGAGGAGGAGAAAAGAGGAGAGAAGAAATTAGGGTTTGGGGGGTTGGGCCGTCCCCAAGTAAATTTTGGGTGCCCCCGGCAATTTCTCCACCTGCTTGGGCTTCCCCCAAGTAAGGGCTGCCCCCTAGCAAATATGGTGGTGCCCTTAGAAAAAACCTAAAAGTTTTGAACTTCAAAAGTAAAACACTCAACTTTTTCCTGCCAGAAAAAGAGAGAGATCTTTGAATAGAGAAGGGATAATTCCAAGAATTGATGTATCAAATACACTTCAGATTTGAGCATGCAAATAAATACTAATAGTAGCAGTTATTCTAGAGGTTGCATGAATTCGCCAGAGGACAGTATCCGCGTATGTTGCGTACAGTGACATGTATCTGGAACAGTGTTACTGGAATTCATTAACTGTGCAGCGAACAATATTCCAAAACACACGTTCTCGTTATGCGTTCCCTGTAACACATCCCTGTTTGATACGCATTATTAAAGTTTAACCAGTGTACCACGTTCCAGCTTTCATTCTGCATTCCCCATCTTTTCTAGAACTCTTTGGAATCTAGTTGTTATCTAAAATATGCATACAGGTATCGTTAAAATATGTTTCATGTGCGTACAAAATTGTATCCATTACTTACCTTGTTTACCTAAGATGTAAGATTTTGAATCTACAGTGTCCAAATCCAAATAATTTCCGTGACTTTCCAACTTTGCTCGTCATCTGGGTTCGGAGTTTCAACATGAGCGTCATCTTAAAATGTAGCATCAAACATAACCATGCTCCATTCAGTAACTGTATCCTATAATGTTATTGATGTCCACATCTCACTTCGATGCCTATTGTGTTTTTCTTTCACATTCTGCCATACTATTCAAAATCCATCTCAAATACAACCTATCAAATCACCTACTACTGCATGAATGATCTAAGCCATTGGATCAATAACAGATTGCTAAGTTAACATTTTGTATAAGTGGATGAGTACATCTTTTCATCCACTGTAAGTCGTGATCTTAGTCTGGATGGTTATCCGTCCTTTTTTCCTTTCAAGTAGTCTGGATGGTCATATACACACCATTTCCTTACAGGTTTTTCCAACCCCGCAAACCCACCCCCACCCCCGCGCAGCCCAAGCAACCTTCTACCTTCCTTCATAAGTTAAAAGTGCATGAATGAAATACAGACATCCTCTATTAGTCGCAATATTGTGGGTATCAGCACACGGTAAGGAACAGGTGGAAATAACTAGTGGGTCCATCATATTACTACAAATCTGCTGTACCTAGATTAATAAGTTCAGACCAAAACAAGATAACTTGCCCTGTATCAATCACTACAAGTCTACAACTAATGTTACCAGAATATATAGACTGATCCCAACTCAAACCAACAAATATAAATATTCATTCCAATAGGAACTGTAAAATAGTGAAGATATTATACTGCATGCTTATAACAACATAACTTCCATCTTTAAAATATAGGAGAATATACAATAGGAATGAAAAATTAAATATTTCGCAATGCTATAATCATACGAGGTCCCTTAACTAGTACAACACTAGAACATATATTTATCTACTTATTTAGTAAAATGTGTAACAACAACATATCATAATAACTATGAAAATAGAAGTTTAGACAATGAAAACCACAGTAGGGAAGACAAACCATAATAGATATACCAAGTTCTAGACAACAGAAAAGATACCAAGTTCCAGACAACAGAAAAGGATGCACCAATTGCTTGTTTCAATTACATTCATCTCTCAATAAAAAGACTCGGTTTTATGCCTACAAATGTAGTAAATTATAATACATGTTATAAATCCAAGAGACCAAGTACAATTCAACACTTATTTGTTTTACTTATGGGTTCATCTCACTGTTAAAAAGACTTCAAAACTTAAATCCCGAATAATGTGGATATGAATCCTAAAAGGAAGGATACTCTATGAAGGACCATCCTAAATGAAGTCTGGTGATAATTAAGGGTCTATCCGTGCCCCAGATGAAAATAAGTGAGAGACAACCTGAGGTAAGAAATTGGTCTAACACCTCACATCATGAAAAAGTATTTGGAAAACAATCATAAAGAGACGGCCAAAATGAGAATTTGATGTTGTGATGTCAAGTTACAATAGCGACCCAGTTTCTGCTACCAAGACAAAATTGTCAGATGCCATGTGGACTAGGAAGCTTTGTTTGGATAATCAAAATATTTTTTGAGATCACAGTATATGCAGACAATCATAGCTACTGATAAATCTTTAAACTGACAAAACTATAGGTGCTCGCCCGAGAAAAGTGAAACACAAAAATAATAAATAACAAAACTGTGCATGAATAAATAAATTAGTAATGTAAAAAATGAAACAAAATATCATATTAAAACCAACAAAAAATTATTAAAATATAAGCAAGTGAACTAGTAGAGCAATACTAGCAGCCAACAAAACTAACACGAATTTGTGTTCTCTAACAAGAAGTAACAAAATGAAAGGAACACAAATTTGTAAAATAAAAACAGAACCAATAGGACAATCATTCATCTTCATGAAACTCCATAATCATCACTAACAACACTCCCATCACTATCATTTTCTGCCCGGTGTGCCCATAGGGCCAAAATAAAGTGCAAATACATAAGGCACGCATTTTCTTGTTGGCTCCTTGCTACGTATTTGAACTAGTAGAACAATACTAGCAGCCAACATAACTAACACGAATTTGGGTTCTCTAACAAGAAGTAACAAAATGAAAGGAACACAAATTTGTAAAATAAAAGCAGAACCAATAGACAATCATTCATCTTCATGAAACTAGACAATCATCACTAACAATACTCCCATCACTGTCATTTTCTGCCCGATGTGCCCATAGGGCCAAAATAAAGTGGAAATACATAAGGCGCGCATTTGCTTGTTGGCTCCTTGCTACGAGGCGTGTCTGGAGAAAGGCGCCTCGCCTAGTGAGGTGCGAGGCACGCCTTCAGCTACACTAGAAATAATTAAGATTCTCGACAAAGACTCGTTTCAAAAATACTATAAATGTACTGGTGCTAATTATGCCTCTTCTTTTTCAAATTGACTACAGCTATCATTGCATATCCCCACCCTCGATATGTTTTTTTGTTCCGATCTGGGTCAAAACGAAATTTAGTTTGGAAGTGTTTTGTAGAGACACTGCCACAGATCTCATTGCATTAGTTAACTAGGTTACCCTATTCTTTAGTCCACCTTTGGGTATGCTCCCTCAACTCTTAAACAATATTTTCTTCTAGATGCTTTAAAGTGGATCGACAGTGTCCTTTCCCATATGAGGAACTTAAGTTATATATTGAAGAAGATGGGGTGATGAGAAACATGATGCTGGTACCGAACAGGTTTAGCACTGCAACACTTGTGCCAAAAACGAATCTAGCAAAAAAAATTTATCCACAATTAGGGTAATGAGAAGTCCCAAACAAAGTCTGCAAGGCAGATACACTTTCATTCCTTTCGTCCGCAACAATTCAAATGTAGGTTTCATAATGACACATTCATTAGTAGAAACATTAATGCAAACTAGTCAAGATTGACAACTTGAGTTAACTGTCACTCGGGCTGATTGTTAGTTATCATTTTAACAACCGATAATAAACCTCCTGAGAACTGTAGGCTTTTGACGTAACCAAAAGATAACATGGACAACCAAAATGTCACTTCTGTACTGTTTAGAAATTGAAAAGCATATGCTAGTTGGCATATATCCCAAACCTCTTGCTTCACTGAACTCATATGCCCCACAACATGTGGAATTGGGATATCATAACAAATTGTTGAGAACTAACTTCTGTTATCAATTTTGGTGTCATCACAGATTGCCAGAGAATAACAAGTTTATAACACTTCTATAGACTATATATTATCAAGAACCAATCTGTATGGTGTTGGAAAGATCAGAAGATGACAGCCAACCAACCACTTCAAAAACCACAAGCACAAAGCAGCATGCATATATGCATCACTGGATGCCATTTTATCCATCATGCCTGATTTGAATAGTCGTTAAAAAGAACACAGCCACTGAACATGATCCGCGCTGTGCTCTGAAGAACAAAAGAAAGTGGACCAGTAACTTTCCAAATAACTTAATACCTTCAATGGAAGTCCGATGTGCTTATTGAAAACTTGTTGATGCAAAACAAGCATGCTTAAATCCACGATGGATAAACAATCCCACATTATGTAATCATGCAGTGAGCAGGTAATAAATCATCAACCCAAAGTTACAATCTTGCAGATGGCCTCTTTAAGAGCATTCTCTTTTTTTGAAGAACCTGCTAAACCTTGTCACAAAAGATTATTCATGTGCCAATGGGCATCATTCTCGTTTTAAGGACATTAGCATAGTGCTTCAGAATTCTTCGCATTGAACTTAAATCCAAAATAATATGGCAACATGAGATCCCAGAATAGCATGTTGTTTCCTTCTTTAACATCTCATATGTGCTCATAATAAGCTTAAAGCATATAATCCATCTCATAGATGTCCCAATAAGGATAGAAGAAAAATATATTCATACAAACCACACTAGGTCCTTCTCGATGTTCTTTAGTTTTGAACCCGTTGGTCAATTTTCCTTACACAAGTAACTTAGATAGGGATCCATCAGTAGATCACAACCGTCTTATCTCATCTCCACATTCCTCAGTGATAGACAGGCCGTACATTTCCATTAAGCTTTTCTTACAAGCATGTAGACATCATACAAGAAGCTTCAAAGTTCCCACAGCCTACAGCATTCTCCTGAGGTCTCAAATCTGTCATAGAGACAAATCCATATGTGATGACCACGCCCCGTACCCACCAAGCAGGATAGTGTACAAAAAATAACCTCCTCTCTTATGGTTAATACTGCTGAAATACCAATGGCATTACAGCAAGAGACTTTCATTGCATACACAGAACAAAGTAGCACCACAAAAAAACATTGTAAAAAGCTGTGTACCTCAGTAGTATGAACTAGAACCGCCGCCGCCGCCTCCTCCTAAGTAATCACTACCACCCAAGCTACGACTGGAATACAAGGATGAATATGAGCTGCCACCGACCTACCAAAGGCAACGGAAAGAACCGTTAAGCGTATACATACACTCATAAAAGGAAATTAAGGGGTCAAACAATTTGTACATCAGATCCACGTGGAAGGTAGCTGCTGCTGAAGCTTGAGGAGTACATCCTACCAACATCACTACTACTTGCAGAACCTGCACAAAATACACACACACAAAATTAAACCCAGCAGAGTATAAGATGGCTGAAATGAATAACTTCAATAAAACAAACAAAGCCGTACCTCCTCCGTAACTCATGCCCTGCCGGCTGTTATACAGTCCATCCTGACTAGAAAAAGAACTACGACTGCTTCCATACCCCATATGGGATCGCCCAAGCCTACTGAAGAACAGGCACATTTCATTTACTATATTAATGTGAAATAAATTGAATGTATAGTACTAAAAATTTATAAATGACAATACAGTTTAGTGTCTTATACAATATACAGACCTATCACCATAAGCATCATCATACTGAGCACTGCTGCCGCTAACATCATATTCCAATCGTGCTCTTGACGGGCGCACACTCACATCAGTATATCTAGGAGGAGCATCATCCTTCAAACCAACCGCCAACACGAATGGTTTAAATTCAAAGAATACAATAGCATCTAAACATAAAACAATAAAAAGTACAATATGATATTTACCAGATCTGAATAGGGACGCTTTGATCCAGAAACCGAGTCATAACCACGGCCTCGTCCATCACGGTAACTGGGATGAGGCCTTTCAAGCTTACGTCCATAACCCTCATCTTCATAGGCCCTCCTATCAGCATTCCGAGGAGCACTACGAGGTGGAATATCAGAGTACCCTGAAGCTCGGGAGGAGTATTCATCCCTATAAGCTGAGCGCCTCTCAATGGGAACTCTTGATGCATATTCAACAGCAGCCCTACTTCTTGTTGGAGGGGGCTCATCGTGCCTGCCATAATCTCTCTTTGAGCTGCTTTTAGGGTATGCAGGAACTGTCATTGGGAAAGGAAAAGGCAAATGATATCAGATATCAGAAACCACATACAGTATAATGGTGATCTTTTATATAGGGCCAAAGAAACCTACTTGGTGGTCTTCGGTCATAGGACCTCTCTGGTGGAGGTAAACGCCTAGGCCTCTCAGACACAGCCATAAAAGGGCGTTTTTCTCTATATACAATAGGACGTCTTAATCCGCGACCACCAACGGGTGCTGCACGACCACGAATTGGTCTTGTAAGATGATCTGTTAATCTACGAGGCATAGGACGACTATATGAAACATGGCCACCTCGAGGTGCACCTCGCCTGCCTCTACCTCTCTGATGAGGTCTTGACAATCTAGCCCGGACTTTCACCTGAGATATTCAATAAAATCAAACAGAATCTTTTTACAAGGGAAGTGCAGGAAGACCGAAGAAGTTTATACTCCCGTTAATACAGCATAGGAAATAAACTTTCAGAAATTAAAAGAACCTTGCTATTCCCATCTCCTAGCTCCTTGTTGTTTATGCCTTCAGCACAAGCAACAGCTTTTTCATGGCTGTCAAAACTAACAAATCCAAAATCCTTTCTTCTGGCAGATGGCATATTCCGAGCAAGCTCAATTTTCTCAATTGAACCGTATTTCTTTAGATATGCCTTGACGCGGTCTTCATCCCATGCAGTAGGCAGACCATCAATGAAGACAGTTTTAACCTGAAGTTTAAAAGAGATTCATATCATAAAAAAAGGCTTGAGCCAAAGTTTGTTGTACGTTGAGAATGGGGGGTTGGTAGGCAGGCAAATATATGCAAATAATTACTTACACATCCACAGAAAGTTCATCACCATGAATGAGAGCAATCAAAAAACTAACAAGTAACAACTATAAAATTTTCAAGAACATTGTCAGAGAACACTTTAGGTGTACCTGTGCCATGATCTCATCATCTGGCTCAATAAAAGAATCGGCAAAGGAAACCTTTGCATTTCGATCAGCTCCAAAGAAAACATCCCTCTTTTGGAGACGCCTAAAAGCTTCCATTGCCTTATCACGAGAAGTGAACTCCAGGAATGCAAAACCACGATTCATTCCCTCATTATTAGTATCTTCAACAAGGGTCAAATCTTCAACATCATCGACTCCATAGTTCTTCAGCTTTTCCTTCAACTATACATTTTGAAGATACACGGTCACATATATAATCCCTAAATAAGGAAGACAAAGGAATCATTTTATGTTCCTTGGCTACTCACATGTTCTTTTGTCCACGTCTTGCATATATTGCCCACAAAAAGTGTGTCGCTGTCATGACTTGGGGCAACACCACACTGCTTCCCTTTTACCTAAAATGATTGAGGTATCATGATCATTCCAACAGTGATCAAACTTGAGTTGAAATTACATCATCCTTTTAAATACTGTGTATCAACAAAAAATTATCAAGAAAGAGAAACAAACCACTGGAGCCTTTAGTTCTGAACAAGCGCGCTTTGCTTGTTCAATAGTTGCAAAACGCAAGAAAGCAAAGCCTTTGTTTTTCTTTGTCTGAGGATTCATCAGAAGCCTAACTTCAGTAATTTCCCCAACTGCACTAAATACTTTCTTGAGGTCATTTTCAGTTGCATCCTTATCTAATCCTCCAACAAATACTTCAAACTCCTTACGCTTGCGATGCTCTTTAACCACGTCATGGTGATCGTCTTCCTCCCCATCAAGCTCATGTTCCTCCTCATCGCCCTCGGCATCCTCTTCACCCTCAACATCTTCTCCACCATCCTCCATCTCCTCTACCATCTCAGCTTCTTCTTCCTCCCCTTCCTCTTCACCTTCATTTCCCTCCACTTCCAGTTCATCACCCTGCTCTATATTCCTCTCATCATAATCAACTGCAGTATCTTCCTCAGGTTCATATTCTGGTTCATTATCCTCCAGCTCCAACCGCTCACCACTATCTTCTTCATATGCCTCCTTCACATTCTCTACATCTGCAATTAGAATAAGTAAAATTTCACTATAACCTTTGCCGAATAAATAACTGGCACTAGAGCAGGACTAAGCATGTCGAGATCACATCCAACCCAAAATTGGGATAAGCAAGTGATTTCCTCATAGCCAAGGAAGAAGGAACCATATTTTTTCTAGACAATGTAAATATGGCACTCAACCAACAGAGCCTCATTATTAACAAATCTTGCATCCTTAGATAACAATAAAGAGACCGACGGTCAGCACAAATATCCAAAATGAATAGAGTTCAACTCCTCTAACCAGATAAAACCAGCATATCCATACTGCACTTGCTCGTGTACAAACATAAGATAACAAATGTTGTAACGATCAAATTAGCATTTAACAGTAGAAATTCTAAGCTGCCACCTTGCATACATGCGTGAAATACCCATATTTTAGGAAAAATCCACGTCCAATAGTAGAAATGCTTTCATCCATATATTGAACTCAAATTCCTAGTGTCAGACCTTGACCCCTTAAAGTGACTCCATTATGATGGTACAACATATTGCAAGATCTTTACAACTTCCTGGAGCCCTCATGCTAGATACGAGGAGGAATTTATCAATTATTACCTTTTGAAACACTACAAAGGTTCTGAAAAAGCCTGTGTCCGGTACATACTTTCATCCAAAAATTATATTCCAAATCCTAACGTCTACCCCCTCAATGTAGCAAGTTGTATTGAAACAACACGTTGAAGATGTTGCACGACTCACAACTTATTGGTGCCTTGATAGTGATAGATATGGAAACAAATTGATGTCTTCGAACACTGCAGAGGATCAAAATTATAACTCAAATCCAACGGTAGTTAAGTTCCCATCCATGCATAGAATGTGAAGTCCTAATCCTATTCTCCCTAGGAGTGACCACAGTTTAATGGCACAATAGGTTGCAACTTGCAAGACCATCGCCTAAATGGTGCTCTTTAGAAGAGAGTAACAGTGATGATAACCATTCACACAAAATTAAGCAAACAAAAGGCATCCAACATGTCCAAATTTAACATTACTTGAAGAAGATAATGGTCAATTTGCTTACGGAAGAAAGGAGCCCACACAGATTAAGGATAGAATAAAGATGCACATTTAATCAACTGAAACAACAATCTGATGCCGCAAGTAAGATCAAAGGTATTTTAAAGAAGTTAACAGAGAACAGAATGTAGAAGTAAAATAGGTGCAGAAAGCAGAGCGTAAAATCTGTTAAAAGCTAACAGATAATGACTTCTTTGAACAAAAAAAAACGAAAAGAACATATAGTAGATATAAAACACAAATGAAAAGAGGTGGACATCTCACCACCGAATGAAATTTACAACAAATCAAATTAAACCCTATAAAGAAAAACCTTCGAACCAAAATCCATTTTATAGATCGTCATAATGCTGATATTTGATGCAATCCACTCAGAAGATGCAAATACAAACATTCCACTTAATGCCTCCAAACTCTGCCTTTAAAACCAATCCACAACTTGCAATAAACTCTCACCATTACCATACACATCACAAGATCGCCACAATAGCATAAATTTATTGCACAAAGTGGAAGTGCCAAGCTAGTTAACTTTGAGGTCCGGATAATATTTACAAATTGCATATAAAACTCTTTCAATTAATGTAGTCTAGATAACCAAGCACAAAGAGTCGTCAGTAATTAATATATATATATATATATATATATATATATATATATAACGAATTAAACTCAATTATTCATTCCATCAAGAAGAGACAATTTACTGCATCACAGACACCTTCTCTTTTACAAAATATTAGAGGCTACAGAAAACTAATTATGTAGAAACATACAATAACCACTGTAAGATATTTATCATAATATATAAAAAAGAATAATATAAGAATTCTCTAAAGATCCAATCTTTTACAACATCCTTAATCAAAAACCATCACAAACTTCTCCCAAAAGCAAATCATCAATAATTAACGCCTATATTAAATGGTGCAGGCAAGGAATATAGCAAAACCACCATAAGATTCTCTAGTATAACAACCAATCTTTAACAACATGCTACATCAAAAACGACCATTAGCCCATCCTAAAGAATCAACCTTTGAAGCATGATCAATCAAAGAATATATGAAACTGCATAAGATTCTACAAAGATCCAACCTTAAACTACATGCTTAAACTCCTCCTAAAGACAAATCATCAATAATTAAAGCAATATATCAATACACCATAAAATTCTCTAAAGATCCGATCCATGATCACATCTTCAATCAAAAGCCACAAAAAATATCAGCAATTGACTAACATCATCAGACAGAGCAAAAGGCAAACGAATCGTTACCATGAGCATCAGCAACCTCGTTCGCCGCTTTCTCCTCGACGACTTCCTCCTCCACCTCAACGACAGCCGTCACCTCTTCGACCTTGGCCGCTTCATCGGCCTTCACTTCCTCTGCAGCCACCGCCGGCTGAGGATTCTTCCTCCCCACCCTTGCCGCCGGCTTCCTTGGCCCCGGCCCCTTCTTTGTCGATCGAGGAGGCATCTCGAAGATCGAGTACTGAATTAAAAAAATAATCCAAGGGTCGAATCAAAACCCTAAAAACACCCCCAAAAAAGGTGACAATATCGTTGGGAATCAGGCAGAACTCACCTTGAATCGAGCAGATCAAAACCCTAACCCTAGAATTGGCGCCGGAGATCGAAAGACGAACCCTAACCCTAGCTATTCGTTGTCGCTAAAAAAAAAAATTGGGATCGATTTGAGAGCGCTCGGAAGGAATAAGGACGGTGTTTCTTCCACGAAAAGACAGAAACAGGTTAAGATCTACGGATATGCCAGTATGCGGAAAGACTAAAGTACCCTCGTTGAGCGGGTCCCGTGACTCCTGTTTCTTTGGGTCTTTCCGCATGGACGAGGGTGTTTCGGTCATTTGGAGTGCCCACCGCCTTGGTGATGGGTTTTGGGTTTCGGGTAGAAAGTACCTTCTTGGGTCAGGGCCGTTTAGCAATTGGATTGGCTATTGGATGCGTTCTGATCTAGTTCAGGTCACCTTTATCTTACTAATTTTTTTAATAAAATTGTAATATTTTATAAAATCTATACAATTAAAATTATATATATATATAGATATATACACTAAAATTTGTTATAGATTTGTTTATATCTCTACTATTATAATTTGGCTTAAAAACAGCTCAAAAATGAGCCGTCTAAGTCGTAGGTATTTCATCATTTTAAAAAATTAAAAAAATAATTAAAAAATAACTAAATAACTACCTAAATATTCCACTAATTATTGAAAACAAACTTAGCCAAGCATTTACCCAACATGAAAAATTTATAATTAAATAACTTTAATTCAAGTGGTTAAGATGGGAGACAATTTCTTGATTGCTTGAGTTCAATTTCTAAGAAAGACATTTTTTTATATAATAAATTTATATTTAATTTTTTTCAATATTTTTTACGAACGTGCATTGTGTCCACATTACTAGTTTTAATTATAATTTATTATGGATATGTGCGAATAGAAGAGATGATATTTTGTTATAAAAAAGACTTAACTTTTTAATAATTGATAGAAAATTTATAAATGATTTAAACGGCTCAATTTTGACCCATTTCTAAGACTTCTTATAAAGTGGAGTGTTTGGTTCCTGGAATGATACTCTTGGAAAAAAAATCGGTCATTTTAATAGTTACCAACAAGAAAAAAAATAGTTACCAAAAGAAAAAAAAGAGAGAAAATTGTTCCTTGCACCCCAACCAAAGGTTCACCTTCCCTCCTAAGTTTTTTTTTGCATATATTCTGACTATATTGCAAACCTTTCAAAATACCGAAAAATAAAATTGATAAAAATTGCAATTTTCTATGCTCCTGATAAAACAAATAATTGAGGGTATTAACTGGACCCGACCTTCAGCAACAGCATAGCATATATGTGTAAAAGAAGTAGCATATATATATACATCTTCCTGCCAACTGGACTTACATAAGTCATCTAAAACCCTGCATATATGACGCTTAAACCAGAGCGTGCAAAACTTCCAAAAGTTTCATATGTTTTGATGATCGATACATGTACAGAGCAAGAAAACAGTACACATATCTGTTGACTATAATCGACCAAGAAACCATACACATCGACAGACAATCAAGGGCAGAACTAGAAACCTGAGCTGGGGTGAGCTGCAGTGGGTAAGGGTGGACTAGGTATAGATTGACTCACAACAAAAATACAAAAAAAAAAAAAAAAAATTATATATGAAAAGAAAAACCAAAAAAATTAATTTGAGATGGACTGGAGCCCGCCCCAGCCCTTGCCTTGGGTCCGCCCTTGTCGACAATGAACCAGTCTCCTCAAAGCTTCAGTTCATTGGGCCACTAATATTTTCCGTAGTTGCAAATAGAGCTTCAACATCTGCAATGGTGCTTTCAGCTTCCTTTATCTCCACGCCTTCCTGTTCCGATTCCTTAATACCAACCTGCAAGAGTATCACATCATTGAACAGTTTGGCTTTGGAAAAATAGATTGAGAGTACTCTTTGTTTATGTAGGAGTACATACCAGAGTTGCTTTCAAGTCAGCAAGGGCCGCCTCCAACCTTCTGCGACAATCAGGGATCATCATCCTCGACTCAGCTAGCACGTTCTCCTGCTAAAACCACTGGAGTTTAGATCTAGATTAAGTGATCTTAAGAATAGGCCAGTATCATATAATGGCCAACACTTGGTACTCAACTTCTTATCAGTATCCCAGTTAATCACAAGACCAATACAATAGCTTCTGTGCATGTCCCAAATTTCCTGTGTATTCATATTAATTCTTTCTCACGCTTGGATAGCCACATTTTATGCTCCTCAGTCATCCAAACCTTCTTATTAGCACTTCAATTCTCCTGTAGACACCAACCATGAAATCTCCAATGTCTGCCACATCAATGGTCCAATACATCAGATTAGTAACCCCCTAATCTAAGGAGAGGAGAGGAGAATTTCATGTTCCATAGAGTTAACAGGAAAAACAACAACAACAAAATCACATGGAAAGGTATTATGTTCAAGGGAAGAGCTCCATCAGTGAGCTTCAGATTGCACTTCCTCAACAAACCTACTATTTAGAACAGTGTTCTAAATGGCGGCCGCCTAGCCCGTCTAGGCGGCGCCTAGGCGGTAGGCGGTCTCTCTCCGCACCGCTTTTCGGTAGGCGGTGGAGTAGGCGGCCAACGGAGGTTGGCGGCATAGGCGGAGGTGAGACGGCGTAGGCGGGCGTCCAGGTGGAGCAATACCTAACAAGATATTTTGGCCAAAAAAATTTGTAGGCATTATGGGCCTATGGTTCACTTTTACAAAACTAAAACTTTATAAATCTTCATTCTACAACTTAGTTGTGCATGGAACACCCTTAACATATGCATATTATGCAACAAAATGGTAAAATAGTATAAAAAAATGTTCAAAATGTATCGACCGTCTAGGCGGTAGGCGGACCCCCTCCGCCGCGCACCCGCCTACCGCCTTTTAGAACCTTGATTTAGAATCGGGCTAATTAGAGTTTAAACTCTGGATTTTATACCAGTTTAGAGTTTAAGCCTTGACATGTCCAATTGGAGAGTTTGGACCTTGGATATTTAAATTTGGTTTTCTTTTTCCCTTTTTACCCTCTCTAACCTATATAAGAAATTTTTATTATCATACATGAAAGGAAGGGTATAATGGGAAAAAAGAAACAAACAAAAAAAAACAGGGTCTAAACTCTCCAATTGGACATGTCATGGCTTAAACTCTAAACTCGTATAAAATTCAGGGTCTAAACACTAATTAGCCCATTTAGAATCATATGCACAATTGGGAGGACGTGGAACAGAGTCAACATGTGCACTGGTTAGGAGGAGCAATAGCTAGAACTAAGGGTAAGTCTAAACAAACTCAGATTGAGGTTGTAAAGAGGGATACGATTTTTACTATGATGGCCCTTAACAGAGCTGAATAGAGGAAGAAAAGGATTCAAATAGCCGACCACACATATTTGGAATAAAGACTTTGTTAGTGTTGTATATATGTACAATGAGGACTTTGTCTTTTTATAGCCCAAGATTGTGCTTAAAGCTATATACAAATAGGACTCCCTAGTAGGCTAGTACTACTAAAAATAGACCCAATAGAAAAATAAAACTACATAGGGAACTCATAGGAGCAGAACCCGCCAAACCAGCCAGGTACCTCTTTTGACTGGATCCACTAGGCAAGAAAACCAGCGAGAAGGTTCATAACTATAGTCCACATCAATTCCAAATCTCTGTTCCCCAATGTTAGCTCCAGGTATGTGTGGTGTTCTCATCTACTACATCCACGAGCCTCCTGGTTTGGATAAAGCATTATTGTTAGTGCCACTTGTTAAGAAATACATATAAAAAAACTAAGGTAGTCAAGGTGCACTCGACGCGCAAATGGTCCATATCGTCCAAGGCGCAGGGCGCACTTAAGACGTGCGCCCGAACGAAGCAAGACACAAAAATAAAAAAATAAAAATATACATAAACAAATAAATTAGTAATGTAAGAAATAAAACCAAATAACATATTAAAACCAATAAAAACATATTAAAACATAACCAAATGAACTAGTATAGCAGCAATACCAGTCAACATAACAAACAAATTTTTGTGTTCTCTAGCATGAAGTAACAAAATAAAAAGAACACGAATTGTAAAATAAAAGAAGAACCAATAGAACAATCATTCATCTTCATCAAACTTCATCAAATTATCACCACCAATACTCTCATTAATATCATTTTCTGCCATGTGAGCTCATAGAGCTAAAATAAAGAGCAAATACATAAGGCGTGCCTTTACGGCGCCTCGCCTAGTGAGGTGCGAGGCGCAACTGGTGCGCTTTAGGCACGCCTTTGATTACACTGTAAAAAAAAATTTGGCATTTGTTAATCTATGTCATGCTAATTTAGCATCAGGTAAAGGATATTATTTCTCCCATCATCTACACCTAGTCATGTTCTGAGTGGTAGCAGCAATCATGGGTGAGATCAACTATTTTCTATTGACAAACACATGTCATCTCCGCCCACTTCCAGATGCATCAATTGCTCAACACAAGGATGGTCCTAAGCATCAAAAAGTGTTTCAAGTTTGCAACATTCATCAATCTTTCCCTTATAATCCACATTCGCATATTATAACTGTTTTGGCTTTGCTTTTGAATCATGATACCAAAAATAACAAGCTTAAAACACATTGATGAGTATTTGACATTTTCTTTGGCAATTTCATCCCTATTCCTAAATTTAGTTAAAGATGCAAACATGGTATATCAATACAGGTGACAAGTAGAATTTGTAAGAACCTGGATTAAAGATGGGACTGATATAAATTAATATGGACTATAAACACAATCGCATACTAGCATAAACTATAATATACTCCACTAGAGCTTATTTGATGGATGACGCAGCAACAATGAAGAAAAAGGTCAACATAGCAGCAAAGAAACAAATTCATTATCAATCAATCTAGAGTGATGAGCCGGACTCACAAGAGGAAGTGGTGTTAAAGGTCAAACACCTTGTTGACTAATAAAATACAGCAGCATAAGACAAATGTTCTAGAAACAAATAGTGATGGTATAATTCTCAAACTAGTTTGAATTATGTTGCATCAAAATCATAATTGGTCCTATACTGCATTGCATAGTCAATGGTAAAAGAAAAAAGTAAAAACGTGTTACATTAGTACAAATGTCAGAAATATCAAATTTCCTGAATTCTAATTCACACTAGTTGTAGTTGTTCACATTTAATTATACAAATCAGGAAAAAGGCATAAACAAGATTCCAACAATAGAAGCCTTGTGCACTTTTAACATGCAAATATCACATATTGTGACAGGAAACTTCAAGTCGTGATGTTGTCGCAAGTCCGCTTTTGTTAACACTTGGTATTACATGATGCAGGGTAAACACAACAGTTAAGGTTACTAACAACTAAACCTAAAAATTTAAATAATCATCATCCAAGCCTTCTCGCATCATAATGGGTTGACTACGGAGCATAAGAAAGCTCTACAACTATTTTACTAAGTTATGATAATCGGATGCCGACATGACTTCAACCCTCTATTGTTGGTGCCAAAGTAGATACGATCATGAGGGTGGCAACATAAAACCTAGCAGCCAGATTGTAGGTAGGTAGACCTACATTTTGGATATGCGGTTTAAGTTGATCAACTAAGGAGCATCCTCCAAGTTTCCCTAGACTATAAAGGATCTACACAAAGAGGTAAGATGGTGCAATTTTCTATAGAAAATTGCATTCATCTCTATGACACATTAAGCCAAAGAGTGGGAATGACAAATCTAAACATAACTTAAATCATACGTTAAAATTTAAAATCTTTAACTATATTTTTTTTTGTAATACTTAAATGGTGAGAATATGGAAAATTTTATGTACCCTTAAATGACTGGCGATTGACCTATAATATTAGCTGGACAGTAAATTGATGGTCATATGACAAGTTAAAACAAAGTTTATTGTCAATTAACAATTGTGAGACAAATAATCAACTTCACGTTGACAAACCTATATCACTCCATACATCACGTCAACAACTGCTGATTATACCTATAACAGTAAATAACATTTAATCTACAAGGGAAGCGGTTTCACAAAAGCAAGCCTTGTCAACAAAACGAGATAATGCATAACTGGACAAGTGAAACTAACAATATTCAACTCAATCGAAAGTTTTTGTTAATTTTAAAAGAATTCATTTCATAGAGATCTAATAATGTTTTAAGCTGATTGTCACCTACCTAATGCAACCCTCCTTTATCCGGCTTGGGAGTGGCATTGAAAATGTAACACATTACACACATCACAGGCATAGAGAAGAAGAGGGATCTTCGTATAGTTTTTTTTTTTTTTTTAAGAAAAGGCTTATAATAAGTACTCAAGGAAATAATGTGGTGAATTTTAGAGAATAAACAAATTTATAATAGCCATATTGAGATTATAAAGGATATTTAGCGTAGAGGTTACTGCTAACGAGTGCGTAGCAACAATGTAGATGCTACACCATTGTACATTACCGTTTGTTTACATCAAGATCAACATTAAGTCCTTACCTTATGATGAGACTACCTTATGATGAGACCAGAGAAGGTGAGACTCTAAAATACCATTGTGGAGAGAAACTTTTAAATCTAAGGGTTCGAAAATTAGTAGGACAAAAACATAGTACATGCTTCATATCGAACTCAAAGAGAAATAAGGAAGGAGTATACCTTGATAGACAGAGACATCTAGGAACTAATTTCTTAGGGTTGATGTAGATATTCGGGAAAAAAATCATACGAGTCTATTAAGACTGGAGTTCTCAAAGCATGACTAGCTTCTATAAAAGGACGGCAGTGAAAAACCGCTAAGCAATAAGATGTGTTGAAAGAGGGGAGCAGGTAAAATTGTTGTAACAATGTACTAGTTAAGCTAGCACAAATGTCTTTTGGGATGGTCAGAATCATTGTTGTTCAAAGCAAGATTCAACTCCGTCGATTCGCTCCTAGGAACCAGCTAGTCCTGAATGCACTGAATTTGCAAACAAACTTCTAGAATGCTCTTTGTCATCTCCATTGCTCGGACAACTTGGACACTAATGCAAAAAGCTTCTAGCTGCTAATGAGGAAACTTTATGTTCTCCTTTAGAGTATTATCTCTTCTATCTTCTTCACTTCATTAAGTGTTGGTGCTCTTTTTAAATAGGATAGCACCTAAACAACCAACAAAGTGGAGCTAAAAAGCAAGAGTCACTTATGGACAATCATCCCACCAACAATGTAGGCTATAAACCAGCGAGGCTAGCATTGCAGCGCAACGACGGAACCTCGCAGCTCCGCATCCTTCGCACCCTGCAGCCCCTACACCATCTTCGCACCCAATGTGCAAGAGCGAACATTCTTCGTGCCCGAACGTGCGAAGTGCAAAGTACGCCATTAAAGTGTCATTTTGTGCCATTCACCCAAGTCCAACTCTGAGTGGGACCTAGATCAAAGGGATTTCTCCAAGAAATGTTGACAAAAGCAAATGATTGTTGTAGGATTTGGACCTTGCCTACTAGAAAAAAAAAAAATTACACCATACTAATCACTTGAGCTTGTGTACAGGTCAATAAATAATAGCTCAAATATTGAAATACACAAACAAGATATTCGCCTTAAAATGGAATAACGGGACTGGGTCACTAAAGAAGAAACCCGACAAACCCCAACAAGGGTCACCCGTCCATCATGGTTGAGAGACTAGGAAGATGGTGTTCGAAGAAAGAAAACAAGATGGCCGAAAAGGAAGTGTGTTATCACTGTTATGTAATCAGAAGAACCCATACTGCACTTGAAAGGAGAAGTCTACGAGACCAACCATACTTTATGGATCGAAGTGTTGCAGCAGGGCTGAAAATGAGAATGCTAAGATGGACAAGCGAAAATAAATTGAAAGATGGAATAAGAAATGAGCGCATTTGTGGAAAGTTGGAGATTGACGAAAGGAGAATCATTGCCCCGTGCAATTAGGCTAATAGATGCACCGATTAGGAGGAGAAATAATAAGATATTAGTCAAAGCCGCTAGAGCCAGGCTTACGTCTAAACGAACTCGGATCGAGCATGTAACGAAAGATGAGGACTTTGTTGATGCTACGACGTGCATGCATTGCCGAGGATTCTAGGAAGCATGGACACTCCGAACAACGTGTCCCGTGCCGTGTCGGACACGTACTGAGCCATACCCGAACAATTTTAGGGCACACCGAAGTAGGTGCTGTCCCGGTTGCCGTGTCATTGTCGAGTCGTGTCGTGTCCGCGTCCGTGCAACACGGCTGAAACCACTGGACTATATGATTAGATCCTCACTCCGAGAGTCATCGGACTCGGCGGTTAAACGCACAAATGAAAGGAAAATGAAACCCTAGATGATTGAGAGATCTAGGGTTTTTTTTTTGGATGAAGGAAACGACGGATAGGAAGCTAGAAACCTGCTGCTTGAGATCTTAGGGTTCGGGCGCCTTGTCCTTCATGTCGGCGGTCTTGGCAGCCTCCTCCTCGTAGCAGTGGAGCTCCGTTCATCACTCTCTTGGTCGTGTTCGTCTTGATCTTCAGATTCCGAAGCGTCATCGGCATTGCTGCGCTACAGAAATTTCTTCAGCAGAGTGACAAACTTCGAGGAGGGGAGGAGAATGTTGATATTTTGGAAATTTTAAAAAATGGTAATTCTAAAGGCACACCAAATTTTACTTGGAACTAGTCCAATTAAGACTACCAACAAAGTTGGTTCGCGGATAGAAGGAAAAGAAAATCAATGGGTGCGGCTATACGCACCACACCGTCTACTGAACACACCCCATTAAAAAAAAATCGAACTCCTATTTTACCCTTCCCCTCCCCTTGCTCCCCTCCCCTCCCCCGACCGTCGACCCCGACCCCGACCCTGACCTCCGACCTAGGAGGAGGAGGAGGAGGCGGGTCGAGGGAGGAGGAGGAGGAGGAGGCGGGTCGGGAGGAGGAGGAGGTGTTAGATTATATTTGTAATGTAAATATGGCCCATACCCATAAGCCCAAATGTAGACACTATATATATTGTAACAAACCCTAGCAATGAGAACAAGACATTATTATTTCCTACATGGTATCAGAGCCTCCCGAAAAAATCTAGCCGCCAGACTCTACATCTTCCTTTCCCTCCCGGCTCCGACTGAGCCGTCCGCCGATCCCACTCCCGCTGATCCGCGATGATCCGTCGATCCCGCGCCTGACCGCTCCCGCCGTCGTACGCGCCCGACGCCGTACGCGCCGCAGACCCGACGCCGTACGTGCCGTACGCTGCAACTCCCTTCCAAAGCAAAGCAAAAGCTTCGGCTCCGACGAAGCAACTCCCTTCCAAAGCATACTTCGGCTTTAGTTTTTCATCCCTTCCAAAGCAACTCCCTTCAAAAGCTTCGGCCTGGAAGTCCTTTGGGAACTGATCCATAGCATTCCATACAACATCAATTTCATCCCTGCTCAACTTCGGCTTTAGTTTTTTAGGGTTGATATTCGTCTGTTTGGGTTATTTTTTTATTTTTTATCTTTTTTGGCATAAAAAAAGGCAAGGTGAGTAGGAATTTTTGTACAACGCAAAGCAAAAATTTTCTCACCGATCCCGACGCCCGATTGTACCGGTCGTCCCCTACGCGCCTGACTGCGGCAGATTCGTCGGAGTTGTATGAAATTTTGTACACCCGACATCCGCTCGCCCCTACGCGCCAGATCCGGCGCCCTTGATCGCGGCCGATTCGCCGCCGACCCCGTCCATCAGCGGCCGATTCGTCGGAGTTGTACAAAATTTTTGTACACCCGACATCCGCGATGGCAGATGATGCTGCGTACAGCTACTCCATCGCGACTGACGGTGGCGGTGCACACAACCCACATTATCCTAATCCGAAGGATCCATATTTTATGAGTTCTGCTGATCAACCAGGAAATATCATTACTCCTATTGTTTTTCGTGGACCGAACTACGCTGAGTGGTCTCGGTCAATACGTCTCTCCCTGATCTCTAGGCGAAAGATCACTTTTTTGGAGGGTACTGAAGTCAAACATGTTAATGATGCTAGTAAATTGCTTGATTGGAGATGCGTGCAAGCGCTATTGGTTCAATGGGTTCTTAATACCATTGATCCGTCTCTAAAGAAATCTTTGTCGTACTTTGAGGAGGTTTATCCATTGTGGAACTTGTTGGAGAAGAGATTTGTTGTTAGCAATGGCACTCGGAAGCAACAAATTAAGGTGGCTTTGGCTGAGTGCAAACAAACGGCTTCGATGTCTGTGGAAACCTACTTTGGAAATTTGCAGTCTTTGTGGGATGAACAAACTGCTTATTTCCCATTGCCTACTTGTACCTGTGGCGAACTTGCTGCAAAGCTACAGGCTATGAGGGATGAAGACCACTTTCAGGACTTTATGTATGGGTTGAATGCTGAGTTGTATGGTCATACCCGATCTAATCTTCTGGCTCAGGATCCTCAGCCAAGTTTAGATCGGGCATACCAGGCAGTCCGTGAGGAGGATGATATACGAAAATCTCAGGTCCAATCCGCTGATGAGGAGGTGTTGGCACTGACTATCAAGACTTCACCTCGTCTTTCTACTACTTCTAATAGTAGAACCTCAGATTCCAGAGAAAAATCAGGTATGATCTATACTCATTGCAAAAAAATAGGTCATGATGTTGCCGCTTGCTTTGCCAAGATTGGCTATCCAGAGTGGTGGGAGACTCGTCCTCGGCGTGAGGGCGGACGTGGTACTGGCGGTGGCAGAGGCACGACACCACAATAGCGACGTGATGGGGGACGCGGTACTGGTAGCGCAGGGGTTGTTCATCATGTCGTCGCTGCTGGTCTTGCTGGGAGTTCGGCAGACATGATGCATGGAGGGTATCCTTCGCTACTCTCCGGTGAACAATGGCAGAAACTGATGAGCTTGCTGGGTAACGACAATCTTTCCAAACCTGGTTCATCAAACTCTGATCGTCTGATGGGTAAGAATTCTTCTGTCCCTTGAATATTCGATACTGGGGCTACTCTTCATGCGACAGGAACTCGTGACTGTTTAGTTGATTGCTTTGAGGGCCCTGTCTGTCCTATGATTTTGCCTGATGGGAGCACTATTGAGGCTGTTCTGAGAGGCAAAGTATTTTTGACTGCTTCATTGGTGTTGACGGATGTTCTTTATGTTCCGACATTGACTTGCAATTTGATCTCTGTCTCACAATTGATTGGTGCCAGAAATTATGATATGTTATTTACTCCTGATTTGTGTTTTGTTCAGGACCGAAGTACGAGGATGGTGATTGGAGCAGGTGAACAAAGGGGTGGACTTTACTTCTTGGGGGAGGTTCCAGCTTCTTTGGCTTCGGTGATCCTGGCATGCAAAGAGAGTAATTCCGAGTTTTGGCATAGTAGACTGGGGCATCCTTCAGATAAAGTGTAACACCCAGTTTTCCAAATAAGGGTATTTTGGTCATTTTTTAAAAATTTTAGAATTTAAATTGAATTATTATTATTATTTATAATTATTGTGATTTTTGAGTGATTTTTTAGAATAATTGTTTTTGGTGTTTTAGAGACTTTGACTTAAGTTGACCTTGTAGACTAACCTAGTGGCTAACCTAGGTCTTGACTAAGAGATTAGGATTTGAGAACCTAGGTTGACTTAAGTTCATGAGGATGAACTCATTGGGATTAATTTGGTGAAATTAGGAATTAGTTTGGTCTAAGAATGGCTTGTGAAGTCACAAGTCATAATCATGACTTAAATCAATTAGGACTCAACCAACTAGCCAAAACCCTAGTCCCAGGCCCTATGGCCAGCCAAGAGACAGCCCCTCCCCCTATATATATCCTCCCAAATTTTAGGGCTAGCCTCTTTTCTTAGGGTTCATCAAGTTTTTAGAAAGGGGTAAGTTCCATCTTCATAAATTCCTATTAAATCCAAATTAAGTCATTTTTCCTTCAAACAAATTCCTATAGGCTCTAAATCTTGTGCTCTTGCTGTTGGAAATAATTTTTGACAGGAAAGGAACAATTTGGAAGAGTTTTGGTGGGTTGAGAAATCCTCCTCTTTGAAGCTTTTTGGAGCTTGGAACACCTATAGGTATAATCCTTTGTAATGCCTCTAAATTCCTGTAAAAATCATTTTTAGGGTCCCCTAGTCCTCACCCAACTGTAGGGAAAACTGACCCTAAGTTTTGGTCTCGTTTCGTGTTCGTATAGGACACGTATCAGAGATCTAGTTAGGTGCTCGACGAAATGTCCCAAAGGACTGTTCGTTCGAGTTTTCCGATTCTTTTTGAATGGAAAGCTAGATCTAAGTGTCGTCTAGGGTTTCCCAGTGTCCTGTGATGGTTTGTGAGTCGTGTCGAGTCGTGGGGACACGGGAACACACGAGTCGGGGACGTGCGTGCGGTACTGTAGCTCCCCTGCTACTCGGGGGCTACTGCGCGCTCGTTTCTCCACGTGGACACGTGATATTTGGCCTGTGGTTAGGGGCAATGGCTGACACGAGGCTCGCCAAGTTTCACGAGTCCTCGTGTCGTGTCGGACACGGTATTCAGGGTGCATGGGGAACGGCTGTGTGCGCGCGTGTGCTGTGTGTATTCTCTGTTATTAAATCGTATTTAAATGATTGTAAAATCTTGTTTCATGCTTAATTAGATCCTAATTATCCTGTTTAATCTCTGTTACAACATCTTACTTAATGGGTTGGGTTTTAGAGTGTGATTTGATTCGAATGTGGGATTGTTCTGATACATTCATTGATACTGTTTTTCTTTCAGTTTCCAAACAGTTGATTTCCTTTTTCCTGTTATGGTTTATCAATCAATTTGAACCCACACATCATAATACATGTTAGCTAAGCTTTTGGCATTCGAAATTTGGCTTGGGTGGTGTAGGAAGGATTTTGATGAGATGGGTTGGTTCTCAGTTTTAACCTATATGTTACATTGATTTCCCTTTACTGTAGTTGTTAGCTGATCATGATTGGGTTGTTGTGGTTAAATTCCTTAACCTGAGTTACCTTGAGTTCACTGCAAACTGAGTTGAGTTGGGCTTTACTGCATAACCTGTGATACCATGTTTAACTAACCTGGGAGTAATTAAGTGTTCCTGTTAATGTTAACTGAAATTATCCTTCATTGCTTTAATATTTAATATGATAAACCTGGGATATATGTTAATCTAACTCTTGAATTTGAACTGATTTAGAGTTTAGCATTTCCTGAGATTCTTTGTGATAGCTGTGATTCAAATTGTTGGTTGTCTTTCCTTTTTGTTTGACTATTATTGATATTTGTTTAACTGAGATTGTTAAATGATATTGTAACTGAGATTATGTGGTTCACTGTGAACCTGAGATAGGTTAGTTTCCAGTTTTTATGTGATTTGAGAACACTATTACCTGAGTTTTGGTATCAAAATCTGGGTAGGGTATTAGTGTTCCCAGTTTTCAAAGTCTGGGATGTCTTCCAGTTGATTCATGAACTATGTCAAACCTGAGATAGTTCCTAAATTAACTAAGTGAATGATTCCCTTCTTTTATGTAACTGTAAACTGATTCTCCTCATTTTGCAATATGATTCTCCATTACCTGAGAATGAAGGCCAATGGAATGTCTAAATTGTTTGAACTGATTTGGATTTAATGTGAAACCTGGAATTGGATATTCTTCAAAAACCTGAGAAGTCTTTACTTAGATAACTGTTTTCTTCTTCCTCAAAAACCTGGGAATAGCATAGACCCTATTTCTTTAGACTGTTAACTGTTGAACTGTGGTGATTCATCCTTGGAATTAATTACCCTCAGTTTTTCTTCACTGTTATTTACTGATAAGGTTAAAACCTGGAAATGAGTTGGGCTGTGAGTTGAATCCAGTTTCAGCAAAACCTGAGATGGGTTACTCAGTTAATACAAACCTGAGATTGTTTTCTAGCCACTGAATTCTCTTCATTTATGCAATGTGGTTCCTACAAAAATCTGAGAATGGTTTTGTTAAGTTGTGAATTGATTCTATGAATGAACTGCAAACTAAATTTCATGATTGTGTAAACTGTTTTTGAACTGTTGGGTAAACCTGAGAATGTTTGAACTAATGAACTTGATCACTGTTTACCTTTTCCCTGCACTGTTAATCCTTCACTGTAAAACTGAAATGATAGCTCAATTTGTTAAACTGTTTTTGGTTTCAATAAAAAATCTGAGTTTTGGATTGTCAACTGTATTTGGTTGTGGGTTGTTGTTTCACACACAGGTATCACACATTATCACAACCCTCTACACTCACATTCACTCATGGTACACACACACATACTTGTTGTTGTCCTCTCCTTCATGTATATACATTAAATTTTGAGTTGTTATATATAAGTTTCCTATATATGGGAATATGTGTTTTGTATAGGTATTGTATGATATGGTGTCTTGATATGTGGGGTGGTGATATGTGTCATAGAGTATGGAATACCATAGGACTAATGTATTGTATATATATGTGGTGTGTTATAGATTATGTTATAGAGTATAGGATAGATGTTCCTAATAGACTTTTAGTCTTAGTCAAGTCTATTGGTTATGTATAGGCATGGCTTGACATGGTATTGCCTAGATTAGTCTAGAAAGCCTAGAATAGTCTTGCTAGACATAGTTTAGACTAGTTTGACTTCTAGGGTTGATCAGAGTTGACCAAAAGTTGACTTTGGTTTAGATTGACCTAGATTCATGTAGAATGCATTGGTTTGCATCTTATCATCATTGTAGACTCATAGTGACTTGTGCTGTTCTAATAGGAGACAGATACCACTCCTCGGACAGTCTATATTCTCTCAGATTCATCGGTTACAGGCGAGTACATTCTCTGATCATTTCATATCTTGTTTAGGATTATATTTCCTGCTTTAGATTACTTTACATGATGCTGACACGTTGGAAACACGGATTAGTACTATATGGATCTGGTTGTGCGATGTTATCCCCTTAGCGGATACATCGGGCATTCGTGTTCGTGTACTTTATCGGGAACATCGTGTACTCCTTGTATTTGTTACATTCGTGTACGAAACGTGTGAATCGTGTATAATCATGTTTTTACATGACCTTCGTGTACAATAACATAACGTAGCTGGATCCTTGTGTATTGATTGGGGCGGGGGAGTAGAAGTGGTTATGTATTCAATCCAGTAGATTACTCGTGTACAAACCTCTGTAGATTACTCGTGTATAACATCGTGCCGTCTACATAACCATCTTGTGCTCTGAACCACTAGTACTGTTAGTTCTCTATATATTGTAGCTATTTACTTACAGTCTCTCTCTTTTATCATATTATTCTTCAGATCCTGTATCTTACTCTCTAGCATGTTTATATTTCCTAACCGGTTATGATTTTGTTGAGATGTACTGTACTCGCTCCCGTCCTGACTGGACCTGTTGAAAATTTTACAGTGAATGATGAGGCTCTGGTGTCTATCCCTCTTGGTGCAGCATTTGACATCACTAGTGACTTGTACCTGCTGGCAGTTGATGTTACTTCCATTAGTTTAGGATTGCCTTACTATTTTGGGATTACTGTATTAGACTTGAGATATTCTGAGATGTATTTATTTTAGTCACTTAGATTTTCTGGATTTGTATTTCGGTGATGTTACATTCCTGGCTGTTATCTATCTTTATCTTTCTATCTCATTCCTGTTCTATCCTAGATGTGGTTGAGTTATATTGTGTTATGTCACCCACATTCAGGGAGTATAACTGTATATTACCCTTATCTGTTAGATGTTATGACCTAGGACAGCGTTCTACCGCCGATACTGCGGCGTAGGCTGGACGTACCCACGTCACGTGCCCTTATTCTAGGGTGCGGGTCGTGACATAAAGTAATGCAGACTTTACCTTTTCTCTGTGGTAGTAGTGTGTTTTCTCATACGGCTTGTGATATTTGTCATCAAGCTAAACAGACTCGTGATGTCTTTCCTGATAGTAGTAGTCGTGCTTTGAGATGCTTTGAACTCGTACACTGTGATCTGTGGGGACCATATCGTGTTCCATCATCTAATGGGGCACGGTATTTTTTGACTTTGGTGGATGATTTTTCTAGAGCTGTTTGGGTCGTTTTATTGACAGATAAGTGTGTTATTTATTCTGTGTTTCTTAAATTCATTGTTATGGTGAAGCGACAGTTTGGGGCTGATATACGTCGAGTGCGGAGTGACAATGGCACTGAATTTAATTGTTTACGAGATTATTTTTTATCTCAAGGTATATTGTTCCAAACATCCTGTGTTGGGACACCTCAACAGAATGGAATGGTGGAAAGAAAACATAGACATATTTTAAATGTCGCCAGGGCCTTGCGATTTTAGGGTTCTCTTTCCGTGGATTTTTTGGGGGAATGTATTCTGTGTGCATGTTATTTGATAAATAGGACCCCTTCTAGTATCTTGCATTTTAAGTCTCCGTATGAAGTTTGTTTGCCATTAAAATTCTTTGATTGTAAATTTCAATACAAACAGAACAGTGTTACAATATAGGACTTAGATGTAGCCCTAGAAGTACACTTTTGTTTAATCTGGGTCCCTTGTGCCGATGGAGCGAGTGGTAATGCGTTGACTCCGTTGACGAGCTGTCGACGGTTATCGGTTCTCTGAAGGTTTGGATTGCTCTGGGTGCTGGAGCTTGCTGAGAGGAGGAAGACGTTGAGTGTCTGAATCTGCCTCTCTGGTGGTATGTTCGTTCGTATCTGTCTGTGTGTGGAAGAAGGAAATGACTCCTCTATTTATAGCTGGATAGGTTGGCTGCTCATGCGCGCATATGTAGGATGCGCTGGTGCGTGGGGACGCCACGTATTGATTGCCGATGGAGGCGCATGGGTGATGCGCCCTGATCGAGGGGTTGACTTCTTCATACTGCTGTTGTGAACCGGCACGTAGCAGAGAAGATCTTTCTGTTGCTGAGATCTTGGATGAGTTGAGTCAAAGGACACGTGTCATCGACCCATGGCTCGGAGATCTCAGATTTGGTGGGAAATGATCTGGTAGGATGCGTCTAGGATTGGGCGCATGAGGAGACTTTGGCTCGTAACCTTTAGGAGTCACGAACCATTCTGGGCGCATGGCTTTTGAGGCGCATGCAGGCAACTTTCCTTCTGTCTTTTGGGATCAGAGAGCAGTCTAGGGCGCATGGCTTTTGAGGCGCATGCGGAGCTTCGGACGGAGACTTTTCTTCTGTCTTTTGGGATCAGAGAGCAGTCTGGGGCGCATGGCTTTTGAGGCGCATGTCGGTTTGGGCGCATGGCCGCGAAAGCGCATGCGGGTGGTCGAGTGGCCACATGGCAGTAGCCGTCGAAGTAAAGTCATGATAATGTTGACGTCGTCGACGCTTCGTCTTCTTAAAAAGCTGCCGACTGTTCAGACTTTGGGAGATGTGCTGCCAACTCTGTCAGTTCAGCATTTAATGTTTGTGACATTCGATGGACAGCTGAGGGGGCGCGTCGATTGACGTTCCACTGGGTATGGGGGCGCATTCTCTGTGATGCGCTTGGCTCTGCAGGGCGCATCTGTGTGATGTGCCTGAAGTCGAAAGGCGCGTGCGGCCATTTCGTTCCTCGAATGCTCTAAATAACCGTTTGGCTGAATTCGAGGCGTCCGGTTCATCCATTAAATGCAAGTTCATTGCTCAGAATTCGGAGATCCATCCACTTGGCGCGTGGGTTTGATCTGCCCGGCCTATATATAGTGGCATAGGGAGAAGGTTTGCTCCTCCTTCTCTCACGTACTTCCAACATGAACTTGGGTATTCGAGTGCACTCTGTTGACGAAGTGCTCCCGAGGGTGAAGATGAGACGCCATGTCGTTGTTGCTGCACTTGAAGGTGACTGTTACATCCAAAAGACGGAGTCGAGGGCTTCCGAGGCAGGCGGAAGGTGCATGTTGCATCCAAAGATAAGGATGCTCGGGCCTCGTCTCCGTTGTTCCGGAAGAGCCGTAGATCGGAATGGCGGTGCCCTGACCGTCTTCCTCTGGCTTTGGAGGCTCTTTCTCTGGATGGGGTGTTAATTGCCATCCACATCCTGCTCGGCCAGGTGAGCCTGGCTGGAAGAGCAGCACATAACTGGGCTGCTGAAGGGATGCACATAACTGGGGATGTACATAACTGAGCTGCTGAAGGATGCACATAACTGGGGATGCACATAACTGAGCTGCTGAAGGATGCGCCTTACTGAAGGCACACGGTGGTGCTGCGCCTGACTGGAGGCGCATGGTGGCTGCTGCACCTGCCTGGAGGCGCATGGCGACTGCTGGCCGTAGACTTAGGATCTTTCCTTTGTAGAAGTTTTCCTTTGTACAGCCTTCTCTAGACATGTAATAGACTTTTATCTGTGAAATAAAAAGTTCTCTTCTCATGTCTATACTTGTTGCTTTTGCTGTGAAGTATTTTGTCCAAGCTCTGGCGTATGTAGTGTCCGGCGCATGGGCTTTCTGGTTGTGAAATTACATGCTTCTACAAAGTTTTATATGGTTCGGCTCCTTCGTATGATCATCTACGTATTTTTGGTTGTCTGTGCTATACATATGATTTGAAATCCCGACATGATAAATTTGATAGCAGGAGCAGAAAATGTATCTTTGTTGGGTATCCACTTGATAAAAAGGGATGGAAACTGTATAATTTGGAGACTGGTGAATTTTTTGTGTCCCGTGATGTTACTTTTTATGAAAAAGAATTCCCTGGGTGTGGCTCTGCTAGCGAGATGTCTTCTGAGACACGCCATACATCTGTTGAGGTGCCGGAAGATGATATAGAGGATTTTGGGATGGTGTCGGCCACGGTTGCTGATATCGGAGTGGTTGCTGGTGGCTCGGCACCGAGTGGCAAGAATGCACAGGTAGATGCAGAAGTATTGACAGGAGAGTCCGCTGGGGGTGATGCGGATACTGCTAATGATACAGGAGATACAGTGTTACTAGAGGTGCCAGATGAGGTAGTATTGGGAAGAGGAATGAGAAAGAAATCACAGCCAGTACGATTACAGGATTTTATGACGAATATTGTTCGAAGTAAAAGTTCCCCCTTCACCACAGTTCATCTGTTCCCGTCACTTCCTCAGGTACTTCGTATCCTCTAACATAATTTCTAAGTTATGACATATTTACTGCTGGACACAGAGATTTTCTTGCAGCTATCACTGCCGGTGTTGAGCCTACTTCATATCGCCAGGCCTCGCGAGATTCAGGCTGGCGCGCAGCTATGCAAACTGAAATACAGGCTCCGGAACCAGAATACTGGAGAGCGGGGGCAGACATAACCAGCTACATATATTAAAGTGCAACCCACCTCGCTATACGGTCACGGCTGTCTAGATACATGAGGGTTTAACTACAAGCCAACAGTCTCTTATGGTTATGAACAAGCCTAGTGTCTCAATCACAAGCAAGTAAGCAGATGTCACAAGATGTAAGATCACCAAATATACAATAGTAAGGCGTCCCAAACATTACATATTCAGATGATCATGAAGCTAGTCGTTACAAAACGTGAGGACTAGTAAGAGTTTAGTCATACATGATCAACCCTAGGATCTGTCAATCATGTTACAGCCCGTAGGCAGACAGTAAGTAACATGCAATCGAGCTAAACAGGTGCTCGTCGGCTAAACGCCTCAAAAGAATATTTTTACAAGAAAGTGGGAGAGCCAAAAATAACCCACTCGTTGCCCTGGTTACGCCTGGTGGTCACCATCGGACTGGAAAGTCGGTAGATCCTCTGGAGCTGCTCCGAAATCTGGCCATACAAAACCAGCTAGGTCAGATCCCAGAAAGAGCAAGTGCCACAAAGGAAGCTTCACTTAGGAACTAAAACCAACAATTAGCACAGAAGATAATAATATTATAGTAAAACTGGAGAGATATAACATCACGAGGATATACGGTAAGATAACCATAGAACCATTCAGATAACCAGGTTACAACCCTTAAACTAAACAAGGACCGGGGTTGTAACCCTTCATCTGAACCGAACTTGGTTTCTCCTATTTATCAACAAGATAATAGAAGAAAATCTAGACATGTAACAGTCTTATACAGGATCAAGACAAGACTAGACTGATTATTCCCCATTCAACAATCACGGCCAAGCAATAAGTACGGCTTGATACTTTAACTAACTAGGGTTATCACAGGCCTAGTTAGTAGCAAGATGCAATGAGATTGTTCCACAGCCACAAGTCCTGCAGACCATCCAGGTTATCCAGGTCGAATATTAGGGGTTGAATTCAAGTGGGTACATCGTCCAGGAAATGCATGTACCCTTAAGTGACTTAGAGGGTGCAACAAATGACAGTGTGCTGGAAATGTGCCATACTCGACGGCAGGCTACAGATCCCAAGAGCGCCCAGGTAACGGGATTGCCTGTAGCTGAAAAATCTCTTCATGACTACTGTGTTATTTTAGTTATTAACCTTAGTCCCTTTCAGTGGGTACTCCTGACCGTGGTACTCAGGAGACCCATCCTAAACATGATGCAAGACCAGACTGGTTTAATTGTACAAGCACAATCGCCCACGATGTCCAGGTTATTCATATTTGTCATGTCATGTCATGTTAGCCGTCGTAACAGCATGTCAGGTTTTCTTGTCAGGAGTGCTCCACGGCGGGCCACTATCATGCATTATTATGTTGTGTCCATGTATCGTGTCAGGTTCATGTATCATGTCGTGTTCATGCCATAATTATCCCACATTACACTAAGGATCAAGAGAAACAACACGGATAAGGTAACAAGAATTGTCATGGCAAAACAAATGGTACAAGAGATAAAGGGGTGCCAGGGACAGCATGCACCAGCAAACAGCATGTGTCAGGACAGCATGCGCCAACAAACAGCATGGCAACAGTATTTTGCCAGCAAATAGCATGCCCCAGGAAACAGCATGCGCCAGGACAGCATACGCCAGCAAACAGTATTTTGCCAGCAAATAGCATGCGCCAGAAAACAGCATACGCTAGGACAACATGCGCCAGAAAACAGCATGCGCCAGCAAACAACATGCGTCAGAAAACAGCATGCACCAGGACAGCATGCGCCAGCAAACAGCATGGCAACAGTATTTTGCCAGCAAACAGCATGCGCCAAAAAATAACATGCGTCAGGACAGCATGCGCCAGAAAATAGCATGCGCCAGCAAACAGCATGGCAACAGTGTTTTACCAGCAAACAACATGGGTCAGAAAACAGCATGCGTCAGGACAGCATGCGCCAGAAAACAACATGCGCCAGCAAACAGCATGGCAACAGTGTTTTGCCAGCAAACAGCATGCGCCAGGACAGCATGCGCCAGCAAAACAGCATGCGCCAGCAAACAGCATAGCAACAGTATTTTGCCAGCAAACAGTATGTGCCAGGAAACAGCATGCGCCAGGACAGCATACGCCAGAAAACAGCATGCGCCAGCAAACAGCATGCACCAGAAAACAGCATGCGCCAGAAAACAGCATGCGCCAGCAAACAGCATGGCAACAGTATTTTGCCAGCAAACAACATGCGTCAGTAAACAGCATGCGCCAGGACAGCATGCGCCAAAAAATAACATGTGCCAGCAAACAGCATGTGCCAGCAAACAGCATGCGTTGCTCATCTTCTCCAACCAGCCTCCAATGGCCATGAAAACCAATGAGCCAAAAGACCATAAATCACTCAAAATAAGTCAAAATCAGGACTTCTAATAGTATAAATTGGGTAGAATAAAATTTCCTACAATATGGAACCATCAAAACTTGAAAACAAGATGGTTAGATAGATCAAAACCATGAAAATTCGAAAATGGCTGAAACCTAGATCTACAAGAAAATATACAAAAAATGTAAAATGACAAGAAATAAGGTAGATTAAAAAGTTGCATAGAAGAGTTTAGAACAATAAAAATGGTGGGTTCCTTCATGAAGCAAGTTGCACTTGCCTAGGCTAGGGTTCTCTTGGTTGGTGGTGGAGAGTAAATGAAGAAGGAAGGAAGTAAAGAGGAGAGAGAAATGAAAGGGATTATAAATAAGGAGAGTGGTGGTAGGTAGGACGGTTCAACTTTGGTTCATGATGAACCAAAGCAAACCAAGCCAAGCTGAACCAACCCAAGAATGAACCAATCAATAAAATGCTAGAATAAATCAAGCAGGGAGACATACAATATGGGTCAAATTACGTATACATATATCAAGATACGCAATACGAACCACATGCATTACAACAATTGCCAGCAATAACCGACCATAAAAGCGCCATTCTCCAATGTGGGTGAAATACCAAGGAATAACTCTCTTATAAGTGAAACAACCCACTTATCCAAGTCCAAGTTACCAAAGTGTTAGAGCCACTGACGTAGGAAAAAACCAGAGTAACTCCAAGAAGAATCAACCACTAAAGACGTAGGTGGAAGACCACACAGTAAATAAGTTGGACAGTTACCAAGAAGTAACTCCCTAATAAGGGGTAAATAAGTGGGCCAATGATTAGCAGGCAGTAACTGTCACTCCCGTTTCTCGTTATACGTATTTTCGTATGCGTATACGAGATTTCTGGCATTTATCAGGTGGATCGTAGTTAGACTTGTTTTGCTTAGCCTAGTCTTGGTTTAATCTTGACTTGGTTTATTTGATTGGTTTGGTTCAATTTGACTTGGTTTGGTTTGGTTTGGCTTGGCTTAAGATGGAGAGGGTTGATATATAACCCAACTCCTTCTCTCTCTCTCTCCTCATTTACTTTTCATCTTCTTCATTTACTCCTCCCACCTACCAAGTCCTAGGCAAGTGCAACTTGCTTCATGATGGATCTCAAGTTTTATTGTTCCATTCTCTTTCTTACTTGATTTTATGCCTCTTTAGAACTTGACATTTTTGGGTTTGATGGATGAATTTTTGTAGATCAAAGTTTATAGCATTTTTGGTTTTCTTGGATTTTGATCTACCAAACTTCATTATTTTTAAGTTTTGATTGTTCTATATTGTAAATAATTTAATTTTACCCAAAATGGACCTTTAAAAAGTTAGATTTTGACTTGTTTTGAGAAAGTTATGGCCAAAATAAGATTTGGACATTTCTAGTTCATCTGTCCTGAATCTGGCAGGAACGATGAATAGTGCCGCATGGCTTGCATAGTGCCTGTAGTGTAGCTTCCCTTCCCGAAAATTTTAAAATATTTTTATTATTAGTTTATTTTACTTAAAGGGTTATTTTTAGACTGTACGTAAAGAGTATATCCACCATTATTAGTTTATTGATTTTCGTTATTGTTATTATTATTATTATCATTTTGTTATTGAGGTTTATTTAGGATTTAATATATATATAAATAGGTGAGTGTATGTATAAATAAATAAATATATATATATATATATATATATATATATATATATATATATATATATATATATATATATATATGTGTGTGTGTGTGTGTGTGTGTGTGTGTGTGTGTGTGTATACGTATATGTGTGTGTGTGTGTGTGTGTGTGTGTGTGTGTGTGTGTGTGTGTGTGTGTGTGTGTGCATACGTATATATAAGTATGTATGTATTTTTTTTTTACGTATATATAAGTATGTATGTATATACATATAAATATATGGTATATCAATACATTTACTACATGCATACAAATATATGTGTGTATGCGTATATATAAGAATATATATGTAGGAATACACACACATGTGTATATATATATAGATGTATACATATTATTTACTTTGTACAATAATCTAAAACCCATGCCATGCTTTAAATCCCACTGGACCGAGCCTTAAGAACGGCCCAGCAGCTCTCGGGCTGCAGTCAAGTCCTTCCTTCCCCCCCCCCCCCCACGAGCTGAACAGCCCGAGCTCCCCCACAGGCCAAACGCTGAAAACCGAGAAACCAAACCTAACTCGAAGTATAAGTATCGAGATTGAGCGATGTAAAGAAGGAACCCTAATCCCGACGCCACAACCTCCTAGCTATGGGCGACCCACCCGCGACCACCAGGCGGTGCGCACGCCACCGCCGCGCCGCCCTGGGCCGCCGTCGGCCGGCCGCGGATACGGCGCACGTGCAGAGAATCGAATCGCGTGACAGCAGCGACGGAACTGCGGGACCGACTTCGCAGTAACCATCCGTCGCGCTCGGTTTACCATTGATCGAGCCGTCTTTGCAGGTAATCCGACAACCTTACCCTCTATTTTTTCCTTCAAATAGATTCCATCGTCATGCGCTAGATTCTTCAGAAATTCGATCCAAAGATCGAGAAAAATCTCGAAATTCTGAATATTGAGACTGTCCCAAAGTCCCCAGTTTGAGTCCCGATTTCTTGCAAAATAGTGATCCATTTCAAAATCCTTTTGAATAGGTTTATAGACAACATGTAGGGCTTCGAATCTCTTTTTACGAAATTTGAATTCATCGACTACTCGTCGAGAAATCGAATCCCAAAGTTTTCCAAAAACCTGTTTCAAAAACTAGAAATTTGTTCGATACGACGTGCGTCCCGCCATTTTGGGCGATGTGGTTGCGAACCGTAAGCATCAAAAGCTGCATAACGGCTTCGTGGTCGTGTGGGCTTTGACGGAATTCAAATTGGTCGCGTGTGCGCGACGAATTTGATGCGTCTCCGTTAAAATTTACCGTATCGTGCACTTTACAAATTCTCCAATTACTTTGCGCACGCTCATCAGATCGAGACGAAACTTGCACCAACAGGACCGTATCGTTTTTCTGGTCCTGTATGCCAAGTTTGGTTCGATTCTGAGACAGTTGATCGGATCGCCGTTTTGCGGGCCCCACGGTCCGACTCAACGGGCGATTTTGTGCACGGCTCGCCGAAATCTAACTTAGGACATACAGTTGGGTTTATATCAAAAAATGGATCCGTAGACATGTAGTTTGACGACTTTAGAGACCGTTGACTCTGGCACGCTTTTCGGTGCAAAGTGGGTCCAACGGCGGACACCGTTTTGGCCCAAAATTACCGTTTTGCTCCTGTGTCCAGAGTTGGACTTAAGGACAGGCGATCCTAGCTATTTTGACTATTCTAAGAATATTGGTAATGTTTATTTCAGCTTTCAGGGATTTTTGTACGGGTTTTTACTATTGTGGCACATTAAGTAGTTCAGATTGTCAGTTTCACCAGCAGAGGACCACAGGCGAGTACAGTTTATTGTCTACATTTCAATATTGATCTTTACTATATTTCATTGATTAGCCATTGGTTATGTGATTTTTATACTCTATTATAAATTGTTGAGTCGAGAATGAGAAGTACCAAGGATGTGTGATCCAACCGTAGACAGTGTTTATTTCATGCAGTAGACATCGTAGACAGTGTTTATTTTTCTGCAAGTAGACATCGTAGACAGTGCTTATTTTCTGCAAGTAGACATCGTAGACAGTGCTTATTTTTCTGCAAGTAGACATCGTAGACAGTACTTATTTTTCTTCAAGTAGACATCGTAGACAGTGCTTATTTTTCATGCAAGTAGACCTCGTAGACCGTGCGGTGTAGTGTCCCAGACTGATCACATATCAAAGGTACTTCTAACAGTTTGGGAAAGTATTTTGTGTCTATTTATTGCTATTGGTTTTCTGTGTTTCCTGTTTATTTTTAAAACTCATGATTGATGTCTAACCTTTGTTTTATAGTCATTTTCTTTATTTGAAATTGCATTCAGTAAATTGTGCCCGTTCCATTCCTGACTAGAAACCAACATTTTCAGTTTAGTCGTGGATTTACTTAGCTTGGGGAGTGACGAGAATACTTGTAGATAAAAGCCTAGAGACTAGCTAGATAGTTGAGTTGTAGTCATTCATTTATTTGTTCAAGTTTATATTTTTCTACAAATATAAAACTTGTGATCATTGTGAGTTAAATTAATTATGTGAATGAGCATTATTTGTGATTTTGATCTTCATGGCCGTGACAGCGTTCTACCGCCGACTCTGCGGCGTAGGCTGGCTTGGACACGTCTCGTATCCGTTTAAAAAAAACGGGTACGGGTCGTGACAAGTTTTTGTGGTGGTCCATGCAGGTCAGTTTTCGCAAATCATGCGAACTCGTGATAGTACTTAAGTTAGTTGTACTAATGCGAGCCTGCGACTAGAATGCTCATTCATGAATTAGAAGTTAATTTAATTTACGAGAATGACTAGGACTAGGAGTCCCTTATACAAATTGACCGATGGGTAGTATAGGCCTTGCAAATTAGATAAGGACTAGTTATTAATTTTGATAGTTTGTCAAATTCCCATAGGTACACTATTACCTATTGATATGACGATATGATCCAATGTGAATAGATTATTTACTTGGTGAGATCGGACTTCCTAGGATTGATAATCTAACCTTGATAAATTATTCAGTTCCTCCTCTTGACCCCTTAGGTATCATCCCCATACCCTAGTCCGAATGGCCCATTTAGTTCCTAGTTGCCCTAAGGATTAGTGTTTTTTATATAATTTCTGATTATGTTACCCATATATGAACCTCGAGTTAGTTTCGATCCAAAAGTTTTCCTCTGTGATTTGAATACACATGGAATAGATATTAGAATGCTGTATTTCTTTGTCCCCAGATATTTCTTTCCTGTTCAATCCTTTATTTTAAGGACAAATGCTTATGCTCTAGTTCATGGTCAACTTGTTCGATTCTCTAGAAGCTCATGAATATTTTCAGATATAGTTAAAAGAATGTTAGTTAACTCATAATGGTAGGACAACAGCGCACTGTCGCCATTTAATTGAATTTTGGAGACTATGGATACACTGCAGCCAGCAGCGCACTGGCGAGACACGACCCCTAGAGTTGAAATGGGTTTAAGAAAATATAGGTCATAGAATATTGCTAAACTATAGCTAGTGGTCCTCTTGATCGTAGACACCTTTGAGCCAATATTGGATAGAGTTAAGAAGGGTTCGATTTTGTATCATGTTGAGTTACGAAACCAAGGGTTTACCACAACCAGAGTATACGGGCGAGGCGTAATCCGCGGTGAAAGGACTTCAAACATGATTATAAGTTTGGGATACCATAGAGGATAGGACAATGCCATGCATGTCCCATAGGATCCAAAGCCAATATTAGTAGAAGTTTTGTAAGTTGGATAGCATGCCTCCCGACCTAGCATTCTGTAGTCCTTGTGACTTGTTGACGAGAAAATTGATTGACACCAATAGGTTTACCTAGAATACAGAAGTTAGAGGTCATAACCCATTAGTCGACCAAGTCCTTGTGGATAAGAAGATAGTAGGAAGACTGTATAAGCAAGAACACCGGGTAAGGTTTGATTCTCACAAAACTCGAACTACTTGTGCCTTCTTTCAAAAATCTCGCATAATTGTATTCGACTATCTTAACAAACGCTGCTGTTACAGCTTAGTTTTGCAAGCTCACTCTGTTCTCGAGCTTGATTCGGGGCATATGTTTAGTGGGGACGCTTGCTAACTTATTGTCTAATCAGAATCAGTTATTATGGTCTGATCAACCATGATGCATTTGGTTCGCTCTTCGTTTAATTACACTACATGGATGAAGATATATAGATATCTAGGAACTCATCCGCGACTGCTTTGACATTTCCTTTGAATTATACATTCGCCCTTGAATCACGTAATTGTATTCAATGACATCTTTCCCGAACTCCTTATTGCTTTTGTCTTTCACTAATTGAAAAGACGAATGTTCGTACTTGATAGATAGATACATCATTTTTTCCCATGGCTACGATAGTTGTATACGCAAGTGCAGCTACCATCGGCCAGCCATGTGACTAGAACCTTGCCTTGAGTTACTCATTCTTCTCCCGACCCTCAAACTACTATTGAGACTTTCGAGCCATCTGAATTTGAGAATGATTAGGGTTTTACCCTTAGTCAGAACGCTAACCTAGGAGACTATCTATTCTCAAGAAACCAAATGTTGTGAGTCTCTAATTATTTGCTGGAAGCTTGCCTTAACTAGCAACCCTTAAGCCTTGAACCAACCCTTCCTCGACCGAAGCCCACAGTTAGACATGAGATGAGTGGACAATAGGGTAATCATTTACCGTGACACTCATTCCGAGATTGGTTTCCAACAAATATTACTCTAGTTATGTAAATTTTATTATTAATACCTAACTAGTGTTGGAACACCACAATCACTAGCTTAGCCAATACCATAGCTTAAATACCCTGTCATATTATGATATACCAGTTGTCAATAGCAATACACGATCACTACAACTCTTGTGACGATAGTCTGGTAGGTTGACACAAATAGAAATTCACGACTCAGTTGTTAGAAATCTTTTCATATGTTTTACCTTAGAGTTGGTTACCTCGTGATAACTCTTGTAAACCATGGATGAATAGATCATTCTATTTTATCGACCATGCGTCGTTGTACACGTTCGTTCTCTATTTATTGAGGAACGATCCTTGACATGACCTATATCCACGGTATCCTGTAACGCCGAGCCTTGTTCTCTTTTAACAAGAGTCGAGGTAAGTATCTGGACTTTGGAATCCTCCTAAACCTCAGCATTCCTAAAACCATGTCCTAGCTTCTAAGGTGGGTAGACTGTAAGCCTCCCAAATTTTAGGATATATGAGGATTACCGATTGATCGGAATAATTTCCATTAGGATGATAATTAGTGCCCCGTGGACTCCCACTATCCATTTTAGATCATTTTGCGTCCCGATTGTGTCATTAATATTCGGAGCACGAGACCAGCCGTTACCTTCCAATAAATTTCATATGCAAGATCTAGACAAGTCCACCTTCATCTAGGTATATCATGTCCCACTCAAACTCGTTCCCTTGTACTCTATTTTTGTACTACGACTTTTAGGTTAAAAGGACTAGCTATAACCCTTACCATGATACCGGTATATTTCCCGACTTCCAATAGAGACTCAACCTCGACTCGAACCTTTCGACCCAATATATGGTTGTGACATACTCGAAGCCCACCACGCACACGCCACTAGGGCGCCACCCAATTGAGGCATCATGTGCTACGTAAACACAAAAGTCACTGAAGGCGCATTTTGGGCTTGAGGGACCTAGCTAACCAATTTGACGGACAACTAGCTCAACCCTTGGATTGAAACCTATTCTAGGGTACCCTAAACTAGTAGAAATAGTTTATCATTAGGATTTTGTTCAGTCAATATCGATTGAAATCCAACCAGCGAGTGATGTCCAAATAGAGAACCCATTAAGATCCAGTAGAACCCATCCAAGAATACCACCAAATTTGGATTATAAAACCGAACCCATTGAAATAGGTCCCTATACCTATTATGTAAGCTCCACCCCTTAGAATATGAATCCATTCGTAACCTTTATCCCATCTACCGGGAAGTCGCGATACGATCTTGTATTGCAACCATATTCTTTGCTCGTGTGTTTAAATAACCACGGAAAGGATCACCATCTTGACTTCTCAAATTTCGTTCTATTTTGGAAATCTTGTTTGAATTAGAATTTTGAGAACGGAACTTCTGTATTGCACAGATTACGAGACCCTCTGAGAAACTTAGCAAGTGACTGGACTAGAGTAGCCCAACCTAGCGAATAAGACTAGAGGTTCATAAATACTCTTTCTATCTGTATTATTGTATATTCTCTACCGCTCTTTAAACTTCATAATTGTTGTTGATTGTTCTTCCTTATCTTCCTATTTGAGAGCGACGAATGATCTACCAATTAGAATTTATTAATATTTCTTAGCTACTTGTGTAAATTTGTTGCTGTTAAATTTTGGATTGCTTGATGGATAGAAGAGGGTTGTAGATGCCTTATGCTTAGATATGTCAGTAGTTACTTTTTGCAATTAGCTGGAGGGTTACAATATTATGACGCCAGGTGTTTGAAGTGGGTAGTGTGACCAAAGGTGGGTAGAAGTCCTCGATGATTCGTAGCTACGAAATGGCTAGGAGGAGGATATAAATATTCCTGAGAAATTAAAATTTGAGAATATTATGGTAATAGTGGATTTATTTTTCTTATTTTTATGTTTAAATTTTAGGCATATAGATGAGTTAGAATTTCGAGGACGAAATTATTTTAAGGTGGGTAGATTTGTAGCTCCCATTCCCGAAAATTTTAAAATATTTTTATTATTAGTTCATTTTACTTAAAGGGTGATTTTTAGACTGTGCGTAAAGAGTATATCCACCATTATTAGTTTATTGATTTTTGTTATTGTTATTATTATTATTTTGTTATTGAGGTTTATTTAGGATTTAATATATATATATAAATAGGTGAGTGTATGTGTGTGTATATATATATATATATATATATATATATATATATATATATATATATATGTGTGTGTGTGTGTGTGTGTGTGTGTGTGTGTGTGTGTGTGTGTGTGTGTGTGTGTGTGTGCGTGTGTGTGTGTGTGTGTGTGTACGTATATATAAGTATGTATGTATATACATATAAATATATGGTATATCAATGCATTTACTACATGCATACAAATATATGTGTGTATGCGTATATATAAGAATATATATGTAGGAATACACACACATGTGTATAAAATATATATATATATATATATATATATATATATATATATATATATATATATATATATATATATATATATATATATATATATATATATATATATATATATATATATACATATTATTTACTTTGTATAATAATCTAAAACCCATGCCATGCTTTAAATCCCACTGGACCGAGCCTTAAGAACGGCCCAGCAGCTCTCGGGCTGCAGTCAAGTCCTTCCTTCCCTCCCCCACACGAGCTGAACAGCCCGAGCTCCCACACAGGCCAAACGCTGAAAACCGAGAAACCAAACCTAACTCAAAGTATAAGTATCGAGATTAAGCGATGTAAAGAAGGAACCCTAATCCCGACGCCACAACCTCCTAGCTATCGGTGACCCACCCGCGACCACCAGGCGGTGCGCGCGCCACCGCAGCATGTAGAGATTGTCCCAAAGTTTCCCAAAGTTTCCAGTTTGAGATTGTCCCAAAGTTTCTAGTTTGAGTCCCGATTTCTTGCAAAACAGTGATCGATTTCGAAATCCTTTTGAATAGGTTTATAGACAACATGTAGGGCTTTGAATCCCTTTTTACGGAATTTGAATTCATCGACTACTCGCCGAGAAATCGAATGCCAAAGTTTCCCAAAAACCTGTTTTAAAAACTAGAAATTTGTTCGATACGACGTGCGTCCCGCCATTTCGGGCGACGTGGTCGCGAACCGTAAGCATCGAAAGCTGCGTAACGGCTTCATGGTCGTGTGGGCTTTGACGGAATTTAAATTGGTCGCGTGTGCGCGACGAATTTGATGCGTATCCGTCAAAATTTACCGTATCGTGCACTTTGCAAATTCTCCAATTACTTTGTACATGCTCGTCAGATCGAGACTATACTTACGCCAACAGGACCGTATCATTTTTCTGGTCATGTATGCCAAGTTTGGTCCGATTCTGAGACAGTTGATCGGATCGCCGTTTTGCGGGCCCCACGGTCCGACTCAACGGGCGATTTTGTGCACGGCCCGCCGACATCCAACTTAGGACATACAGTTGGGTTCATATCGAAAAATTGGATCCATAGACATGTAGTTTGACGACTTTAGAGACCGTTGACTCTGGCACGCTTTTCGGTGCAAAGCGGGTCCAACGGCGGACACCGTTTTGGCCCGAAATTACCGTTTTGCCCCTGTGTCCAGAATTGGACTTAAGGACAGGCGATCCTAGCTATTTTAACTATTCTAAGAATATTGGTAATGTTTATTTCAGCTTTCGGGGACTGTTGTACAGGTTTTGACTATTGTGGCACATTAAGTAGTTCAGATTGTCAGTTTCACCAGCAGAGGACCACAGGCGAGTACAGTTTATTGTTTGCATTTCAATATTGATCTTTACTATATTTCATTGATTAGCCATTGGTTATGTGATTTTTATACTCTATTATAAATTGTTGAGTCGAGAATGAGAAGTACCAAGGATGTGTGATCCGACCGTAGACAGTGTTTATTTTCATGCAGTAGACATCGTAGACAGTATTTATTTTTTTGCAAGTAGACAACGTAGACAGTGCTTATTTTTTGCAAGTAGACATCGTAGACAGTGCTTATTTTTTTACAAGTAGATATTGTAGACAGTGCTTATTTTTCTTCAAGTAGACATCGTAGACAGTGCTTATTTTTCATACAAGTAGACCTCGTAGACCGTACGGTGTAGTGTCCCAGACTGATCACATATCAAAGGTACTTCTAACAGTTGGGGAAAGTATTTTGTGTCTATTTATTGTTATTGGTTTTCTGTGTTTCCTGTTTATTTTCAAAACTCATGATTGATGTCTAACCTTTGTTTTATAGTCATTTTCTTTATTTGAAATTGCATTCAGTAAATTGTGCTCATTCCATTCCTGACTGGAAACCAACATTTTCAGGTTAGCCGTGGATTCACTTAGCTTGGGGAGTGACGGGAATACTTGCAGATAAAAGCCTAGAGACTAGCTAGATAGTTGAGTTGTAGTCATTCATTTATTTGTACAAGTTTATATTTTTCTACAAATGTAAAACTTATGATCATTGTAAGTTAAATTAATTATGTGAATGAGCATTATTTGTGATTTTGATCTTCATGGCCGTGACAGCGTTCTACCGTCGACTCTGCGGCGTAGGCTGGCTTGGACACGTCTCGTATCCGTTTAAAAAAAAGGGGTACGGGTCGTGACATATAGTGCTCCGTCCCGTTCAGTCAATCGGAGGAATCGAAACGCCGACGGCGTTCGGACTTAGCCTTGCAATAGCTGCTCGAAGATATCGCTCGGTCGATGCGACCGCTTGCTCAGGTGGGGTAGTTTCGGTGAACTCGCCTCATCTTTTCCTTCACATAATAAATCGCATGTTTTCAACTTGCACAAGTAGGCTTCGTAATAAAAGAGACGAATCCACATAGCTAAAGGGAGTAATCCCGACGGATCGAATTGAGTTAGAATATGGAAAGGTTCAACGGTCGGCTTAGAGTCGGTGCACAACGTGCTTTGAAAATGACACTCGGTCCTTCGTTCCGTGGCTTGAAAGAAGGAAAAGTTGGTCTTCGCCACAAGCTAAGAGTTAGCCAAATTCATAGGCGTCGCCCGCATAAATGTTTCATAAAGCATGCACGGTCTCTTCGTCCAAGGCGTGGCATAGCCTCTGCTCGCCGACGGGTTAAGTTGTATTGCACGGCTTGTGGCATAAGTCTAGGCACCCCAAATAACTTGGTTGTTCAAAGTCGAACGCGTGCACGGCACGTTCCTATGATGCAAGGCTTGACGCAGCCTTTCCTCGTCAAGTTGTTGCAAAGTAAGTTAGACAAGTTACGTTAAGCTATCAGGAGTAGTAACAGGCACGGTCCTATGAGTTCTACGGCTGGATATAACCACATAGTCTCACGATCGTAAGGCCCGTCATATAGAGTATGACTTGAGCGGTGGTGTCGCATAGAGTTTCAAGTCGGTTTAAGACACGATGGCACGAACTTAGTATTTTAAGGCACGGGCCACGGTTGATTCATTGAGTTTGGAAAGTGTTTCAATAGTTGTTCTTAAGTTGAGTGAAATGATAGGGCAAAAAAGAAGAATGCTCACGACTGGGTCGTTGAGGCAAGAAAGAAGAATGCTCGCGACTGGGTCGTAGAGGCAAGAAAGAAGAATGCTCGCGACTGGGTCGCCGAGGCAAGGTCTCAGATGTGAGAAGTATTGAACTTAGCCCTGAAAGAGATGGTAACACTAGAAGTAGATTGGCTGTGTGAGACGTCAGTTCGAGTCGAGTCTTGCATGGTCATTGGACAACTTGTACAAGGTAAAATAAACTGTTTCTCGAACGGCAACCCAGGCAGCCCATGGGAACCGTTGCGATAGAGACATTCGTAGGATGACCGCACGGGTTAGCGGGGACTTACAGCGGAGCTAGCTACTCACGCTGGCAAGGAGCGTTCGTCTAATCAAAAGCTCAAAGGGAGTCCATTATAGCGCTGGGCGCTAGTGACTAGTTCATATAAATGAGTCGGCATGGACGGCGATCCACGTGTATGCCTTTGGATTGAGTCGAGTATTGAGTGTAGTATATCAAGAAAGTCGAGTTGAATGTGTGAGTATAGTTGGAACACAAAATGTTGGGCCTAAGACTTGGTTGCAACGTAGGCGACGTGCTTCGGCACGAGATGTGGCGTCGAGTCTTATGTTGTCGGCATATAAGTTGCATAGTTTGGATGTGAGTTGTCTTGAGTCTAAGTCAGGAAAGGCCGCAAGGCAAAGTCGGTCGAGTGACACTTAACCCACAAGTCTTGATTGGGTCAGTTGATGATTTAGTAGCAAAGGGCTGCGAGGCGGCGATATGATTGAGTCTCATTGAGTTGCGAGGCACGGCCTCAACAAGGACTTATAGCACGGTCACACAGGAATGGAGTCTTGATTGGGCCGTAAGGCAAATACGACTTGATAGGTTAATATTGATGTTGCAAGTACGGGATGGTCTAGAGACACAAAATAGGCCAAGGCGTCTGTCCTAAAACCGATCCTAAGAAAATAGTAGAAAGACAATCATAAAGGGACTGTGTTACAAAGTAAATTAACGTGTTGGTTTTGTATGGGTGGGCGATGAGCTCATTCTACTAGTACAGTTGAGTACTGACACCCACATAGTTTCCATGTGTAGGCACAGGTAGAAGCTCGTGGCGCGGGAATCGCTTGGATGCGTCGAGGTACGGAGTTCCTTGGCGATTCGAAGCGTGCGGTCGCATGGATTCAAGACTTATACGGGACATAATGTATGGACGCCGCCTTCCGAAGCATCCGCTGGCTCAAGACATGTATTGAGAGATAAGAGAGAGCTGAGTGACTTGTAATGTGAGAAGAGTGAGCTTGAGAGACCTGTAATCTTGGCCTTGCGTCCATTGTAATCTTTGTTTCAATATCAATAAAGAGCTTCTTTTGAATAACTTATGTTTTGTTTCAAATTTTCGCTGCTATTATTCAATGTCTTTGCATGGGACTTCTGTGCGACGACCCGGTCGCAGCCGCTGAAATCGGCCGTTATGGAACCCGCCTTGCACGAGCGCAACCTAGGCTCGTGCGACATCACGCCTTAGCGAGGATGATCACTCCTACGGGAGCGGGGCGTGACAGTGCCGCATGAATGAATAGTGCCGCAAGAATGAATACTGCCGCATGGCTTGCATAGTACCGCAGTGTCACCCTCACTTTTCCAAGTTAGGGGTAAAATGGTAATTTTCTATTTTATATATTTTTGAGAATTTTATTTCATGAATATTATTATTTAATTATTATAGGAGTCGGGTTCGAATTTCATCGCATTCCGAGTTGATTCGGGACTCCGGGAAATTTCGACTTGAGCCGTAATTAGCATGTTATTAACCATGGCCCACCACACTAAAATTTTAGGTTTAGGAGTTTGGACTAGTAACCTGTCACTACCACATTTCTAGTGTGAGGGTATTTTTGTCATTTTGGGGTATTTTTAAATTTATTAGAATTAATTAGAATTTATGGGAATTTATGGGAATTTATTTGGAATTGTTTGACTAGGTTGACTTTTGGCTAGTGTTGACTTTGTAGACCTACCTAGAAACTAACCCTAGTTAGTGGGCCATGGTTAGGTCAAGAGACTCTAGTCTAACCTAGCCTAGCACTTGGTTTAAGTCATTTTAGCAAATAGGAATAGAAGTCATAAGCCATGACTTGTGGTTTAGAACCTTGTTAAATCAAATCTACATTTAGCTTTGTAGTGGCCCAAGGCCCAACCAAATGACAAGACCCTATCCTAACCCACTTGGCCGGCCACCATATCCACCTAGGGATTCCCCATTATAAATATCCTCCTAGTTTTTAGGGCTAGCCTCCCTCCTTAGAAGAAATAGATCCAAGAAGAAAGAGGTGAGTTCTTGTCTTAATAAATCCATTTTAATTCCATAATAGGTCCTAAAATCTCCAAATCAGTTGCAATGATTTCTAACACTGGTATTCTTGCTGTTATGGAGGTTTTGGTTCAGTTTGCTATTGATTGGAAGTGATTTGGACATCAAGCAAAGAGCTAGAAGAGCCATTTCCCATTGAAACTTCACATTGAGGTATCTCCTTCATTTCTCCATGAAACTTCATGTAGTCTTCACCAATAGGAAGCCCTAAGGGTCCCCCTAGGGTTTGGATAGGTTCGTGTCCTGTGTCAGTGGTTTCGTGTCCATTTGGGACACGTATCAGGAACCCACTGTAGGTGCTTGTTGAAATGTCCCAAAGGACATTTCAACCTATTTTCTAGAAATCTTTTGAATAGGAATCTAGATCTTATTATTGCTTATTGATTTCTGTCTTTCTGAGGTGTTATTTGTATCGTGTCGTGTCATTTTGAACACACGAACCCACAGTTTCTGACCGCACAGCAGTCCCCTGCTACTCGGGGCCCACAACTCCTTGGACACGACTCTTGGACACGAATAAATTGACACACACTATGAGGCAGTGTCTGTCATGACACTCCCCAAGTGGCACGACTTCTCGTGTCGTGTCGAGTGTGCACGACACGCCACACTGGTTTTACACTGAGTCTGTGTACTCGTGTGTATGGGCTCTGATACGCGTGTCTAACTTGGACACACGGACACGAGGACCCAGGACAGGAGGACCTAGACTTAACCCTAGTCTAGGGGTACCCCAGGTGCACGAGCACGTGGCCTACCACGTGCTGTGTCGTGTGCACGACACTCGTGCACACGTGCACGAGACCTTGTTCACTGCACTGTGTCCAATTGTTGTTCTGGTTTTTATTCCAGTTTGGACACATTGTGTCCACTTGGGTGGACACCTTTGCATTGTGGGACACATGTATGATATATATTTTGGTTACCAACCATTGGTTTAGTAAATTAGGTCGAATTGGTTGGTTAAAATCATTTTTTCCAATTTTTTCTGATACATGTATGAACAGAAATTTCCCAGTTTATATACATGAACTTTGTCACCTAATTTAAACCAATTAAATACTGTTAATGTTTAGTTTCAGTCCCTAATATGTTACTCCTATGTGTAATCTAACTGTAGTTCGAATTTGGGTTGATTTGGTTGTATGTTGGGTTCGAAATGGGAGTTTCAAAACCTGAAAACTAAATGGACTGAAAACTGGGATTTGATACATGATTGATTTCCTTTTCTTGTTATTCCTGTCATATGATGCAATGTTTGCTGCAAATGAAAACCTGAGATTAACTTGATGTATCACTTGTAAATCTGAAATTGAGTTGCCATGTTAAATTCTTCATTTCCTCACTGTTAAGTTGCTGTCAAACTGAGATTTGTATTAACCATATTTCCCTTCTAATTCAATGTTGACTTCATTTCTTTATGGATTAAATTCTGAATTGTTATGGTTACATGGATTGATTTCCTTCCTTCCCTTTTCAGTCTTCTTTCACTGTTTGTGTATTTACTGCTCTCACATACACTGTTTCCTTGCATACCACTTCCTGCACACATATGCACACTGTCACTTTGTAATTCCTGCCACATTATTATTTTTCTACACACAGCACTCTCCTCTCTCACAGTGTTATACACACACACACATTTTCCTCTCCTTACTGTTATACTTAATCACCTGAGCACACTCCTCTTCTTCACTGTTTTCTATTCCTGCACAGTAAACACACACCTTGCATTGTTTTCCTGCACACAGTATTTTCCCTTCCCTATTATTTTCTGCAACATTGACACAACACACACACTAGCCTTCCCTCACACATTCTTCACTGTTTGGGTTTCTATACATACACTTAGCCACCACACACACACAACTCACTATCACTGTCATGTTAATTCCTGCACATTTATTAGCCATGACACACACACACACACTCTAAATTGTATACACACACACACATGTTTCCCCCTCCTTTATGCTCTAGTGTATGCATCCTAGAATATGAATGCCTATGGTAGTGTGCTATGCTTTGTGCCTATATGTATGTACTTATAGTATTAGCCTAGGTATTCTTAGTATAGATTCAATAATATTGTATCTATATATATAATGTGTATATGCTTAGGTATAAGGAGTACTTGAATGGTGTGTTGTCTAGAATAGAAGTATTAGACCTAGTTAGCCTAGTTTAGACTAAATTAGACTTGGTGGACCTAGTTTGACTTCTAGGGTTGACCAAAGTTGACCAAGAGTTGACTTTGGTCTAGATTGACTTAGAATCATATAGAATGCATAGTAGGACTCTATTTTGATATTCTGGACTTGTTGTGACTTGTGCTGTTCTGATTAGGAGCCAGACACCACTCCTTGGACGGTACGTTTCATACCGGACACTCAGTTACAGGCGAGTACATTCTCTGATCATTTCATATCCTGCTTAGAATTATTACCTGCAGTAAATTACTTTACTTGTGCTGTCACGACATTATCACGGATTAGTACTATACGGATCTCTTCATGCGATGTTATCCCCCTCGGGAGCATCGGGTACATTATGTCATGTGCATTTCACTTTCATCATGTACTCCTGTGCTTTCACCATACATGTACACTCTTGTGAATCATGTACTCTCATGTTCACAGAGCCTTCATGTATACTATCATGTGCACCCTTTTAAGGGCCCCATGTGATATCCTGTACAATAACATAACCTGGTTAGATCCTTGTGTACTGATTGGAGAAAACGGGGGAGTGCTAGTAGTCATGTGAACAATTCTTTAGTAGTGTAGATCATGTACAACTCTTTAGTGTAGATCATGTACCAATCTGTTCCGTTCACATGTGCTATCCTGTACTCTACATCACTAGCCACTGTTAGTTCCCTACTTATAGTAGATATTTCTATTGCAGTTCTCTCTCTCTGTTTACATACTGTATTCTTCAGCACTTGTATCTTACTTTACTGCATGTTTATATTTTCTAACCTGCTATGAATTGTTGAGATGTACTGTGCTCGCTCCTGTCCTGACTGGACCTGTTGAAAATATTACAGAGGACGAGGAGGAGGCTTGCCTGGACACCTACTACGGGGCAGCCCTAGATGACACCTGTGAGCTGGACCCTCAGGAGGATCCAGCAGTAGCTGAGGACCTTCCCCCGACTGCCTAGACTAGATTAGCTAGCTTGTTTTTCACTTGTAGTCTTGAGACATGTTCTAGTTAGACTCTTTATTTGGAGATCAGTTGTATATATTCTTTTATCTGAGACCTTGTGCTGCTGGGATTATTTTAGACTACTGTTTATCTATTTCATTTCCTTGAGTTCTATTCATATCGTGCTATATCTTCCTTAGTTGTGATTGAGTTTCTATTGCTATGTCACCCCCATTCGGGGAGTATAAACTGTTTAGATATTTACATTGCTAGATGTTGTGACCTAGGACAACGTTCTACCGCCGACACTGCGGCGTAGGCTGGACGTATTCACGTCTCGTGCCCTTACTCTAGGGTGCGGGTCGTGACATAACCCATGAGTAATTAAGTTTAATTATGATTTTTAATAAATTTTAGCAATTTCCAAAACCCATTTTGGATATTTTAGCATGTAGGCTTAGGGAGGGGCAAACTTGTAATTTCAAGTGCCCCTACCCATGCTCCATGGCCGGCCACATAGTCCACCCCCTCTACCTCTCCTTTCTTCTTCACTAAGTTATCACTCTCTCTCTCTCTTCATTCATTCCTTTCCAACTTCTTCTTCCTCTTCAAATCTACAATTTAGGTATGTCATTAACTCTCATTTAATTTCTCATTTGCATTCATTCCTTCACATTAATTATAGGGGAGACCATTCTCTACAAGTTGACCCTAGCCTTTGTAGGTTTCCTTAAATTCTAGTTTAGGGATTTATTACGGTTTACCCTCCTTTGAATGATAGTATTTGTATATAGGAAGGAGAATGAGGAGGAGAATAGGAAGGAGAATATGAAGGAGAATGAGGAGGAGAATGGGAAGGAGAATGAGGAGGAGAATAGGAAGGAGAATGAGGAAGGAGAATGAGGAGGAGAATAAGAAAGAGAATGAGGAGGAGAATAGGAAGGAGAATGAGGAGGAGAATGAGGAGGAGAATAGGAGGGAGAATGAGGAGGAGAATAGGAAGGAGAATAAGAAGGAGATTGAGGAGAAGAACGGGAAGGAGAATGAGGAGGAGAATGGGGAGGAGAATGGAAAGGAGAATGAGGAGGAGAATGGGAAGGAGAATGAGGAGGAGAATGAGAAGGAGAATGGGAAGGAGAATGAGGAGGAGAATGAGAAGGAGAATGAGGAGAAGAATCGGAGTTCGGGTAGTCGGATTGACTTGAAACTTGGATGGCATGTTGGGTACACCCTACAAATGTCATATTTGAGCCGATTTTGGCTCGGTTGACCCAGAGTTGACTTTTTACCCCAAAGTCAACCGTGAGTCAACACTTTGTCTAGATTTGACCAAATCCAAACCAGAGTTGACCAGTTGACCAAATGTCAACTGTTGGTCAACATTTGACCACTTTGACCTAGGGTTGACCTAGAGTTGACCAGAGTTGACCAGGGTTGACCAGTTGACCGAAAGTCAACTGTATGCCAACTCTTGACCCCGTTTGACTTTCTTCGACTTGTTTTGACCTGTGATGACTGGTATGACCTAGGGTTGACTTGGTCTGACTTAGATTGACTTGATATAACTTGATTTGACCTAGATTTGACTTGACAGGACTTGGTGTGACTCAGTGAGACCTAGTTTGACCTAGATTGCATATCATTCATTGTGAATCATTCTTAAACTTGTTTAAACCTAAATTAACATGCAATATCTCATCTTTAGGTCTCTGATTACCACACTGAGCATTGATATACCCTACAGCTCAGGACAGCAGGCGAGTACATTCACTGATAGTTTTCATTGTCTTGATATCTACTATATCCGATTCAGTTGTAGTGTCTTACTCGATTCCAGTCACGATGGTTCACGGACTAGTATACGTTGGATCATGACATGAGATGTTGTTCCTGGATTTTGTTGGTATATATGTACATTTCCTGTCTTGTTCCCTGTACTTGTATAGACACCGATTCCTGAGAGGGAGTAGCTATCCTCTTAGGGAATCCCGTGTCATGACGTGTCACGTCCAGATCCATTATACTACTCGGGGATGGGAAATTATTAGGGGTTATGTGATCAAAGTCCCATGTCACTATTTTGCTTGCGCCACCCTCACCTCACGTAGGGTGTAGCAGATACCTCCATGTCCATGTTATCCAGGTTGGCCGGCATGACTTTCCGTTGAGGTCACCGCGGATTGCCGGACCAAGTGGATAACCCTACCATGATTCCCTTGCCGATCACATAACGCTCTAATAATTCAAGGCACATTTTATATTTACTTATCTTATCATATATCCTGTTCTGTTCTACATTTAGTACTTTCTCACCATGCTATGATATTCAGTTACTCACATGTTCTACATGCCTTTATATTGTACCTTGATTGGAGACTAAGTTCTGCTCGAGAGAAAGGATACAACCCCGGTCCTTGTTTGGTTTAAGGGTTGTAGCTCAGCTTCCGAACGGTTCCCAAGTCTTCATATATCTTTGTCTTGTAGTTCATTATACTGTCTCTTATTGAATTTGTCAATTCACATGGAACTGCTGTTAGTACTTGTACTTGCTCATTTTCCTGACAGGATACCGTTATGATATATTACAGATGACTCTGAGGCAGACTGCTCGACCTATTATGGGATCGAGTCAGATGGAGTAGTCCAGGACCGTGGCCTTATAGTAGAGCCACTAGACTTTGTACTCCCAGAGTAGTGTAGCTTAGCTAGGTTTGACTGGACTGCGATTCAGCTAGCATTATCAGACTATAGCTTCTATGTTATATTTTGAGACTCTGGGATGTTATGTATAGCTCTGGACTTGTGTGGATCTTGAACTTATTTTCTGTTTTCATCTATTATATTTCCTTTCGTGCTATCTATCCTAGTTTGTTTATGTGATTGAGACTCTATTGCTATGTCACCTCCATTCGGAGTGTATATACTGTACAGATACCTTTATACTGTTTAGTGTAGTTTTGTAGACAACCTAGACAGCGTTCTACTGCCGATGCTGCGGCGTAGGCTGGACGTAACCACGTACTCGTGCCCCTAATCAGGGTACGGGTCGTGACACATTTTTGTGGTGGCCCACGCAGGTCTCGTGTCACAATTAGTGCGATCTCGTAATGGTGCTCGACTTAGAGTACTAATTACGAGCCTGCGATTAGGACGTAGGACCTAGGATATGATAGGAGTTTCTCAATCACACCTAGGAAAACTTTCGATTTTTTGATTATCATGATTACTCCCCTTGTATTAAATTAACTGTCCTTCTTTGATAATATCTTCTCATGTGCCATATTGATCTCTTCACTTCAATTCGTCTCCAGGATGACGAAGACGCACCCGCAGGCCACTGGATCGAGTAGCTTGCCCGAGAGATCTGACCAGGCCGAGGAGGAGGTTCACGAGACTGCCCCCAGTGATTCCACTATCCCGGAGACCCCGACAGTTGCACAGGGAGGTCTACCACCTCCACCCCAGAGGATTTCGATCGCCGTCCAGAGATACTGCCGCCACCACCTCCGATACCGACGGATACACATCACATGTTCCTTCTCCTTCAGCAGATGATAGAGACACAGCGAGCCCAGACAGAGGCGTCGCAGCGCCAGTCGGAGGCGTCACACCGTCAGATTGAGATACTGAGGCAGAGTATGGAGAACTCGCATCAGCTTGCACTGGCAGCAGTGGAGAGAGTGGCACCGGGTACGGTACAGGGCCCTACTGGCCAGCAGCCGTACCAGCAGCAGTCCAGGCCGGGGACAGTATTAGACTTTAGGAAGATGAGCTCCAGGGACTTCACGGGCACGGAGGGCATCCTTTATGCAGACGACTGGCTAGAGGATGTGCAGCGGAGCATGGAGCTGGCAGAGCTTCATAGAGCACTTTGGGTTTCGGCCGCAGCCAGCCGATTCTTTGACATTGTGCTGACATGGTACCGCACGGATCCTCGTGCATCGATGAGAGGTCTGGCATGGGAGGACTTTCGAAGGCTCTTTAAGGAGAAGTTCTTCCCGGATGTGGCTCTTACAGCATTGGAGGGCCAGTTCGTGGGTCTAGTGCAGGGGAACTCGTCGGTGGACGAGTATGCAGCGGAGTTCTTCCGCCTTAGCAGGTTCGCTCCTGATATGATCCAGGATGAGGGACAGAAGGCTCGTAAGTTCCGTAGGGGACTTATTCATGCAGTGCGCACCCGCACCTCGGGTCGCCGTGATGCGACGTTCGATCAGATATTGATGGACGCGCAGATTGCAGAGGAGGACTTTGGCCTCAAGCCGAAGAGGAGCGGTGATACTATGGGGGCGAGTTCCAGTGCGGGACCGGCCAAGCGCCCCCACTTTCAGCATCAGCAGAAGCCATTTCAGCAGCAGCCTCTGTTACAGATTCAGCAGGCACTAGCGCGTGCCCAGCAGCACCAGGGATAGGGCCAGAGACCGGCTACTCCGTGCAGCTTCTGCGGGAAGCCGGGGCACAATAGAGAGGCTTGTAGGAAGAGGTTGGGCGTCTGTCTATACTGCGGGGCGCCTGACCACCAGCTGAGGGATTGCCACGCTAGTGGAATCCGAAGAGACCAGGACAAAGTACAACAGGCTAGAGGAGGCCAGCAGGGGCGTGCTTTTGCCATGACAGTTGAGCCCACTCAGGCAGTAGCAGAGCAAATAGCAGGTTCCGATATTTCGAATCTCCTTTCCGCATTTGCCTTCTTATAAACTGTCTTGAACTTCGATTCTATCTGTTCTTTGATCGTTGGATGAAATTTTTTCTTGTGATGTGATTTCCTTCTAAGATAAGTCGTATGGGCTAGGTCGCCTCGATTATGAGATTTTAGAATGCTCTAGGATCATGCTAGCAGGCATAGCGAGGACATATAGTCGGATTATGGTCGTATTTCTTGGGTGTGGGAATTTAAGGTTTTCGCTGCCAAGCATGCGGCAATGCAAAAATTTTAAATACCATAATTCTAGATGTATGTACCGTAGTTGAGGACTCTGTGATTATCGTAGCCTTGCTCACTGGCATGACGGAGATTCTGAGTATCATGATGATTGGACAGACGCATACGATTATCGATTTGCATGATTTTTGTGTTTACTTGTTTTAATTTTTGAGGATGATTTTTTTAGGGTGGATAGACTTGTAGCACCCAGTTTCTATTTGAGAGTAATTTTAAATTTTATAATTTTAGTCATTTAATTCATGCTTTGATTTTTGAGATTTTAATCATTTAAATTTTAAGCCATGACTTGTGATTTTGATATTTACTATTGTTTGGTTTTAATTTCGAGGACGAAATTTTTTTAAGGTGGATAGACTTGTCACCCTCACTTTTCCAAGTTAGTGGTAAAATAGTAATTTTCCATTTTATATATTTTTGAGAATTTTATTTCATGAATATTATTATTTAATTATTATAGGAGTCGGGTTCGAATTTCATCGCATTCCGAGTTGATTCGGGACTCCGAAGAATTTTGACTTGAGCCGTAATTAGCATGTTATTAACCATGGCCCACCACACTAAAATTTTAAGTTTAGGAGTTTGGACTAGTAACCCATGAGTAATTAAGTTTAATTATGATTTTTGATAAATTTTAGCAATTTCCAAAACCCATTTTGGATATTTTAGCATGTAGGCTTAGGGAGGGGCAAACTTGTAATTTCAAGTTCCCCTACCCATGCTCCATGGCCGGCCACATAGTCCACCCCCTCCACCTCTCCTTTCTTCTTCACTAAGTTATCACTCTCTCTCTCTCTTCATTCATTCCTTTCCAACTTATTCTTCCTCTTCAAATCTACAATTCAGGTATGTCATTAACTCTCATTTAATTTCTCATTTGCATTCATTCCTTCACATTAATTATAGGGGAGACCATTCTCTACAAGTTGACCCTAGCCTTTGTAGGTTTCCTTAAATTCTAGGATTTATTATGGTTTACCCTCCTTTGAATGATATATATATATATATATATATATATATATATATATATATATATATATATATATATATATATATATATATATATATATATGTGTGTGTGTGTGTGTGTGTGTGTATGTGTGTGTGTGTGTATTTGTATATAGGAAGGAGAATGAGGAGGAGAATAGGAAGGAGAATGAGGAGGAAAATGGGAAGGAGAATGAGGAGGAGAATGAGGAGGAGAATAGGAAGGAGAATGAGGAGGAGAATAGGAAGGAGAATAGGAAGGAGAATGAGGAGGAGAATAGGAAGGAGAATGAGGAGGAGAATAGGAAGGAGAATGGGAAGGAGAATGAGGAGGAGAATAGGAAGGAGAATGAGGAGGAGAATGAGGAGGAGAATGGGAAGGAGAATGAGGAGGAGAATGGGAAGGAGAATGAGGAGGAGAATAGGAAAGAGAATGGGAAGGAGAATGGGGAGGAGAATGGGAAGGAGAATGAGGAGAAGAATTGGAGTTCGGGTAGTCGGGTTGACTTGAAACTTGGATGGCATGTTGGGTACACCCTACAAATGTCATACTTGAGCCGATTTTGGCTCGGTTGACCCAGAGTTGACTTTTTACCCCAAAGTCAACCGTGAGTCAACACTTTGTCTAGATTTGACCAAATCCAAACCAGAGTTGACCAGTTGACCAAATGTCAACTGTTGGTCAACATTTGACCACTTTGACCTAGGGTTGACCTAGAGTTGACCAGAGTTGACCAGGGTTGACCAGTTGACCGAAAGTCAACTGTATGCCAACTCTTGACCCCGTTCGACTTTCTTCGACTTGTTTTGACCTGTGATGACTGGTATGACCTAGGGTTGACTTGGTCTGACTTAGATTGACTTGATATAACTTGATTTGACCTAGATTTGACTTGACAGGACTTGGTGTGACTCAGTGAGACCTAGTTTGACCTAGATTACATATCATTCATTGTGAATCATTCTTAAACTTGTTTAAACCTAAATTAACATGCAATATCTCATCTTTAGGTCTCTGATTACCACACTGAGCATTGATATACCCTACAGCTCAGGACAGCAGGCGAGTACATTCACTGATAGTTTTCATTGTCTTGATATCTGCTATATACGATTCAGTTGTAGTGTCTTACTCGATTCCAGTCACGATAGTTCACGGACTAGTATACGTTGGATCATGACATGAGATGTTGTTCCTGGATTTTGTTGGTATATATGTACATTTCCTGTCTTGTTCCCTGTACTTGTATAGACACCGATTCCTGAAAGGGAGTAGCTATCCTCTTAGGGAATCCCGTGTCATGACGTGTCATGTCCAGGTCCATTATACTACTCGGGGATGGGGAATTATTAGGGGTTATGTGATCAAAGCCCCATGTCACTATTTTGCTTGCGCCACCCTCACCTCACGTAGGGTGTAGCAGATACCTCCATGTCCATGTTATCCAGGTTAGCCGGCATGACTTTCCGTTGAGGTCACCGCGGATTGCCGGGCCAAGTGGATAACCCTACCATGATTCCCTTGCCGATCACATAACGCTCTAATAATTCAAGGCACATTTTATATTTACTTATCTTATCATATATCCTGTTCTGTTCTACATTCAGTACTTTCTCACCATGCTATGATATTCAGTTACTCACATGTTCTACATGCCTTTATATTGTACCTTGATTGGAGACTAAGTTCTGCTCGGGAGAAGAGTTACAACCCCGGTCCTTGTTTGGTTTAAGGATTGTAGCTCAGCTTCCGAACGGTTCCCAAGTCTTCATATATCTTTGTCTTGTAGTTCATTATACTGTCTCTTATTGAATTTGTCAATTCACATGGAACTGCTGTTAGTGCTTGTACTTGCTCATTTTCTTGACAGGATACCGTTATGATATATTACAGATGACTCTGAGGCAGACTGCTCGACCTATTATGGGCTCGAGTCAGATGGAGTAGTCCAGGACCGTGGCCTTATAGTAGAGCCACTAGACTTTGTACTCCCAGAGTAGTGTAGCTTAGCTAGGTTTGACTGGACTGCGATCCAGCTAGCATTATCAGACTGTAGCTTCTATGTTATATTTTGAGACTCTGGGATGTTATGTATATCTCTGGACTTGTGTGGATCTTGAACTTATTTTCTGTTTTCATCTATTATATTTCCTTTCGTGCTATCTATCCTATTTGTTTATGTGATTGAGACTCTATTGCTATGTCACCTCCATTCGGAGTGTATATACTGTACAGGTTATACTGTTTAGTGTAGTTTTGTAGACAACCTAGACAGCGTTCTACCGCCGATGCTGCGGCGTAGGCTGGACGTAACCACGTACTCGTACCCCTAATCAGGGTGCGGGTCGTGACATGCAGGAATGAATAGTGCCGTATGGATGCATAGTGCCACATGGCTTGCATAGTGCCGTAGGAATGAATAGTATCGCAGGAATAAATAGTGCCGCATGGATGCATAGTGCCGCATGGTTTTGTATAGTACCGCAGGAATGAATAGTGCCGCAGGAATGAATAGTATCGCATGGATGCATAGTGTCGCATGGCTTGCATAGTGCCATATAGTGCCTATTTTGGCTGTTTTTGGCTGTTTTAAGTCCTATTTGGCTGAATTGTGGCCAGAATTTCTTCCAACTCCCAACATGAAAGTTGTAGATCTTTTTCTTGGCTTCAAGAATATGTTACTAGCAATTTTATGTAAGTTTCTCTCACTCATGATAATATAAGGATAGAACACGATAGTGGCCTGTTAAGGCGCACTCTTACCAAGTAACAAGTAACATGACACGGTAACGGCCTGTTAAGGCGCACTCTTAACAAGTACCTTGACATGATAACTCCTAAATAGTGATCCATCGTGGTGCACTCTTGACAACCAACCTTAACTCGTAATCTTGATAAGTGGCCCGTCGTGGCGCACTCTTGACAAGTAATCTTGATAAGTAAGTCTAGCATGTAATCTTGAATACTGTTGCGATCGCTATATCTCGACATGCTAAGTAAATTCTCATTATGACACCGTGGGTGATTGTATTGAATGTGCTTGTATAAGCTACCATTCTTGTCTCGCATCATGTCTAGGACTTGTATCCCTGGTTACCACGGTCAGGGATTCATACTGAATCGGACTAGGTTAATGACTAGATTGATCAAGTAGTTCATATAGAGAGGTATTCTGGCTATAAGCAATCCCGTTATCTGGGCGCCTTCTCTGATGGACTTGTAGCCTGGCAACGAGTAGGGCACATTTTCAGCTCACTATCATGTGGGACACTTCATGAAACGATTACTATGCACACTGTCATGTGTTGCACTCAAGTCACCTAACAAGTCTTGATAACTCTTAGCATGAACCTTGCATCTGGATAACCTGGATAGTCTGCAGGGCTTGTGGCCGTAGGGATATCTCGTTGCATCTTGCTAGTAACTAGGCTTGTGATAACCCTAGTTAGTTAAAATATTAAGCCGTACTCATTGCTTGGCCGAGATTGATGAATGGGGTCTAGTCTTGTCTAAGCAGTGCCAGTCTATGATTACTACAGCACATTACTGTTATGCTTTACTCTTGTCGATAATTGGTTAGAGACTAAGCTATGTTCAGGTGAAGGGTTACAACTCCGGTCCTTATTTGGTTTAAGGGTTGTAACTTGGCTACCGGAATAGTCCCTTAGTTATCTTATCGTTTATCTCCATGTTTTCTCTAACTCATGTCTTTCATTATCATTTATGTTCGCATGTACTAATGTGCTGGTTTTAGTTCTTAAGTGAAGCCTCCTTTGTGGCACTTGCTCTTTCTGGGGTCTGACCCAGCTGGTTTTGTATGATCAGATTTCAGAGCAACTCCCGAGGACCTCCCAGCCTTCTTGCTAGATGGTGACCACTAGAAAAAATCCTGGCAACGAGTGGATTTTATTTTGCTCTCCCACTCTATTGTAAAATTATTCTTTTGAGACGTTTAGCCACCGAGCAAGTGTTAGCTCGTGTTGAATTTACATTCATGTCTGCCTAATGGCTGTAACATGATTGACATATCCTAGGGTTGATCATTTATGACTTAAACTCTTGCTAGTCTTCGCATTTTGTATGACTAGCTTCATGATCATCTGAATATGTAATGTTTGGGACGCCTTACTTTGTATGTCTGATGATCTACCATCTTGTTACATTTACTTGCTTGCTTGAGATTGAGACACTAGGCTTGTTCTTGACCCTAAGAGACTAATGACTTGTAGTAAACCCTCATGCATCTAGACAGCCGTGACCGTATTGCAAGGTGGAATTCACTTCAATGTACGTAGCTGGCTGTGTCTTTCTCCCGCTCTCCAGTATTCTGGTTCTGGAGCGTGACAGTAACTCCCTAATAAAGGGAAAAAGTGCTACTAAGAGCATCTCCAACCCTATTGTGAGTTTGAAAAAAATGGTTGCCACAGTGAAATGACAACCATTTTTTTCAAAAGTACTTCTCCAATGCAAATGTGAAATTAAGTGTGGAGTTGACATGGCAATGACATGACAAAGACAATGTAAAGTAGGTTGTCTAGATCTAGACAATGCACTTCATAATGTCTTTATGTCCACATCATCATTTGTGAATAAAAATGTTTATAAAAAGAAGTAGAAGAGTAAAAATTGTTTTGGAAGTTGTAAAAAATTACTTTGTATTGTATTCTCAATACTTTTGCATTGAAGATGACTTTTTAAACTCATTGTCATTTGTGAATATAATCTTGCCACCTATACAAAATATTGTCTAGTGTCCCATGCCACCTAAGATTCACAACATAAAATAAAACAATAGGGTGGAGATGCTCTAAAACCATCTACAATGGTGATTTCTAAAATTGAGTTCTTATCCTACTTGGCATTGTACTTTAAGGAAATTTATATCCTAGTTGGAAGAGTTTCTACATAAAAATTGTTGACATACAAAAATGCTCTCCAATGGTTCTACATGTATAAATCATCCTAGAAAGTTTTCATCCTACATCATTGACACCTAGGATAGAAATCACCATTGGGAGAAAATTTTTCTAAAATAGATTTCCACAAAAATAGGGAAGATAGAAACCCGCATCGGAGATGGTCTCTAAAGACGTAGGGCAATTTCCAGCAGTAACCCACCTTTAAAAAATTAAATAAATGGGACAATTACGTGCAGTAACCCGTCATTAAAGTGTCACATTGCACCCTTTAGGCAAAACACCATGGAGCATAAGTAGGACAATAACTCGTCATTAAAGTACTACTTTGCATCCTCTAGATGGAATAAGTGGGGACAGTTACTAATAGTAATCCTCCAAAGGATTTTTTTTTCCACTAAACCTTGCCCACTACAAAACAAAAAACCCAATCATACTAACCACTTGACCTAATAAATCACGTGTACAAGTGAATAAATTATAGCTAAAATATTGAAATACACATCCAATAAACCCCAAACACATGAAACCCTAGTCGCAGCTGCCCTCCACATCAAAGGGAAAACATTACAAGATCTCTGTCAACAAAGCTCGAGACAACACACAAAAGCGTAGGGATCACCCTTTCCTGCCCACATCAAAAGCCACTTCTCCTATATACAAAGCTCCATAGATAAAGAGTTCAAAAGGATTACATACTGTAGGTTAAAAATTGCAACCAAGTCCAAAATAACAATGAGAATCAGAATTGAACTCCCCCATAGCCTAACGATACGAAAACCTTCTGGTTTTCGCGTCTACCTACGAAGGAACTGGCCGAGATGCGCCGAGAGCATGTCATTCTCAATAACCCTGAAAACATCAAATCTTCACCACATGACCTATCACAACCTAGATCTAGGCTCAGGCCTCAGAGATCAATAGCGTGCTGCCAATTACAAAGCGAAAGCTGATCAGAAAGTCAGGTAAATAGTAATAACCAAAAATATCCCTAAGCATATTACTTACCCAATCATGAAGTCTACACCACGTGAGTGAAAATATGTATACAAACTTTCACTCGCCACTATTATAGGAATCACTGACACGAGCACCACCACTGCTCCGCCCATAGAAGTGACCACCACCCCTTGGATGATGACGAGCCCGATCCCTGAACCTTGGTCCAGGAGCTCGAGGACCCTCGTGTGCTCCTCCACTAGAAGCAGGGTTTTGCTGATACGATTCACCAGTCTTGTGATAGTTTCCAACCTGCTGGTATTCCACATGCGGGCTATTTCTCCGCTCATCTCTGTTCATAGGGAAATTTCGCTTCCCAGCATCTTGCCCTAAGTCCTTACCTCTATAACCGGAGTCTTGCGCTCTTTGGAAACGGTTGTTATAGTGTCCCTGGTGATCGACTGCCATAGCAGCAGACTGTTCATAATGAGGATTAACATCTACAGGAGCTAATTCAACAGTGGTATCATCTTTTGATGAATCTCCAACAACTTTCCTTTCTCGTTTAGAATCTTGATGACGTGCATCGCCTGTTTCAGCTGCAACAGTCCTTGGGCTTACATCGTTCTTATGCTCATTCTGAACAAAATAATACTCGGCGCCTTGTGCAGGAACCCTATGTGCTGCTCCACTGCCCCTGTTTCCTTGCCGGCCATGATGACTATAGGCCTGAGATTTAGGTTGCCAATGAGGTTTTGTATGCTCACCAATGGCATTCCCGCTTTCTAATTTCACACCTTTCCCACCATCAGAGTCATTCATACCTAAGGCTGGAGATTGAGTCTCTCTTTTATCAGTCATCACCCTGTGTACATCTGTATTATCAGTAGAATAGATACTTCCAGGAACTCTTTGTGCCTTATATGGTTGGCGCCTTTGTCTATTTGCTCCAACATTCTTTGGAAGTGCTGTTGAGGCAACAGATCCACCAGGTGGTGAAGTGTTAGTAATATCATTCCAGCCATCATCAGCATGTGTCCAATCCTGTTTTGGTAAGCTATCCATCGTGGATGATTGGAGCTGATCGGAAGCCTTTTGAACAGCTTTTGCAGGGTCAGAAGATAAGGAACCTTCTACCTGTGGTGTTTCAGAGCTCCTTTGACGCCATGATGCAGATATTTTCCCATGCTTGTTATGCTTGATACTATCCCCGCTCCGGGTGTCAGGAGCAATTGTCGCTTTTCCAACTGAAACTCCATCAGGTTTGCCAACTTCAACAGTTGACGTAATGAGGTCGAGTTTCCCAGACGTATCACCTGCTCCAGCATGAGTTTGCGAGGGGGGATTTCGTTGAGAGTTACCCTGCTGAAAGAGTTCTTTGGCAACAGGCTTCGGAACATACCTCTCCATTTCAGCTCTCTTTGCTTTGGTTCCACTTTGCATGTCATGTCCGCTCTTTCCAGATGGATAGGTAGCTTCAATCAAAATATTCTTGCCAACTTCTACAGATGGTTCATTCTTGTTTAGAGGCTTCACGGGAGCCCAGATGACAGCCTCGGCACCAGAATTATACTTGGAAAGTGGTTTATTAGTCTGTTGGTTTTTTGCAGACTTTCTATGAGGATGAGGCTTCCAGTGGTTACTTACCCTAGCATGTGATTCTTCAGTTGACTCTGTTACACCTTGGCTCAGAAGCATATCTGGTAATTCACTGAGATTTTCAACAGATAAGGCTTCTGCAGGTACTACTGTTGCATTCAAACTCTCAGAAGGAAGGGATACGGCTTCTGCTGCTGACACTGAGGGATTGATTTTTCTACTTCCAGGATAAAGCTTTTGGGTGACCAACTCGGTATCTGGTGAAGGGAAACTAGAGTTTGTTAGACCCTCGTCCAGCTTGTTCTTATTATTCCTTGCACTCTTATTATTTTTCTTCCTTTGACGAACAGAACTCTCCTCATTGTTTGCCCGAGCATCACTAGTTGATGTATTTATAGATACCTCGCCTGTATATTCGGGGTTTCCAGTGCTTGTTGTAGATGCTTGTTTCTCGCCCATACTTCTAACCTGAGGAATGGTTTGCCTTCTCTGGAAACCCAACTGCTCATGCTTGGAGGAAGTATCATGAATATCTGGGGCAGTTCCGTGCATGGCCTTTTTCAATATGGTGTCTTCACTTGGTTCCGAAGGTTGGTTCTGCGACAAGTCAGAAGTTTGGACAGCAGAATCTGAATGTTGTGCAGCCACATCAGAGGAGAAATCAGTCGAATTTCCAGCATTTCTAGTGTCATCATCATCTGTGGGTGTCACTGCTTCTGAAAAAGTACCCGTGGGAGCCCCAACGGAAGCCATATCAACTTTAGGAACCGCACCAGCTCCATTGTCCTGCTGCTTGTTAAAATCATCATTGCTTGATGGTGGAGAACTATTAACCTTCTGTTTTGAGCTTTCTGCTGATGTTCGTCTGTTCAACTCTTCCAACTTCGCCAAAGCTTTTGCCTTTTGTTCCCTAGTACGTTCTTCCTCCTCCTTCTGCAGCTGTTTTGCACGCTGTGTTGCTATCTCCTTTACCTTAGCGCGCTACAGGTAAAAGCAACAGAACAAAGTTACATATTTCTAAGCAAGTCAACAATATACTACACTTGGCAGATGAGATACATAAACAAACTTTGATATACGCATGGATAAATTATAGGGTGATAGTTCCCAAAAGCATAGAGTAGAAGATGTAAATTACCATATTAATCACACAGCTTTTCTAATAAAAAAGGGAAAATATACTCAAATAAACAAATTATATTCATTTACTCAAATAAACAAACTCCATTCATTCATTAGATAATAAAAGAAATTACCATTATTAATCACAAACCTTTTCTAATAAAAATGGGAAAAGATACTCAACTAAACAAATTACATTCATTTGATCAAATAAAACAAACTATATTCATTCATAAGATAATAAAAGAGAAATGAATCAAAAGATATGTCATCCACTTTGGCAATTTTACACGTAAAGTGTGAGTTCTTCACCGCTAAAGAAAAAGTAGGATATAGCCCTACTCAGTTAGGAAACTTCCTTTTGCTACATAAAATTAATATGAGATAAATAGATATATTTAGTATCAATATTTCACCACTAGAAGATAATCTAAGCCTTTTCCTGCGAAACAGGATAAGATCCTCAGATTCGAACAATATTTATTAGTATCACGTCATCTCTTTAAAAATATAACACATAAAAAGTTAAACTAAAGAATAACTCCAATCCAGCTGTGATGCTATTCATTTATTTTAGAACACCATGTGTAGCAATCTCAAATGAGACCTTTTTCAATGAAATCTCCTTCCAACATGTAGTCTGTTTTGATTTTACGTACTATGTAGTATGTACCTTCCGGATCAAATATCAAGTTTATATGGGGGAAAAAAAATTCAGTTTGAGCCAAAATATCTAGAGACCTACATGCACAAGAAAATAAGAATGATGCTGCAAACCTGGGCTTTATGGTCAATTGTATCCAAAGAGGATGCTGAGCAAGATCCATCAACAAAACTGGCTGCATGAGGAACTCCACGATTCTCGGGAGCCACTAAAGAAGCAGAACAGTCGAGAGCACTTGCCACTTGTCCACCCTTACCACTCAAACTAGTTATCGAGGACTCACTTCCTGGAATTTTTTCCGCCCACTCATCATTGTCATGCCTGCTGGATCTTGGTTTGGCATGATGATCAGTTCCTTTAACACCATGGACTCTTCTTTGACCCTGAAAATGAACATTTTCACTGGTTCCAAGAGGAAGTGGAGCATGGAGAACTATGTCAACAGTAGTTTCTTCTGTAAAGGCAGTTGGTTTTAAAGGAACAAGGATGGCCTCATTAGAGGTGGGCACATTAACCATGGAAGTGGACTGATCAGCACTAGTAGTCACATCTTTGGATTTTGTTTTCTCTTTTGAAGAATACATTCCAAAATCATTCTGGCAATCAGTAACTCGTCCTTCAGTATGTAATCCCTCCCCCTTCTCCATCTGAGGGAGATTCTTTTTCGTAACAGGATATTGCTTCCTATCACGAACTCGTGCATTTGTAGTTTCCTCTCTCATGATCAGCCCGTCATCAGCTGCCTTTCTGGAATTTTCTAAGGAGTTTCTAACGCAAGTATCAAAAGATTGGCCATCCAGGCTACTAGTATGCACCGAAGGAGCTGCCTCGTCAGGTGGCAAACTCAAACATTTTGATGGTTCGGTCTTTTTGTTCTTTGTTCGCCAATCTCCTTCCTGCCTACGCAGTCCAGGTTGGTTTCCTCTTTCAAGATGCAGTGCAGTACCCATTAAAGATTGCTCACCCCTCCCATGGGCTTCACGACCTTCCTGCCCATCATGTTGCTTTAACAGAACCCTGAACTGTCCTTGATTTTCATGAGCTTGGCCTAATTTCATCTGCTCGTCATTCATTGTTGTAGCATATCCACCAGGTCTTGCATGATAGTTTCCAGGATCAAGGTGCGGATTTTGAGATGGATATTGGTTATAAACAACAGGCCGGGCCATTGCCATAATCGGACCTTTCTCACTGGAATTGTAAAAGCCAGTCGGAGGACCATAATATCCTTCATATGGCATGGGACCTGGGTAAGGTCCTGGCCTAAGTGGAATACTAGAATGGCCAGGTCCCATATATGGTTCTGGTGGCATGTGAGGTCTGTAAGGTTCACCATAGTCAGGGCGGTATCCGACCGAACTAGCTTCTGGTCTTGGAACAGCCTGTGAATTATGTAAAGGCCTCGCTGAAATATGAGGATCAAAATAAGTACCAGGAGGGCCAGGCAGCCTATATGGACCAACTGGTCCACCACCTCTATACCAAGCCCCATCAGCAGGATGAAATGGAGGATTAGGCCAAGAGTTGAATTGGTGAGGAGGCATGTTTACATTGGTGTATGACTGTGCCTGCTGGGGATCCTTTCGCCAATTCTCTGTGTATGTTGGAGCCCCATCTCCTACATAAGGGTGATTTTCTGCCTTCCAGGTATTGACACTTCTATGGTCCAAGTGATCTGTATTCCTATTTTCTGGCACCAAAACAAGAGTGATTCAATCATTAAGATAGGGTGATGGAAAAAGATATAAATATTTAAACAAACAACTTTGACCCAGACATGCATACCCACCAACTAAGTTGGGTTCCAATGTTTCCTTCACTGTTGAAGATGTACCCGAAGCAGAAGAAGGGCGTCCTTGAGAACTGTGACCTGACATCAAGAACCATATAAAAGAATATTGAAATAACAGGTGAAAAGATCTACAGACATCAAAACAAGAAATATTCTTATGTAGCAGGAGACCAACTAAGTCATGGCCATGTTCATACTTCTAATTATTGTGCAAAATCTCAAGAAACTCAGATATATTCCATTTATTCTATATATTTTGCATGAGCACCAAAATATGACACAACACAATACTGACATGGCATCTGTTTTGGCATGTATCTGTATATTTTGGTGCGTCTCACGTATAATACATGTCTAACACGTACATCTACTTGATACAGGTCCGAAGAGTCTGTGCCTCATACCTTCTATTCAGCTCACTCAATGATGGTTCACGAACAATAAAGTTGTCTAACAAAGGGGTCAGATCATGCACATAATATAAGCTATGAAGTATGAACTGCAAAATTCAAACTGAATGTTGGGATATGGAGCAATTGTTCATGAGAAACATCAACAAAAACTTATAACTGATAGTGCAATCATCCCTATTAATTTAGTAAAATAAATATCCAGATGCAAATAGAATAAATCAATAAATGAACAAATAACCTGTTACAATGAGAAGAACAAAGAAATGAGTTAGGACCTAGGATCAGTACCTTACAATCTACATCTTTCAAAAGCAGGTTATAAAGAGACCTATTGAGTCCCTTAAACCTGATTTCTCTACTTCCTGATTGATGTGACTTCCATTTACAGAATGTCAAATTTATTTATATGATAGATATTTACAAGATCATTATCTAACAGTAATTATCATGAAGTCTGAATGTAGCTTATGAGAGACATTTTTATTTTATTTTTCTTTTATTATCATGCTTGACCCATTTGTGAGACTAGCCCACAAAATATTAACTAATTGGGTTAGTTTAAGTCCAACCTGTATAGAATAACCAGCAAATTAGGGTTTAAGTTCAATCAGAATTATAGACTCAATCATGTTTTTGTATTGGTTTCATAATCATTTATAGAGTGATACGAAGGACGTGAATCTACTTGGAGTAAAATATGTTGCTCCAGTTCATGTTTCATAGCAATTTGTTTCAATTTTAAGTTGTGTGGATGATCTGGTTTGTACAAGTATAGTATCTGGTTTCATAGGTCTTCAGGATCAACCCTGAACCTGATATCCAGTCAATCTGCTCCAGACCTGCTATAATAAAATCTGCCTCCCTTTAATCCCTTACGACTTCTAATTATAGCCGATTCACTAGCAAGTTGTCCAACACATTCTTATACGGAGTCTAACTTTCAGGAACATTTTACTAGTGTGTTATGAATTATAAATACAGAGTGGAGATACATAGAGAAGTAAAGAAAAGCTTTGCTTTGCTTTGCTTGCACCCGGCAGTTAGAGGTACACGTTCTCTTGGTATTTCTTCCGCGTTGTCAACCACAAATACTATATCTTTCTCCCTATAATTCAAAAATCAACTCGTGAATCTCATTTCTAAGCGCTTTAAATATCATGTTTGCAATATGCCTTTTAGCCTATTGCATAAGGCTTTATGCAATAAAAAAAAATCTGCTTTGTATCGTATGCCAGCAGTTTGTGGAAACAGCCTCTCCATATATATGGGGTACGCTATGTTGTTAGTCATGATAAGTACGATATACTACCATTTTGTTGCATATTGGTAGATCTGATCTGATAGATCTATGAGTATCGGATTTTTACTTGAGTAATGTAATTTATACTTAAGAATCTGGATTCTGAAACAAAGATAGACCTATGAAGATGAAACAAACAAAAACTTTATGAACAAATTATATTAAATCATGTTCCTATATGGATTTAGAACTATAGAGTATAGACCTAAACTCCTAGAGTTATTGTACCATACAATACACGATATAATGCGCAAGCAACTTAATACACAATAGATATTGCCAGTTCACAACATCAGGGTAAGGTTGTACATCTTAACCCTCTCGAGACCCTGCATAAGGAGGAGCGTTGTGGCGTTGGGACACCCTTCTATCGTATGTCAATACGCCACATGACAAAGCTCACATAGCACAGCGGCTCTCTTAAAGTGATCAAGGGTTTTCCTCAACTGTAGCCATTAAACAAATGATACCTCCCAGTTTATTTGTCTCCTAATTGCCTTTTACAATGCATATTAAGACATCAGTAATTCATATTCACTAATCGGAAATAATTGTTAAAGATGGCACAGTACTAACATTACCTTCAGCAATTCCACATCTCAAACTTATTCACTTGACTTTATCAGGCAGTAATATTAATATCCAGTGCCCCTCCATTTCTATCCTAAATTTTATTTCTGCTTCCCTATCGCACTTTCCACTATGTCTAAACTTCTAAAGCTAGATCATGAAAGTAAACAATATTTTATAAAGCTTGAGCTTGTTCTGTTGTTCTATTTAAGAGGTCGCCTCCGAATGGGTCAATACTCCCTGTCCAGTGACTTTGAAACATGGGAGGTAAAATATGGAGCTTGGGATCCTTCCCGTAGATGCATCTAAGCTCTTAGAGGAACTCGACACCCAACTCAATTAAGTCTTATATAACACTTACGCATATGGGATATTGCACTTGAAACACATGGGATACATGGATAGTTCACTTGAAACCCACTAGGCAGTTGTGTCGAGAATTATACTTAGAAACATGAATAACATGTGCCAAATTACATATATATCAACGGACCTTGACTAATTGTAGAGCAACCTCGTCATTTCTTAGGATCTTTGATCCACAAGTGCATTTCACTTCATAAGAATAACACTGAATTTGTGGCTCAGCAGGTGAACAGAACCCGGGAAGTACTCTGTAATTTCTGGTCAAACTTTGTCACTGATCTTAAAGATTGTTCTTATTTGTCAAAATATGGTCTAATCAGAACCATTTAAAAAGAAAAATTATGACCTCTGGCAGCAGGGGATGTGAAGTAAACCAACCCAAATTTTTTCTTTCACTTTTTCGGACTGCCATAATATATGCAAGAGACTCTTACCTATTTCAGATCAGTGTTGTAGGTACCATAAACAAAGTGACCATCCCATGGAGATTACCAACTTTTACATCCCTACGCTATTGAAGTTTGAGAAACAATTGCACTTGCTGTAACACAAATCAACTCCTTTACCACATGCAACCTTTACAGTCGCTGAGATGATCAAACTAGAGTTGATGATCAATATAGTTTATTTTGCCATGGCAAACGTTCTTAATAGGAGGGAATCGAAGGATATGGTGAAGCTTACATGATTCTATTCACGTACCACACTCAAATGCGAAGAACAAGCAACACTACCACAAGGAAGACCCTCTACCGTGAAGAAATCCAGTTATTATATTATAGAATATCAGGTTCAATGAAGTAAACTACTGAGATATAGCTTAAGCTGTGCTAGTATAATATACTATTTAAGCCTTAAGAAACCACCAGACTGTCCGCCATGCTGTAATAGTTGAACCAGGAGATGGAGTGTGTCAACTTACAAGAAGGATAATGACGAAAAAGAACTGGGTTCCAGAGAAGAAGCACTAATCAAATAAGCAAACAGGAAACTTGGTTGCAAGCAGTATGAGAAGAACCACTTCATAAGAAATACTAACTCATTATAAGCCAAATGATCAGAGAAAAGATAGCAGACTTCGTATAAATGAAAATAAAAGTCAGAAGCACCTCGTTGGCTGTGTGAATCAGAAGTCTTTTCAGACCCAAGTGTGGGAAAATCTCCAGAACTCAAACTGAATCCACTAGTCTTGGATGATACAGCCCCCTGTGATATGCAGAAGCAAATTGAGAAATGTACCGGCATCAGAGAAAGTGTAAACGGATAAAGCAAAGCATTCGAGAACTGGACATAACTCAGTGCAAATCAATATGGAAATGAAGGATTCCTAAATAATAAACAGAAATAACATGAAGAGTACCAGTCTCTCGGCAGTTCCTGTTGCGCCCCACACAACTGTATTGTCAACTGAACTTTCTGCAAAGCGGGACAACTGAGAACTACCGGGTCTTGTGTCAGCACTTCGGGGGCGCGTTGCTGCAGCTGACATCTGGCTCGATGCTAAGATCCCTGATGCTGACAATGGACGTGAATTTGGACCCCATGCATTAGAAACAGGTTCATGGGATCTATCACTACCAGCAGTTGATGGTCGAGTACCACTTCCACCAGATGATGGACGACCACTAGCAAAGCTTGGTGAACCAACACTGCCCTCAGCATGGGGAGATGACACACTGGAAGTACCCCATGCATTTGTTGCAGCAGAAGATGGTCTGCTTCCCCAGGTGAGTGTACCCCTAGCATTAAGCAGCAACCATGAATCATATAAAGAGATTTCACAACACAACGCTAAAATAACATCAAATTACATCAGAGCTGTGAAAAAATGAAGATAAATAAAGAAGCAAACAAAAAATGATTTCGAGATGGGACCTTACTTTGGAACGATTTCAACACTCGGGTCCAGACCATGGTTTTCCAACCTTCGTTTAAAAGTAAGCATTAATGTCATTTACACAAATCTAACAAGGAGAATAATGAACTCACATTACCATCAAAAAAGATTTACCTCTGACTTGGCAAGTTAAAAGGTTTTGGAACCTTTCCCAGGACAGTCATTCCTGTTTTTCGTGCTGAAGCCCACCTGTATAAGGAATATTAGAATCAGATAAGGCCATATATAGAACCCTTCCATAGAGTAGCAAAGAAGAAAGAGCTTCAAAAATAAGCAAGAAGTACTACATGCAAAATATTCAAGTGTAAAGATACAAGTTCTACAGTTCTACTACATTATAAAATTTGTTTGCACATAAAAGACTTCTAAAGAAACTATGTGAAACAACTCCAACATACACAGTGAAGGAATCAGGTTTCCATTTTTCTAATCTTAGCTTTAGCTTCTTGACGGTGTAAAAGTAATGTTTGTACCCAAAAGATGTTTACCGTGTTTACCCAAAAGATGTCAAAATAAACATGATCATCAGAAGGTTTCGACAAAACATGTCAGTTTGCGAACCATCTAATCTTTATCATGCACACTTTAAGATCAGGTGGCAGTTCCGCTCTTGATCTTCACCCGAGGTGAATGCCTAGGTCCAGCAAAGCTACAAGTATCAATTGATAGTTATAAAAAGTGGCATTCCTTGACAGCCATAGTTGAATATTTGGCATTCCTTGACAGCCATTGTTGAAAGGTGGCATTGCTCGACAGGTCAGCCAACTTAACAACCTAACTTCATGTAACTTTAGTTTATGTACACCATCAGTTCTAATGCCAGAACATAAGCATTCAAATCCTTACCATGAGTCGACACTTCCCTAAATCACCTCAAGTTTGACAAGGCAAGTATATAGCTCATGTAAATTTCAAAGACCTCTGAGGCTAAACTAGATAAACATTATAAATACATCCACGTGTAAACATGTAAATTTTATGAGCCATAAGGCAGTTTGTTCAAGTAGTTATCCACTAAAAGCACATACTCACAAATTTGCAAATATGTTATATTATAACACACGAACGGTGTCCACATTGAGAATGCAGTGCAAGTATCTTATGACTGTTGACACTCGAAAAAACAGAGAAGACAGACTAGAAGGCCAGCTCCGCGCGAGCTTGTGAAACAAGCAGGTCTGGTCCCGCTTCAAAGGGCTAGCATCACCGCCATTTGCAGCGACAGTTCCGCTGCAAGACAGCTCCACAGCGACAGGAATTGCGACCATTATGCTGCATAACTCTGTAGCGAGGATATCCAGCGTTGCATGACGCAACACAGCTTCGCAGAGACCAGTTACAGGTTGATTGACCTATTCCCACCACATTGAACGGGGATTTAGGGTGTAACAACCAACGTACTTAGTGGGTTATTACCCTAATAATGGGCCATAATGGTCGCAATTCCTGTGAAGTAACGGGGGACGACAACATCTCCACTGCTAGCTCCTTTGAGAGCTTTTGGAGGAAGTTGAGCCCCGCATATCAGCCCCATTGCGAGCTTTGAAGGTTTTTTAGCCTAGATACCAGCATTGCTGCAGGCTTATTCTGCTATTAAGCGGTTACAGGGCTTCAATGCCCCTAAACTCTATAAATAGCCCCCTAGAGGTTGAATGGAGGAGGATCCCCGATTTAGCCATAATATATAAGAGAGACTTATCCCTATGCTTTTTACGCACTACAGCAATCACTTTACTAGCAACTCAGCTTGAGGTCGGGCTATCATTCTTCCCTGAAAAGCCCTCGTCAATTCCGAAGCATCTGAGAGGAATTTATGGGTCGTCGCAGTAACGAAGCAAAAGATCTAGTATTGAGTACGGATTGTCAACGAAACAGAGTGGTCGCGCGCTGAATAGGCTTCCATCGGCACACTTTCCAAAAAAATTGAAGTTGTAGAGAAGTAGAGGTTCATTATAAGCTCTCGTAGAAGAGTTGTAATTCATCTACATCAATACAAGTTTTCCTTATTTGCATTATTTTTGTACGGAAAATAATGACACTTCAATCCAAAGGAAAAAAAGAAATAAGAAATTGGAAGAAGGCACAACTAGTGAAACAATGACAAAGACTTCATCCCCTTTCTCTCTTATATTGAGGGCTATTGATTTGGCTCACAGGTTACGAGTTCACAGGCTACGAGCTGACATCTATCATACATGCCAAACGTTCATTGTAGCTAATAGCATTGTGTTTGAACGGGTCCCATCTAGCTTAAGTATCTACTGCGCCATACCTAATAGCACCTAAAATGCACCTCTATCTAACCAATAGGGCCCTTAATTTTTTTTTTTTTTTTTTTTTTTTTTTGTTTTGGGGGGTGGGGTGGGGGGGGGGGGGGGGGGGGGGGGGGGGTTAGGCTACAATTTCGCAACAATAATCAATCAAAAATTGAATTTACATATTATTTTGACTATATATAAGTAGAACATATCCAAAAGGTAGGTTTACCTACATGCAAAATGGCTGCCTACGATTTATGGGATGACATCTCATGCTCATAGACACCTTGACTAGATATTTGGCACCAATATACAGGATTTGACATTGCGTCAACAACCATAAAAACCTTGTCACATCCTTTATGTAGCATTCTTATGTTCCAAAGTGCTCCCATTCTGATGGAAAAAGGCTTGGATGATGATGAAGATACTATTTTCACTATAAGTAAACCATCTTTCTGGATCTAAAGTCTAAACAAGTTGGAGAGTCCGGTTGACTAAAGAATGCTAGTATTCTAACAAGTTGTTGGAAAAGTTGTAGTCATCGTGCCAGCTATGATAACGGGCCAAAGCGCAAGAGATACATAACCCAAGAGAAATTACTACCGACGCGTAAAAAACTGAGTTTGCATCTTCTGCATTACGAAATACAGTGGTTATAGGTACAAGTATATTTTATTCGCAAGTTTCAAGAATATTGCAAACTAAATGCAAAATGACGAATTATGATTAATTTGAGGACGTGTGCATAAATTATTCAAGATGGAGATCAAGTTCAGGTATATTGAGTTGATCTAATCTCACAATCATTTCTCTAATCACAACCATCAGCTTTTACAAACTTTTCAGACAAAGATAAATTTGACTAAAAGCCCCTAAAGAATGACTTCGGGCGCACAAACCCACCCCCCCCCCCCCTTACGAAAAAAGTGTTTCTTCAAGTTCCATAAAGACCCAAAATCATTAAATACCACTAACAATGTTAATGGATAGTTATAAAAGAGTAAAATACCCTCTCCCATCGACCAAGTCTTTGACAGATCTATTAGATTAGTCAAGCTCACTATATCCATCCTCATTTCTCATCCTCAACCCTATTAGATTAGACTAAGGTACTACTCAAGGATATATTACACTAATCGGTTAATTCCTAATTTATGTACTTTAAATCTAATTTATGTACTTTTAAGTCTAGAACTACTATACTGGCAATTTTCGTGGGAAAAAAAATTATGTCACATAAGAGGTTAATTTTACAGAAAGTGTGGATGCGGAACTTCCAAAAAGAAGGGTAAAACCACAAGAATTTTTTCCATGGGGTTTGTATGCCCCGAAGACATCTTACTGTAGGTACAAAAATCATGAATTGTATTACTACTTCTCTCAAGTATTCCCTTCTCCCTGTGCTCCTCTGATGATATTGTAAACTTCATCATTCCTCCACCCATCTCAACCATCCATCACCCACATGTTTTTTTTGTCAGATTTGACCTTTACCTAACAATACAGTTCCTAAATTAGGTTCAAGTTTGTATATTTTTCATTGGTTCGAGCTTTTAGCTTGATATTATTAGCTTTTGGAATTCCAGTTATCGATAGTTGGAACTCAGATTCACAATCTATAATGAGATTAATTGCTGGAATAAGAGGATTTTGGTAAAATCTAATTATAAATTTCTAATTTGGAGAATTTTGAGGCATTTGTTGATTTCATCATGTTTTGTTTTCTTTCCCACTTTCTTGATTCATTTGCTACCCTTCTTGGAAAACCTAAAGTTCATATTTTGCAACTATTGCTAACTTCAGCTCCCAAGATCTGAAAATCATTCATAATCTTTTTTAAAGTCAAGTGATATCATAGCTCTGGAATACTAAGATAGACTATTTTCAGTAGAAAATATTCCAGATAGAATAACAAGAAACTATACTTACATAACAACCCCCCATCCCTCCTCCCCGATGAATTTTCATTGACAGAAGAATCTTAAATTGGGATATATTATATACGGATGATAACCAGAGCCAAAGCTTGTAAGGGTACCAAGAATGTGAATTGCTAAACCAGCTTCATTTATAAATGTTTTTCAAATCTTAAAACAAGATACAAGACTTGTCAACCAAAATTATATTTGTTTTAATTTGGAGAAATAAGCCATTAATGAATAAATACATCTAAATATTTTTGATATCCTTGGCATCAAAGGTCAAGCATACACCTAATAACTGATGCTTGGAATCCCACACCAATTTAACCGAGGCTTAATCCGGACAAGACGGGACCAAATCAGAACTGTTACTGTTTATAACATGCGCATAACTCAAAAATACTAGCTCTGGTGCAGTGTCTGCTCTTTATACTCCTAGATCACTTCTTGAGTTTGCTATCATCTAAGGTTTCCAACCATTGGTACTCATCTTTGGAGTAAGCTCTCTTCGACTGCTTTAGACAATAAACAGTTTTTTGTTTTTCAGTTCCAGAGCTTTCAATCATTACCTTACAAAGCATATCAGCTTCATGAACTTCCTTAGCATAAAAGACGGTTAATAACAAAAAGGTAAATTCTTACATTTGTTGGGTCTAAGATGGTAATATCTTCAAAGTTTAGATTCCACTTGGTTCGGGTTGAGTTTAAGTAAAAAAGTAGTAATAATAATAGGGTACAATTACTGAATCTACATACTTAGGCATATGATTTGTTCCCGGTGTGTTTTTTCCGTAACTCCATCAAGTTTATGTACTAACCGATCAGTCATTTCTAATTATGAAATCCTATTTGCACTATATTCTTACTAAATGGTTTCTTTTACTCTATTTTCGATATAGGCTCTACTTTATTTTTGACAGCTCATTGCTTATGCTACTAAATGTTGAAAACCTAACCGAGATAATGGTTTAGAGGGTTAATATCCTTTTATCTTCGATATACACATACCAAGAGATTTCATGCTATGATATGTAGGTGGCACTTTTTAGTGGCTTCATTCATATTTATGCAATAAGTCCTCCTAAGTTACTTCCTTAGGTGTGAGGATCTCGTAAAAAATTTCCGAATTCCTGTCTCTCCTAAAAAACATGAAATGGACAGCATCCCTTCTCTCCTTCCTCGTGTGACATCTATCTTGGACACCAAACTGACATCTCCTCCATCCTCATCCTCGGGCACCTCCTCCACGGCTTGTCCCCTATCTTGTCCTCCACCCTCATTACTCTACACCTCCTCCAGAGCCCCAACCCCTTCACCCCAAAATCTCATCACGAAGGGGTGGTCCTCCTCGAAGGTCGCGCATATGAGATTCGGAAGCCATAAGGAGATATCACGTAAATAACAACAAAGATAGGGGATAGTGTCCATCTCAGTGAGCATTTTTAAGAGAGAAACAATTTTATCGAAGAATTTCTACGAAAGTCACACATTAAGTCACACATTTCTAGGAAAGTCACACATTAAGGACTTACTTGCATAATATAAATGATGCCGACAGAAAAACACCACATACATCTCATAGCAGGAAATCTCCTACTATGACACAAGTAGAACCCGTTTAAGTATCGTTGTCATAGCATTTAATAAAATATGAGTTGATTGCACCCCACGTGAGATGTGATGGTTGATAGGAATCTATTATAAAAAAAAAAAGCATAATAAACCAATTAATAAGAGGATAATGCAAATAGGTATTCGCATGGTCCATCATTAGTCGTGCATATGGCCAACAATAAATGTGGATTAGTGACTTTGAAACTGACTCTGAATCAAACCGAGTACGTGACTAGATTCTCTTCTAACTAAAACATATTGGAGAGCTTTACTTCAACTCTTCTTAACTAAAGACTATAGGCACCTCCATCAAACTTTATTAACCAGATGGAAGAACATGGTTGTTCCAATAGACATGGTTCTCATACTCTAATTTGATCTCTCCCCTACAGTTAAAAAAAACAGTAGCTATAAAGGTCACGTAGCAGTTACATTTGCAAATTAATGGCCTTAGTACTAAGCAACACATGCAATGTAAAGGAGAAAATATAACCAATCCACTACACCATCGCAATACCCCGCATACATGTATGAAATCATCCCATCTTTTGGGAGAGAAGGGGGTAGGGGACAGGGAGGTGGATCCAAAAGGAGGTCCAATGTACGAAACACTAATCCAAACTTTTATTTCCTTAATTGATAATTACGAAAAAAAAGAGACCTTCTCCTCCTCCCTTAAAATAATAGATAGATAGCTTGCATAACATTATGTTGACAAGTACTCAAAGGACACTTTCAATTGACAATACACATGCAACAGTGGTTAAGACAATACATATTGCATTTCATGGATGAGGAACAAAGATATGGAAGATACTTATTGTCAAAAAGTACCTTTCTAGCAGTCTCACATGTTTCAAGTGATGCGAGTATTTAACAAAATAAGTAGAAAATCATATCCATGAAATCCTGTCAGCTTCAAACAATTTGAAAATGTTTCTTCTTAAAACTCAACTTCCACCTTAAGAATAAGAATGCATCTAGACAATTTAATGTTTGATGGATCAGGACCAAGAGTGATCAACTTCTAGATTCCAGTAGAAAACTATCCAGAGAAAGTCAATGAACATAATCTTTCATAAACTTACCGAACTATATTTGACATAAAACATATTATTATGATCTACTTCCATTACACAGATCCAAGACGGCAAAGGCCAGCAATATTTATAAGAAATTTAAGGATCATTAGATCAGTTGGTTTAGCAATGTCAAGTATTGCAATTCCAATGTGAAGTTTTATCAACATAGGAGTTTGTGTTGTCATGTTGATAAAGGAACTGATTATGAACAATTCAAGTTACCAAAAGCCAAATTGAGAATACATCTTCAAACAAGGAGGATCATATAGTAGTCATTCAATTGGCTTTGATCATTAAAATCAGGAGATGGTAAAAGTTGGTTTGGTTAGGAGCAATGGAAGAGACCTGTGATTCAAGTACACAATTGATCACTTGACTTCTTCTTCTGAAGCAGATGTATCATAACTCTAATCTTTGAATCATATATGGTTCACCTTTCTTTCAAAACATGAAATTTGTTTTTCTTGATTTCACTATAAACAAATGAAATCATGTAGTTCATGATATGACCCACAATCCAGTCTAGCCTCAATAGTGAATATGATACAAAACCTCAACAATATTGCTACCTAGTGCCTTCATTAACCCACAGGATTTTACTATCACAATCTCGACTTTGGCTCTGAGAGCAATCCCCCACTCCTGCTCCTATTAGATAGATAACCTTTCCCATTTCTGTGTTTTGTTTTGCAAAACACTCCCACAGTTTGGATACCCTCCCATCTAAATTCTAAAGCAACTAGATTAATATCCGAGCGTTTATAGAGAAACCAGATAAAGTAGTCAAGTATGATCAGAATGATTTTGTAAACCAAGTCCTATTGTATTAAAAGGTGAATCAATTGGTAATCAATCAGTCACTTAACCAAATTAACCGGATAACTATACTTCCAAGTAGCCTCATCATTGCAATTTATCCGACATATAATCCAACTCATCCACGAGCCCTGGAAACGAGCATGATGAAAAAGCTTAACATAATTTTGCATGTCCCCTAGATAGCATCAAATGTTGTAACAGTAACTCGACTTGCACGGAGTAGACATCTGATGATAGAATGTAACTTCAGTCATTTGTCCACCTTACAAAATAACAAAACAAATAAGAGAAATACTTCACTCAATCACCTAAAATCCTAATATTTCCCAGTTAGGTAAGTTGGCAACACATTAATGGAGTGAGAGGAAAGAAAATGCATTAAAAAGATGCTCATTCCACTTAGGTAGGTAAAGATAATAAATGTATCATTACCAAACTGCATAGACTTTAACAGCAGTCAAAACAATGTTCAGATCCAACATGCTAAACAATACAAGTAAATCCTTGCACACATTAAAATAACATTAATGAAGTAATGCAACAGCTACCTTCGTTCGCCTGTGAGCATACTCGAAGCCATAATTCAATCGACGCGGCTGCAAATTTTTCCCTCCAATCATACAGTATACCTGGAATGAAGAATAATCCCGAGATATAATATAACATAATGATGTAAACAAACGTGGTAATTTCCAAATCTAATGATATAGAAGAAGAAGGCTACCAACAGGACCACGGTATCGGCCGATACCGATTCGATACGACCAATACCGATACAGTTTGGCATTTTGCCCCTATCCGATACCGACCAATATCCAATAGTGACCGATACCGATATTGGAGGTCCATTTTTTCAGTCAATTCGGCAAAGAAAAGTGAACAAAAAAGACTAATCAGCAAGGGTGTAAAACCATATTAAGGTTGTAAAAGAATAAAACTTATCTATTGCAGGTAAATCAATCGGCATGGGTGACTACTATTTCATTCAATTCAAAACTACTAAGAAACAACACAGAAAATACTTAAAATTATGCCAAAAATGTATAAGATACTTTTTTTTCTAAAATGTTAATAATTTATTAATAATTATTTGCTTTCCGATACCAAAAAACAGATACTCCGATCCGAAACCGCCGATCCCGATACTCATAGGAAGGGTCCGATACAGATTCTGATACCGATATTGCAAACCTTGCCGCAAAACAAAGCCTGACCGAGCTGCTCTGGTCAGCAGACCGGCCATACGCTCGGTGTCTGTTTACTCATATCCAATTGTATCAGCAGATTTGGGTGCATTTTAAGTCGAAACTATATATATATATATATATATATATATATATATATATATATATATATATATATAGCACCAAATAATTACTAATTAGGCTATAATTTATTAGGTGTCCTTGCTTATCGAGAGATTTCTCGCTTCAGCTGGTGGATTCCAGCATTCGCGGATTCTCACGAACTCAAGCAACCGTGTGGGTGCTGAATTCAATATAGGGTTACTTTCAACCAAACCTCGACTGCTTACTACGTCAGTTACTTTAAGCTGAGTCTGGCTCGAGTGCACGGACGAGAATTTTTTTCTTTTGTGAACTAGTATTGGCAGAAGAATAGGAACTCGTGCCAATTTTTTGTCGCAGACGCAGGCTGATGACGCGCGAGTAAGCCGCGACGAGGGGCTTGAGGCGAGACGCGCTCTTCTTGCGCGTCGTGAGCAGCCTCCGGCCGGCGGACATCGCTCCGGTGCGAAATCAGCTCGATCGGAACAAATATACTGCCAACGGACACCATTGCGATCGCGCAATATAATCGCTTCGATCGAAACGAAAAAAAAAAAAAAAAGCGAAACAAATACCAGATCGCTCGATCGAACATACCATACGGATCGATCCAAACGGAAGAGGCGAACCCTAACCCTAACCCTAGAGGAAGCAAATCGGAACCCTAACCTTGCAATTGGAAGGACAGGATGGAGTGGGAGCTGTCTCCGGAGGATCGCAGCCGTCGGCGGGATCGAAGCGTCGGGAACGGCGATTGCGTATAGAGAAAGAGAGAAGGAAAAAAAGATGGGAAAAGTAAAAAAGAAGAAGAATGTTTTTGTTCTCGCTTCTATAATCTATTCTAATCTTTGCGGGTTGTCGTGAAAAGCACACTACCGACCCGACCCGTTTGTTGAGACTGGGTCCAAAACTTTTTGTTAACAATTATTTAAGTCACTTTAATTTTGAGTTCACTTTGGACAAGGGGTGCAACTCGGACGGGTTGGGTCGGACTTGAGGCCAACCCGAGCCCAACCCGAGGAATCATAAGTTTAGTCCGAGCCCAAGTCCGATCCGACTTCGGGTTCAACATATGAAGCCCAAGACCAAGTCCGGAGGATCGATTTGATCAAGTTCATCGGACTATAGTATAATATTTAAAATAATTCAAACAAAAGTAATATTAAACACATAATCAAGTAGCAATCAAGCCTTGATGCAAACTAAAATAAGATTTAGGACAAGGAGTTGAAGAGTTTGGGTAAAAAATTTAAGATTTAAACTTTTTATTTAAGAAGTATATATATATAAGTCGGTCGGGTTCGGGTTCTTTGGGTAACCCAACACATGAATCCGAGCCCAACCCAAATTTGATCGGGTTCAAATATTTTAACCCAAGTCTGAGCCTGAACCCGAGAATCTTCAACCCTAACCCAAACAATTAGGGCCTGTTTGGATAGATGTAACTCTTTGAAAGTGTGAAAGTGTCACTTACGTCATGATGAGTTACAGTTGAAAGTGTGAAAGTGACACTTTCCAAAATGTGTTTGGATGTAGTATTTTTTGTCTCCTGCAAGTGGAAGAAAAATGGGTTTGGTGTGGTGTTTGGATGATTGTTGAAAGTGGAGAGAAGATGAGTTCCGTTGTTTGGATGGTTGTTGAAAGTGGATATTGGATTGAAAAATATGGTAACCCATAATTAAATTAATTACCATAATTTAAAATAATACATTAAAATAACAATAACAATAATAAAATAATTTATATAATTTTTTAACATCTTTGATTAAATTAACCAGTTGTTATTTGTAGACACTTTTACACTTCTAAGTATTTGGTTCAACACTAAAAACTAATTAACCCTAAATTAAACCAATATATTGGTCTGTGTAGTACTCTTCTTCTCCCCTCCCAAAAATAAATCCTCTCCCCACCGCCTCCTTCTCTCTCCACCGTCTCCTCTCCCCACCCCACCAACGCCTCACCGCCTCCTCTCTCTACTGCCTTCTCCACTCTCCATCGCCTCCTCTCCCCACTGCCTCCTCCACTATCCACAGCTCCTCTCCCCAACGCTTCCTCTCCTCCAAGGTGGCTGTGTCGGTGTTCGCGCGGCGCAGGCGGTGCTGGCACCGGCCGTGTTGGTATTCGATAGCACAGCGCCGCTCTGGGCTTCGAACGGTCGGCGAGGACGGTCGGGGTGGCGCTCGGCTTCGACTGGTCGTCGAGGACAGTACTGGCGCTCGGCTTCGAGTGGTTGTCGAGGACGGCTAGGGTAGCTACGTCGGTGTTGTCGAAGCTGCCGCCGCCTTTGCCTCTGCCTACTCCACGAAGAAGAAGATGGAGAGAGAGAGAGAGACCATCTCTCACTTGCGGGAGAGTTGCATTGCTGTTTTGATGTAGGTGAGGGGAGGAGAGGGGAGGGGGATCAGGAAGTGGGAGTGTAGGAAAATCATCATTATTCAGCCCAGATGGAATAGATGCAAGAAGAAATTTACTCCAAACCAAACGCTGCAAAACCCAGCAGTTGCAAGCAAACCCACTTTTCCAAGCCACTTTCATGCGACCCTCGGGCAACCAAACAACCCCACAATGGGTTTACCCGATCGGGCTCGGGCTTCGCCCACCCAAGTTGCACCCCTACTTTTGACAGGAATTTTTTATATGTTGTGAACAATTTGTATTTTTTTTTACAAAGCAACAGTAAGCTTAAACCAATTTCGAAAAAAACAAAGTATTACAAAGAATTTATATTTTCTACAAATTCAATATCAATATTTTTTATATTATATTCCAGTATACATGTACTGCTCACACACCAGTGTTTCTAACTTTGAAACGTTGGTGCTTGGACGATGATGAGAAGCATTGTGCAGAGCGTGCGGTCCGGGACTGTAAGCCCCCTGAATTTCAGGGGTTTATTTTTATTTTTATGAATGAATTATTTTCGATAAATATTTTATTATTTAATTGTTTAGATCATTAATGTACCTTTCCATGACTTTGATTTCTGGAGCGTCAGGGATACCTATCTCTGTAAATTCTCTTCATGAGTTTTGAAGTAGACAAGATTATCTTCGTTTTGATATATCATGTCCCACTTGAATTCGTTCCCTTGTGCTCTTTTTGTATCGCGCAACTTCGGGTCAACTTAGACCAATTAATCGTTGAATAATTATTTCCACTTTTATTTTTTATCATCGTTTGCACGTTACCGTGACTTTTAATTTAGGAGCACCAGACCAATCGTTTTCTCAGAACCAACTTCTCATGAATGATCTACTCGAGACGCTCTCCACCCATGACCATCGTGTCCCACTCAGACACTCCATTTTGTGCTCCATTTTCTTCGCACAACTTCCGGGTCAATTTAGGCCGATTTATTTTCTACCGTGAAACCTGATTTATTTTCCAATTTAATTTCGGGACCCGACATCGATCCAACCTAGTCAACCCAAAGTATGGACGTGGCCCACATGAAGCCTACTACCCATATGAAATTTGTGTTCCATTTATTGGAGTCTCCGTATATTATTTATTTATCCATGATTATAAATACCCATTTTTAATTCAATTATTGCACCCTGTCGATTTTGACCCGACCCGGCTCGACCGAACCCGAACCCAAGCTCCACGTTGCCCTTTCATGACTGCCCAAATACCTTACATAATTTTCCTATTTCTCCTATTTTGAAAATATCTCTCCCTCTCTCTCTATTTTACAAATATCTCATGTATATATATATACATATATATATAAACATATATCTAACTCTCTCTCTCTCTCTTCTATTATTTACTACACTCCCTCACCCCTCTCTCTTAACAGCAAGAGCACCCTCCCCCAAGGTGGCCGAACCCCCCCTCTCTCTATATTTTCTCTCTCCTCATTCTCTCTCAAATATCTATTCTCTCTCTCTCTCTCTCTCTCTCTCTCTCTCTCTTTCTATATTAATATATATACACACACTTATAAACATCTCTCTCTCTCACTTTACACCATTTCCCCACCTCCAGCACACACTTCCCCTCCTCTTGGACCGACTTTCTTTCCTCTCTCTCTATAATATCTCACTCTCTCTCTCTTTATATTATGTATATGCACACACATACATCTCTCTCTTTCCCTCAACAAACATACACCAACTCTCCTTTCTCCCTATAGCCGAACCATACCCCCCTCTCCACAGTCGACCTCCTCCTCCATTCTTCATCAAGCACCACCACCACCATGAGCAACACCACCACCTCCTCCTTCACTCCACCATCATCATCATCAAGTTCACCATCACCATTATCATCTTCATCTCCACCACCATGCACCACCACCTCTCACCACCTCCACCCCCGCGCGACGGCTGTAAGCCCCCTGAATTTCAGGGTTTATTTTTATTTTTCTGAATGAATTATTTTCGATAAATGTTTTATTATTTAATTGTTTAGATCATTAATGTACCTTCCCGTAACTTTGACTTCTGGAGCGTCAGGGATACTAATCTCTGTAAACTCTAGGGGTGAGCAAATACCGACCGATACCGAAAAACCGACCGAATACCGATTAAAAATATACCGAAAAACCGAACCGAAATTATGTACCGATACCGAATTGCCGAACCGACTAAATTACGGTATAATGGTAATGGTAACGGTTTGAGTGTAATACCATACCGAAAATACCGAACCGAACCGATTCACACACAAACACACACATATATACACACACACACACGCGCGCACATTTTTTAATGTTGTTCATGATTAATTTTACACTACTCATTTTCAATTTTATCTTTGTTTTGGTTGGTTTCCTAGAACTTGGAATGGATTTTAGTAGACTTGAATTTATGTTAAGAATGTTAAGAATGGAGTTTTTGATCTTTTGAGCTTATGTTTTTGTGTTCTCGTATAATTTTGAAGTAAATTTTGGTTACTTAAACTTATAGTAAAGATTAAACTTAGTGACCGCGTTTGATATTTTAAGCTCATTTTTAGGTGTTTGCGACTTGTTACATAATATTCTAATAATTTTGATTAATTGTTTGGTTGGTAGAGGCTTAGCTTTAAAATTAATACTTCCAAAAAAGTTAAAAATAATATTATAGGTTAAGAGACCGAACAAAAACCGACCGAATACCGATTTAACCGAAACCGAAAAAACCGATTCCAAATGGTACGATATTGGTATTGATTTTTCAAATACCGATTTAAAAAAATACTAAAAAAATCGACAAAATACCGACCGATTATACCGACGCTCACCCCTAGTAAACTCTCTTTACGAGTTTTGAAGTAGACAAGATTATCTTCGTTTTGATATATCGTGTCCCACTTGAACTCGTTCCCTTGTGCTCTTTTTGTATCGCGCAACTTCGGGTCAACTTAGACCAATTAATCATTGAATAATTATTCCCACTTTTATTTTTGATCATCGTTTGCACGTTACCGTGACTTTTAATTTAGGAGCACCAGACCAGTCGTTTTCTCAGAACCAACTCCTCATGAATGATCTACTTGAGACGCTCTTCACCCATGACCTTCGTGTCCCACTCAGACACTCCATTTTGTGCTTCATTTTCTTCGCACAACTTCCGGGTCAATTTAGGCCAATTTATTTTCTACCGTAAACCCTGATTTATTTTTTAATTTAATTTCGGGACCCGACATCGATCCAACCTAGTCGACCCAAAGTATGGATGTGGCCCACATGAAGCCTACTACCCGCATGACGCTTGTGTCCCATTTATTGGAGTCCCCGCATATTATTTATTTTTCCATGATTATAAATACCCATTTTAATTCGAATATTGTACCCGGTTCGATTTTGACCCGACCCGGCTCGACCGAACCCGAACCCAAGCTCCATATTGTTCTCCCATGACTGCCCAAATACCCCACATATTTTTTCCTATTTTTTCTATTTTAAATATCTATTTTTTCTCTCCACTTTACAAATATCATATATATATATATATATATATATATATATATATATATATATATATATATATATATATATATATATATATATATATATATATATATATATATATATATATATACAAACTAACCCTCTCTCTCATATTATTTACACCACCTCACCCCCTCACTACCCATAACAGCAAGAACACCCCCCCCCCAAAACCGACCTCTTCCTCTCTCTATTCTCCTTCACTCCCCCTCTCTCAAATATCTCTCTATTAAATAATCTCACTCTCTCTCTCTATTAATATCCCTACACAACACTTCCCACACCTACACAACACTCCCCACACCTACCAGCTAAGCCCCCCCCCCCTTTTTGGCTGACTTCAACTCTCTCACTCTCTCTATTATTAACACACACACACACACACATCTAACTCTCTCCAATCTCACTCTCTCTCTCTCTTCCTATATATATTATATACACCCACCCATATATACACAACACACAATATATTACTCTCTCTCCCTCTCTCTCCTCCTACAGATGACAGCCCCATGCCGAACTCTCCTCCCCCTCACTGCCGACCACCCTACTCCTCCCCGAGCTTCTCTCCTCTCCTCCATCTTCTTCTCCTCCTCTCCTTCATCATATTCACCATCATCATCATCAAGCAACATCATCACCACCACCCCTATACCAACGCCACCACCTCCACCAGTCCACGCCCCCCCCACCGTGTGCCACCATGTGGCTGGCGCGCCCCCGCAGCAAGGCAGCAACCGCAGCAGCAGCAGCGCACTGTGCGCGCGTGCGGGCCGCCGTCGCGCCGCCGTACGGCTTTGCCGCCGGCCGCCGTCGCCGTGGCCAGCCACCCTTGGCCGGGCGTACCCCCAAGCAGGCCCCATGGCTGCCGCTGTCCTCCCCGACACGTTAAATAGTCGATTCATGCGTTTGGCACGGGTTCCCGTCGGTGCGCGCTCAGAAATGAAGTCAGAATCTCGTTTCGGGACAGCGACTTCGTACCAATTTTCTGGACAATCCGACCAATGGATCGGCAATTTTTTTGCTCCTTCTCAGTCTCGGTATATAGCACTTCACTCTCCTCAATTTTCGTCCGTTAATTTCGTCGTTTGATACCTCAAAACTGGCTACCAAGTTGACGTTTTAAAATTGAACTGTTTTTGGACAGTTTCGTGACGCCAACTTCGTGGGTTCGTAACTCCGCCGTCGCAGCTCCGATTGGCACGATACCAGTTCCTGTGCACAGCTGGTATAACCATCTTCCTATCTCCTTTAGGTTTCGTTTCATTTTAAGCATGTTCGGTTGGTCGAATTCGACGCCAAAGTTGGCCGTCCGAATTCTTTAATTTGCACTTGTTAAATTCCATTTTTGAATCCGGGACTCCGGATTCAATTTCTGACACCACTAGTAGACTCGTACCGTCGTTCTGGCATGTTTTCATATAAAATTTGCTTGATTTGGAGAACGTGGGCTCTGGCACGCATTTCGGTACAAAGCGGGTCCCACTTTTCGAGTCAACGGGTCACTTTGAGATCGGCTCATCGGAATCCAATTCCGGATATACCGTTGAGTTCGTATCGTCATTCTGGACTCGTTGACATATAATTTGCTGAGTTTTGAAAACATTTGCTCCGACACGCATTTCGGTGCAAATCGGATTACCAAGTGTCCGCGTCAACATGTCATTTTGAGATCGGCACATCGGAATTCCATTTTGGACATACCGTTGGGTTCGTATCATCATTCTGGATTCGTGGACATATAATTTGCTAGATTTTGTAGACTTCTATCCCGACACATTTTTCGGTGCAAAGTGTGTCCAACGGCGGACATCATTTTGACCCAAAATTACCGTTTTGCCCCTGTGTCTAAATTGGCTTATGGGTAGGCTATCCTAGCTAATTTGACCATTCTGGACACGTTGGTGATATTTATTTTATCATCCGACAACATCTGTAGATTTTTGCTTATGTATCATCCTTAATTTATAATTAATTATTTTTCCAGATATTGTTACTTTCTGTTTTGAATTTTTATATATATTTTAATTGCTATAAAAATTTAGGAAAAAAATTATATTTAAATACTATGTTAATTTAGCTAATTTATTATAATTTTTCCAGCATTTAATAAGTACTTTGGTATTTTATAAAAATGGAAAAACAGAACTCATTTTCAGGATACATGTGTTTGTTGATTTTTGATAAATATTTATGAAGGGTTATAAATCCCAAAAAAATTAGTATAAATTTCTATAATTAACAAGGATCATTTTGGTACTTTATTTTATGTATATTTGAGCTTTTTGTCTATCTTAAAAATTGTTGGAACATAGTGTACAGTTTGATTTATTTATTGAATAATTACGACTTGCAATATTTTGTGTTGTATTGGGTTATTGTAGTATGGGACCTCACCCTACACTAGTGTAAAGACCCTAGAACATTAGTTTGGATATAGTGGCACTCTACATTAGACTTTTATGTTAGGTCCCCACTTAGTTAGTATCCAGTTAGGAGTCGTGTCACACCACTAGTGTATTATTGAACATAACTTAGAACTGAGTTTGTATATCATTATTGACAGGACACCGGACATCTATATCTTCGTACTAGTATTTTTGCTTTGCTCGAGGCAAGTACATCTGTAAACTCATTTACTGTCTTTTAATGCTAAAACATGTATTAACCCTGTTAAAATACTGATCTTTGAGGTAGCAAGTTATGTCTTCACATGTTGTATCACTTTCAGTACCGGCCATGTTTAGTACAGTTCTTATATCTTCACATGCTTCTTACTAGTTCTCGGTACATGTTTCACTATGCTTTATACTACTCTGAGTATTCATATGTTTTATGCTGCTCCCAGTACCTGCCATGCTTATACTGCTCCCAGTATCTCCCACATGTTTTTACTGTTCTCGTATCTCTCACATGTTTAAATAACGGGTTAAGAAAAAACTGTTAGTATTGTACGTGAACATGACCCCCTTCTCCGTATGTACTTACCGCACTCGGTGACATTCTATATGTGACCTTGCCGTATGTTCTGATCTCGCGTTTGTGTATGGATATATGTAACTCCACCTTTCTAGTGATGAAAATTTTAAATTTTCTATGAATATATATGTGTATGTTTTGACTAAATAAATTAGAATTTATACTTTGATATAATTATGATAAGTAAACATAGGTTAAGCATTTCCTTGACCTTGGGCTTTTCCATGTGAATTAAACCTTTTGTTTTAGCCAAGCCCATGTTCCCACAGATGCATTCAGCCATATGTTCCTGTAAATTAAGCCTTATATGAAGACCAAGCCCATTTGCATTAAAGCCCATTCTCTTAAAGCAAGCCCATTCTTTTGCATTTAAGCTTAAACTATTGAGAGCTCATAATCTCTGTTAATTATTTCCTCCTTGTTCGATGGAGCTCATGAGAAGTTCTTCTTCTCCATTTTGATCCATGGGAAATTCAAAATCCTAACTGCCTCTGACAGGAGTAGTGGGGAGAAATTCGATTTCCCGCCCAAATTCTCCCTCTCACAACTTTTCCAACCGCCTATATATTAGGCTAGAATCTCTGGAGAGGGCGGTGTTCATTTGAGAAATTCTTTCCCAGTCCTCTCCTTCCTAGAGCTCAGTCCAGATCTACATAGCGAACATCATTTCCATGGCGAGGCCTTCTTCTGATTAGGTGGCTTGTAGCAGAGTCGAATATTTCTCGACATTCGATTGAAGGATCGGTGAGTGTAGTTTAGATTTCAGATCTCTTAATCTCGTTCTTCAATTCTTGCCTAATCCTTCTTTTAATCGCATTGAGCTCTGTAGAGGTTTTGGATCGGGTTGTTTGGATCGAATTGATCTTCCGTTGCATTTGGATCTAGAGATCGTTCGAGGTTGATTTGTACTTCATCAACACCTTGATTTGGTATTGTTCGTAAATTGTACTTTCCCTTCTGATTTTGATTTCAAATTGCTTGCATTGAGATGTAGATCGGGAAGAGGGAGGTTGAATTGATTGATCAGGATCATTCGATCATAAGGACAAAATCCTAGACTCAAGGGTGAGTGCTTAATCCAGATTTCTTTTAGCTTGATAAACTTATGTCCTTATTATGATTTGTCTCTGGTTTAAGGTTTGGTTCGGAGAGCAGTTGACACAAGGATCGTGTCCAGCTCTGTGATCGTGTCGTAGATCTAATTGAATCCACGTTCAGGTATGTTAATTCCTTTAATTATGTAACCTTCAGGAGTATTTAGTTGAGTTATCATGGAAGTTAACTTTTAGTATTCATAGAAGTATCAGGGAGAACATCGATTTCTGATATAGGTTTTGAATTTGGAACACCGATTCTGTTTATGTACTAGTAGATCTCTGTTTCACTTGTTTTTGAATCAGGAACCTAGGAAGGATTTTGATTAGACTGTTAACTATTCTTTCTTTCCCCAAATTTAGTATGAACATAGGTTCGAGTATCCTTGGTCAGTATCATGAACCTGAGATTCTATGAACAATGTTGATTTAAATGCTGAATCTGAAATTCAGATGCAATATTGATTTAAATGTTAAATCTGGGTATTGATTGAATTGATGGGAACTTTGAGCTTTTCCTGATAAATTTTAACCTGAGACATATCACTGTTTCAGTTAGTTGAAACCTGGGGTATTTCTCAATGGTTCAGTAATCAGGAACCTGAGACATCTCACTGTTTCAGTTAGTTGAAACCTGGGTTATTTCTCAATGGTTCAGTAATCAGGGAAGCCTGAGAACATTCTCAGGAAAACCTGAGTGTCTCAGAATCAGGAAAGTTGAGGGTTCAGTCTATCTCAGGAAAACCTGAGAATACACATGCAGTAGTGTAGTATTATGAACCCAGGAGTGTATTCCTGTGTAGTCCAGGAAATTTGCAACCTGTTAGCAAGGGATGTTTTGTTTGGGAAGCTAACTGTCCTGTTTGGGACTGAGAGGCATGAATACATTTTGCAGTATTCTACACTCCTACTGTATTGCTATCACCTTAACCTATTACACTTAGTTTATAAGGTTGAAACTTGCTAAAAAGGGAAACCTGGACTGAAGTTCTGTCCTGAACAGGACTGGGGTGATGACTAGATATGTAAGTGCAGTATCCTGCCACAAATTGATGAACTGGCCAGAGGTTTCTGTTTTTAGTATGGACTGTCAAGTTTAAGACCAATAAACTGTGGTTCTAAAATAGGAATTCTCATCTTTCTAAGAATTTGCTTTCATTTCTGAATTAAGATTTTTGGGTCACTCTTGCCTAAGAAGGATTCATGAAGGTTTTAATATAGAATGATAGGTTTAAAACCTTAACTCTTGTGTTGGTCTACAATACTAAGCCTTGTACTCACCCTATCACGTATTAGCTTTATTTAAGTTCTTGCTAGTCTAGGATATAGTGTATAATATTGATACTCTATAGGAAACCATAGAAACTAAGGTTTATATTTAGGAATATATTGTGAATAGAATCTTTTGATAAACCAATTAGAATTAGCTATTTTATTAACCAACTTGTACACATCATTACCAATTACAGGAGGATATCTAGCTCTATTGCCTACCCGTACTTTCCTGGAGCAAGGCAAGTACACTCTACGGTTTTGTGCTTTTCATTATATATCATGTGCTTCCTTGATTGACACATTGCAACACGTCATGTACTTTCTTGTGCTCATGTTCTCTTGTTCTTATTACTTGTACCTGGGGTGGGTGTCACGCCCCAGTACCGGAATATTGAGACGGACTAGGCCAGCTACACCGTATGAGGTATATAAACGTCATACGGCGATCGTGGCTGTCAAGAGACTAGGGGGTGCATGCTACAATTGGGTCTCCTATGGTCCCACAGAGCATCTATGTCTCAATCAATCAAAACAAGAAGCAGTAAATAATAATCATATAAGACAAAGCAGTAAGGCGTCCCCGACGCTTCATCAAAATGATTCATGAGTCTAGCTATACAAAATGATGAGCTAGTTTCGAGAGTCAATAGTACATAACTATAGTCAGCTGCAATCTGATTTAATTACAATTATGCAAGGAAACTAGTGTTCAGAACTGCCGGCTAAACATGTGCCGGTGGCTAAATGCCAAGTACAAAATAGAAGATATCAGAACGGTGAAGAAGAAACCCACTCATGGTCCCTGGCGCCCATACTCCTGGTGTGCACCATTGTTCGGGTAGAAAGCTGGATCCTCTGGAGCTGCTACGGGATCTGGCCAAACAAAACCAGCGGGGTCAGGCCCCGAATAGCAAGTACCACAAGGGAGCACAAAAGAGTGAGATAAAACCCATGAGTTAAATAAGACCTGATTCACGAGTTATAGGCTTATACCATATCATCGAGATAATACGACACCCTTACAACCAAACAAGGACAAACGGTGCCAATATTGTGCCGAGATAAGATATATCCTATAGCCATGGGCAGGTAAAAGGGCTTCTGATCGCGACTTCGGTCCATAGCCTATCGCAGCACAATAGCCCAACCCAACAACCAAACAAGGACATGGGTTGGACCACGCACCACGATAGTCCATGTTCCTCAGTTGCTAACAGAAGAGAACATATCACAAAACAAGTCAGCTTACAAGCGGCCAATCAATCCTACGGCTTTCTATGATTTGTCTGGGTTATCCCAGTAATGCAATATATAGGAATCCTCAGATCGTGTCAACCCAGCAGGGCTAGCCAAACCATATAATATACATATACACATAGAACTTTGATTATGCACCGGTCCCCCGTAAGGCCACCGTGCTAAACATATAACACATAGCACGTAGGAGTCGGATATAGTCATCCACTATAGGCGGATGAAACTGTATCCGTGGCGGCCAATCCGACACGTCAGGACAGGACCTGGGGTGGCCAGTATGGCACGATCTCGGGATTCTTCCCACCCAATGCATCTACCAATTTGGGTTTCTTAGATTAACCCTATCTTGATATGGAATCACATGTCGTGGTCACATGGTCATCCTCCTATATGTCGTACCATAGTATGTGTACCCTAAGTATGAATCTACATCGGCCCGATCTAGATCCATGCTTAGTGTAATGCTTCAAACAACAATCAACATACCACGACACTATTACTGACCAATTACCATGACTATACTGGAAGGTACATATGTATTGACATATAACACGAACGATCACTTGGCATGTAGAGTCACACCTCAGTGCACTCATTAAATAGCACAGCAGTGCATACTAATATTGTATCTCAATACACACTTAGAACATGTACCAGCACGTATACAGGTAATCAGGTCAGGAATATGGTCAAGTCAGGAAGTCACGTGGACCCCTTGTGACATAAAAGTCACATGTGAATTCAGGTTAAAGTGAGACATGAAGATCCTTGAAGCCAATACAAAGATCTACAACTTTCATGTTTTGAGTTTTCAAGATTCTAGATACAAAATAACTTAAACAGGCAAAAACAGTGAAATAGAGCAATTCTGGCGCATGGAATTCCTGCACAATCGGCGCATGAGATTCCTGCACGAATCGGCGCATGAGATTCCTGCATGAATCGGCGCATGGAATTCCTGCACGAATCGGCGCATGAGATTCCTGCATGAATCGGCGCATGAGATTCCTGCATGAATCGGCGCATGAGATTCCTGCATGAATCGGCGCATGGAATTCCTGCACAATCGGCGTATGAGATTCCTGCATGAATCGGCGCATGAGATTCCTGCACGAATCGGCACATGAGATTCCTGCATGAATCGGCGCATGAGATTCCTACATGAATCGGCGCATGAGATTCCTGCGTTGCCGGGACTTCACAGCGCATGGCCTCCCGGCGCATGGCCTCCCGGGCGCATGGGGGTCATCGTCCCAAACAGCAAGTTCAGCCATGAAAGTTCCGAAAACTTGCCATGGCCATAACTTCCTCATCTGAAGTCGAAATCAAGCGAAACAAAAGCCAAAACTAAATGAAATTGAATTCTCTACAACATAAAACCATTAGTTTTCGAAAACAACCAAGTTTGATAGATCAAAACCATGGAAATCCATAAAATCCTAGTTATAGAAACTTAGATCTACACCAAACTAGCCATTAAAATCAAAAACTCCAAGAACTAAACTTGTAGAGAATGAAGAGAAGAACAATATAGACAAATAATATCTAAGAAAAATCAAGAAATGAAAAATGCAAGAATCTCTCCATTTGGTGCAAGATGTACTTGCCTATTGGTTGGGAGGAAAAGAAATGAAAAGAGTGAATGAGGAGAGAGAGTGAGGAAGAGAATATATAGGGGTTGGGTTGACTCAAAAAAACCCTAAGCTTAAGCATGCTCTTAACCACATGACTAATGACATGTTAAATGCTACATGATACAACTAATTAAATTAATTAAATAAAATCCTAACCACAACACGGTTCAGAAATCTTATCATCGAAACAGTGAACCACGCCTACAACCAGACAAGGACAAGGGGTGGCACATTAATCCGTGACGAGATACTGTTCCATGCATGGCTAGTTACAAATACATGATGTATACAATAAAGATACAGGTGCCAGATACCATATACATAAAAAATCAAAAATTTACGTATTCCGGGAATGGGGAGTGACAGTGGGGGAATATACTATCTACGTGACCAATCCTAAAGAAACAACTCAGGTGTGTTTAGTTTAGACCCCGCATCGTGCACGCGGGTCCTAAGCCGTACCATTTCATGTGCTTTCAGGTGCTTTCATGTGCTTACCCCTAGCCGGTCACATATTTAGTTATATTTCAAATATAGTACACACATGTTCAGGAGATATACTTTGTACTTATTTCCTGTGATTCCATGATATCATGTTCTTTCAGGTGCTTACATATCATGTTCTTTCATGCTCTTACATTCATGTTCTTTCATGTACTTTACACTGTTTCTTTCATGTACTTATTCACCTGTTCTTTCCCGTACTTTCCATGTTTTTTCGTACTTTCATGATGTCTTGTTCATTACCTAGAATTGTACTTGCTCCGCTCCTGAATAGAATATATTGTAGGCGAGATGGAGGCCTTGTGTGACACCTACTATGGTCAGGATATTGCTTTCCCTGCTGAGCCAGCTGGAGCTGCTTGTGACTTAGAGGCTACAGAAGCCTAGTGCTTCTTTAGTATTTCCTATTATCTTTCCATGTATTGAGACTAGCAGACTCTTTCTTTAGTTTGAATGTAATAATTTAGATATTGTACCTTACTCTGGTTGGGACACATTTATATAGATGCTGTGATTTCATTTCATGTTCATATTATCTGGTTAGTTTCCCTAGAATGGTACAGCTTACTTTGTTATTCTAATGACAAAGGCTTGGCGTGTCCGACTCATATCCGGTTATTCGGGAGCGGGTCGTGACAATATACACCGATGCCGTTCGTGCACGTATGTGCATACCAGTACCTGCCATGCTTATACTACTCTGAGTATTCACATATTTTATACTGCTCCCAGTACCTGCCATGCTTATACTGCTCCCAGTATCTCCCACATGTTTTTACTGTTCTCGTATCTCTCACATGTTTAAACAACGGATTAAGGAGAAACTGTTAGTATTGTACGTGAACATGACCCCCTTCTCCGTATGTACTTACCGCGCTCGGTGACATTCTATATGTGACCTTGCCGTATGTTCTGATCTCGCGTTTGTGTATGGATATACACCGATGCCGTTCGTGCACGTATGTGCATACCAGAAAAACTTGATATGTACCGCTGTACATCCTATTCATCTATTGACCGATTCATATACATACTACGGTTTTAAACTTTTAAACATTACATATACATTTGTCTCTATGACATATGTATCCTTGCCATGATAGATTATGAGTTATACCATGATTCCAGATATGCCATGTTTCCTATGTTACTATGATACTGTCATCCCAGTTGTACCATGAGGCCATGTTTTCCAGTATTTCCTGTTTTATAGACTTATCACACCATGTTTCTTGTTGTACATCTCTTTCATTATATGTTCAGTACTTTAGTTGTAGAGGTTGTACTTGCTCCCGTCCAGACAGGATAACGTTGTAGGTTCACTTTTCGAGAATGAAATGCTATGTGTTACATATTATGGCACTGATTTTGAGGACCTGGCCTTTGCTCCAGTAGAGGCCCCAGTGGGGAACCTTGTTTAGTTATCTTTCTTGTGTTTTGAGACTTAGACTTTGTCTGTACTTATATTTGGATACTGGACTTTGTCTCCAGTTATATACTTTGGTTATGTATTATTAAATATGTACTTATGTTACCTTCGCTTATAGATGCTGTGTTGTGATGAACTTTAAATATGATATTAGAACTGTTAGCAGCTTAGATCCTTTATTGTCTATTCTTAGAACAGCTTACTACGCTTTAATCAAGCGTAGGCTGGACATGGCTCGGCCCGGCCCAACAATTTGGGTAACGGGTCGTGACATATTTTTAGTGGTGGCCCATGCAGGTCCAGACTTAAGTTGTTTGGTTACGTTATTGTACCAAGCATGCCTGTAATTAGGATCTAGGACAACTTGATAACACTAGGGATGACATTTAGAACACCTAGAGGATTTCTAGGATTGCAACATAGGAGAACTCATCACAGCATAGGACCGTTAGCTATAATTAGCCTCTTGTTCGTATTTCAGTGGGTCAATTTTGACTAGGATAGTACCCTTGGGATGACCCCTGAGGATCTTACTCTAATCTTATCTCGAAATCTGTTTTCACCTGTTTTATTTGCTCTTCTCTAAATTCATTGTTGAATTTAATTCCTGATTTTCGTTGTTGACTTTGATCTTGCATCGTGATAAATTTTGTGGATTAAATTGTTATATATCCTGATAAGATAAACGTATGCTTTATTTATGGAGTTTAGAATTTATCGCAGCCATATTAGCTGGTATGACAAAAACATAGAGCCTGATTTTGGATATACTATCCTATTTATAGAATTTAGATTTTCTCGCAGCCATACCGGTTGGCGTGGCGAGGATTCTAGATAATATAATTTTAGGGTGTATACCATAGTTATGACTCTATCGTTTATTGCATCTAAGCTTACTGGTGTGGCAAAAATTCTGGCAACATGATTTCAGGAAGACGTGTATGATTATCAGATCATATCTCAACTTGGTTCACTTCATTATGACCAAATGAGCAAGAACAAATTCTTATCATCATTCTTTTCCATCTTGATTAACTTTGTCATATCTACATCTACAACTAGGATTACAGGTTCTCTAGGACTCTCCAATAGGGTTGCTTTTGCGTTATCTTTTGGACATAATTATTTTTGTGTTCCATCTTTTCTATGACTTGACTAAACTCTTCTTCGTTAACCTCTTGGGTAATTCTTCTCGTTATGTATCCCGTTGTCTTCGTACCATTCTTGAAGATTTTTCGATAAATTTTTCTGTCTTACTCGACCCTTTAACTTGTTTGGACACTGTTATGGATTGCTTGACCCAGTCTTAGACCTTGTTACCTTCTACTTGATAGATTACCGAAATAGCCAAACCTTGTTAAATGATTCCATAGTATAACTATAAATGTATTGTGTGATTGTGATAAATACTTTTCCTAGGGATTGGTTAGATTAAGCTTATAGGACAAGTATAAGTGACTGACTGTAGTAGACTTGGAAACCATTAAGAATAATTGTATTGATAGTATGACTTGATGATAGGGTATCTAAGATGGAGAAATGATATATTATATTGTTGTGACTATGGATTGAGGATTAGAATCTTATACGTAGCAGTTTGAGGATTTAGCATTTGTAGAATTTTGGTTGGTTATTTATAGCTAATTACATGTGATTAGAGGGTAGATCGATATGTGAAATGGTATAGAATAGATTAGAATGAGTTATCGTATTGCGTACGAGATCGGGAAGATATCGGTTAAAAAGACAAGGAACAAGACAGAGACATGTGTACATTGGTAATTAATAAATCGGAAGTTTTGAAATCGAGAATTTATATTCAGAGGACTTGTTGAGTAAAAAGAAGAAGGCTCTACGCCAAGGATAAGTATTGAATGTATAATTTTAAGAAAAAACTGTAGGAAAGGATTGACGACAAATGATGCTAAGGAACTATGGATTGATAGAATATGGATACTTAGGATACGATAAGGAAATCAGGTATTTACGATTGAGGTTGGAAATGTGATTGATGATTAAGCATTATAGGTTTATAGACATACCCAGAGAATGACCTATAGTTTAGGGTATACATAAAGGTTCCATGTTAGTATGGAAGATTCTAAAGGATATATGACGTAGTTTATGATAGAAGGACTTTGTTGAACCTGAACCAAAAAGAATGTAAAAAAAACGGAAGAGATGATTATAAGGGTAGCAGATTGAGTATCGTAGCCAGAGTAGCTACATGTTATAGTTTGACCTACTGGGTGATTTTTAATTTCGAGGACGAAATTTTTGTAAGATGGGTAGGATGTAAGCCCCCTGAATTTTAGGGTTTATTTTAATTTTTCTGAATGAATTATTTTCGATAAATGTTTTATTATTTAATTGTTTAGATCATTAATGTACCTTCCCGTAACTTTGACTTCTGGAGCGTCAGGGATACTAATCTCTGTAAACTCTCTTCACGAGTTTTGAAGTAGATAAGATTATCTTCGTTTTGATATATCGTGTCCCACTTGAACTCGTTCCCTTGTGCTCTTTTTGTATCGCGCAACTTCGGGTCAACTTACACCAATTAATCGTTGAATAATTATTCCCACTTTTATTTTTTATCATCGTTTGCACGTTACCGTGACTTTTAATTTAGGAGCACCAGACCGGTCGTTTTCTCAGAACCAACTCCTCATGAATGATCTACTTGAGACGCTCTTCTCCCATGACCTTTGTGTCCCACTCAGACACTCCATTTTGTGCTTCATTTTCTTCGCACAACTTCCGGGTCAATTTAGGCCGATTTATTTTCTACCGTAAAACCTGATTTATTTTCCAATTTAATTTCGGGACCCGACATCGATCCAACATAGTCGACCCAAAGTATGGACGTAGCCCACATGAAGCCTACTACCCGCATGACGCTTGTGTCCCATTTACTGGAGTCCCCGCATATTATTTATTTTTCCATGATTATAAATACCAATTTTAATTCGAATATTGCACCCGGTTCGATTTTGACCCGATCCGGCTCGACCGAACCCGAACCCAAGCTCCATATTGTTCTCCCATGACTGCCCAAATACCCCACATATTTTTCCCTATTTTTTTCTATTTTAAATATCTATTTTTCTCTCTCCACTTTACAAATATATATATATATATATATATTTTTTTTTTTTCATATATATATATATATATACATATATATATATATATATATATATATATATATATATATATATACAAACTAACCCTTTCTCTCTCCTATTATTTACACCACCTCATCCCCTCACTACCCATAATAGCAAGAACACCCCCCCCAAAATCGACCTCTTCCTCTCTCTATTCTCATTCACTCCCCCTCTCTCAAATATCTCTCTATTAAATAATCTCACTCTCTCTCTCTCTCTATTAATATCCCTACACAACACTCCCCACACCTACACAACACTCCCCACACCTACCAGCTAATCCCCCCCCCCCCTTTTGGCCGACTTTAACTCTCTCACTCTCTCTATTATTAACACACACACACACACACACACACACATCTAACTCTCTCCATTCTCACTCTCTCTCTTCCTATATATATTATATACACCCACCCATATATACACAACACACAATATATTACTATCTCTCCCTCTCTCTCCCCTTACAGATGACATCCCCATGCCGAACTCCCCTCCCCCTCATTGCCGACCACCCTACTCCTTCCCGAGCTTCTCCCATCTCCTCCATCTTCTTCTCCTCCTCTCCTTCATCATATTCACCATCGTCATCATCAAGCAACATCATCACCACCACCCCCATACCAACGCCACCACCTCTACCAGTCCATGCCCCTCCACCGTGCGCCACCACGTGGCCGGCGTGCCCCCGTAGCAAGGCAGCAGCCGCAGCAGCAACAGTGCAATGTGCGCGCGCGCGGGCCGTCGTCGCGCGCCGCCGCGCCGCCGCACGGTGCTGCCGCCGGCCGTCGCCGCCGTGGCCGGCCATCCTTGGCCGGGCGCACCCCCAGGCAGGCCCTATGGCCGCCGCTGTCCTCCCGACACATTAAATAGTCGATTCATGCATTTGGCACGGGTTTCCGTCGGTGCGCGCTCGGAAACGAAGTTAGAATCTCGTTTCTGGACAGCGACTTCGTGCCGATTTTTTGGACAATTCGACCATTGGATCGGCGATTTCTTCGCTCCATATCAGTCTCGGTATATAGCACTTCACCCCCCTCAATTTTCATCTGTTAATTTCGTCGATTGATACCTCAAAACTGGCCACCAAGTTGACGTTTTAAATTAAACTATTTTTGGACAGTTTCGTGATGCCAACTTCGCGGGTTCATAACTCCGCCGTCGCAGCTCCGGTTGGCATGCTACCAGTTCCTGTGCACAGCTGGTATAACCATCTTCCTATCTTCTTTAGGTTTCGTTGCATTTTAAGCACGTTCGGTTGGTCGAATTCGACGCCAAAGTTGGCCGTCCGAATTCTTTAATTTACACTTGTTAAATTCTATTTTTGAACCCGGGACTCCGGATTCAATTTATGACACCACCAATAGACTTGTGGCGTCGTTCTGGCATGTTTTCATATAAAATTTGCTTGATTTGGAGAACGTGGGCCCTAGCACGCATTTCGGTGCAAAGCGGGTCCCACTTTTCGAGTCAACGGGTCACTTTGAGATCGGCTCATCGGAATCCAATTCCGGATATACCGTTGAGTTCGTATCGTCATTCTGGACTCGTTGACATATAATTTGCTGAGTTTTGAAGACATTTGCTCCGACACGCATTTCGGTACAAACCGGATACCAAGTGTCCGCGTCAACGTGTCATTTTGAGATCGGCACATCGGAATTCCATTTTGGACATATCGTTGGGTTCGTATCATCATTCTGGATTCGTGGACATATAATTTGCTAGATTTTGTAGACTTCTATCCCGACACATTTTTCGGTACAAAGTGTGTCCAACGGCGGATATCATTTTGATCCGAAATTACCGTTTTGCTCCTGTGTCTAAATTGGACTTATGGGTAGGCTATCCTAGCTAATTTGACCGTTTTGGACACGTTGGTGATATTTATTTTATCATCCGACAACATCTGTAGATTTTTGCTTATGTATCATCCTTAATTTATAATTAATTATTTTTCCAGATATTGTTACTTTCTGTTTTTGAATTTTTATATATATTTTAATTGCTGTAAAAATCTGGGAAAAAATTGTATTTAAATACTATGTTAATTTAACTAATTTATTATAATTTTTTTCAGCATTTAATAAGTACTTTTGTTATTTTATAAAAATGGAAAAAACAGAACTCATTTTCAGGATACATGTGTTTGTTAATTTTTAATAAATATTTATGAAGGTTTATAAATCCCAGAAAAATTAGTATAAATTTCTATAATTAACAAGGATCATTTTGGTAATTTATTTTATGTATATTTGAGCTTTTTGTCTATCTTAAAAATTGTTGGAACATAGTGTACAGTTTGATTTATTTATTAAATAATTATGACTTGCAATATTTTGTGTTGTATTGGGTTATTGTAGTATGAGACCTCACCCTACACTAGTGTAAAGACCCTAGAACATTAGTTTGGATATAGTGGCACTCTACATTAGACTTTTATGTTAGGTCCCCACTTAGTTAGTATCCAGTTAGGAGTCCTGTCACACCACTAGTGTATTATTGAACATAGCTTAGAACTGAGTTTGTATATCATTATTGACAGGACACCGGACATCTATATCTTCGTACTAGTATTCTTGCTTGGCTCGAGGCAAGTAGATCTACAAACTCATTTACTGTCTTTTAATGCTAGAACATGTATTAACCCTGTTAAAATACTGATCTTTGAGGTAGCAAGTTATGTCTTCACATGTTGTATCACTTTCAGTACCGACCATATTTAGTACAGTTCTTATATCTTCACATGCTTTTTACTAGTTCTCGGTACATGTTTTACTATGCTTTATACTACTCTGAGTATTCACATGTTTTATACTGCTTCTAGTACCTGCCATGCTTATACTGCTCCCAGTATCTCCCACATGTTTTTATTGTTCTCGTATCTCTCACATGTTTAAACAACGGGTTAAGGAGAAACTGTTAGTATTGTACGTGAACATGATCCCCTTCTCCGTATGTACTTACCGCGCTCGGTGACATTCTATATGTGACCTTGCCGTATGTTCTGATCTCGCGTTTGTGTATGGATATACACCGATGCCGTTCGTGCACGTATGTGCATACCAGAAAAACTTGATATGTACCGCTGTACATCCTATTCACCTATTGATCGATTCATGTACATACTACGGTTTTAAACTTTTAAACATTACACATACATCTGTCTCTATGACATATGTATCCTTGCCATGATAGATTATGAGTTATACCATGATTCCAGATATGCCATGTTCCCTATGTTACTATGATACTGTGATCCCAGTTGTACCATGAGGCCATGTTTTCCAGTATTTTCTGTTTTATAGACTTATCACACAATGTTTCTTGTTGTACATCTCTTTCATTATATGTTCAGTACTTTAGTTGTAGAGATTTTACTTGCTCCCGTCCTTACAGGATAACGTTGTAGGTTCACTTTTCGAGGATGAAATGCTATATGTTACATATTATGGCACTGATTTTGAGGACCTGGCCTTTGCTCCAGTAGAGGCCCCAGCGGAGAACCTTGTTTAGTTATCTTTCTTGTGTTTTGAGACTTAGACTTTATCTGTACTTATATTTGGATACTGGACTGTCTCCAGTTAGATACTTTGGTTATGTATTATTAAATCTGTACTTATGTTACCTTCGCTTATAGATGCTGTGTTGTGATGAACTTTAAATATGATATTAGAACTGTTAGCAGCTTAGATCCTTTATTGTCTATTCTTAGAACAGCTTACTACGCTTTAATCAAGCGTAGGCTGGACATGGCTCGGCCCGGCCCAAAAATTTGGGTAACGGGTCGTGACAACTGCCGCCGGGCCTCCGCCACCACCGGCGACCGCCGGTGCAGCACGGGAGCCAGGCCAGCGCGGCCCTTCCCCCGCGCTCAGGCACGCAACAGCAAGCTGCAGCAGCAGCTATGTGTGCATGCGCGCGCACGCAAACGCGCGCTGCCGCCGTCGTGCGCCACTTCGTGGCCGGCCCGCGCCACCCCGAGTACCCCACACCCCCGGCGACCCCTAGGCGGCCCCCCATGGCCATCCTCTTCTTCCCCGGTGCGACGCATAGACCATTCGTGCGTTTACTCGAAATCCCGCCGTGACGGGCGATTTCAAGCTTCAGAATTTGCGTCTCGGAACAGCGACTTCGTACGTGTTTTCTGGGAGATCCGACCGTTGGATCGGCGAACTCCTTACTCTGTCGCAATCTCGGTATATCCATCTTCACTCCCCTCAATTTTCGTCCGTTAATTTTGTCGTTTGATACCTCAAAACTGGCCACCAAGTTGACGTTTTAAATTGAACCATTTTTGGACAGTTTCGTGGGGCCGACTTCGTCAGCTCGTAACTCCACCGTCGCAGCTCCGGTTGGCGCGCTACCAGTTCCTATGCGCAGCTGGAATAACCCTCTTTCTGTCTCCTTTAGGTTTCATTTCATTATAAGCACGTTCGGTTGGTCGAATTCGACGCCAAAGTTGGCCGTTCGAATTCTTTAATTTGTACTTGTTAAATTCCATTTTTGAACCCGGGACTCCGGTTTCAATTTCTGACACCACTAGTAGACTCGTGGCGTCGTTCTGGCATGTTTTCATTTAAATTTTGCTTGATTTGGAGAACGTGGGCCCTGACACGCCTTTCGGTGCAAAACGGGTCCCACTTTTCGAGTCAACGGGTCACTTTGAGATCGGCTCATCGGAATCCAATTCTGGATATACCGTTGAGTTTGTATCGTCATTCTGGACTCGTTGACATATAATTTGCTGAGTTTTGAAGATATTTGCTCCGGCACGCATTTCGGTGCAAACCGGATACCAAGTGTCGTGTCAACGTATCATTTTGAGATCGGCACATCGGAATCCTATTTCGGATATACCGTTGGGTTCGTATCATTATTCTGGATTCGTGGACATATAATTTGCTAGGTTTTGTAGACTTTTATTCTGACATATTTTTCGGTGCAAAGTGTGTCCAACGGCGGACATCATTTTGACCCAAAATTACCATTTTGCCCCTGTGTCTAAATTGGACTTATGGGTAGGCTATCCTAGCTAATTTGACTGTTCCGGACACGTTGGTGATATTTATTTTATCATCCGACAATATCTGTAGATTTTGATTATGTATTATCCTTAATTTGTAATTAATTATTTTTCCAAAAATTATTACTTTCTGTTTTTGAATTTTTATATATATTTTAGTTTCTGTAAAAATCTAGAAAAAATTGTATTTAAATACTATGTTAATTTAGATAATTTATTATAATTTTTCTAGTATTTAATAAGTACTTTTGGTATTTTATAAAAATGGGAAAACAGAACTCATTTTCAGGATTCATATGTTTACTGATTTTTAATAAATATTTATGAAGGTTTATAAATTCCAGAAAAATTTGTATAAATTTCTATAATTAACAAAGATTATTTTGGTACTTTATTTTATATATATTTAAGCTTTTTGTCTACCTCTAAAATTATTGGAACTCAGTGTACAGTTTTATTTATTTATTGCATAATTACGACTTGCAACTTTTTGTGTTGTTTTGAGTTATTGTAGTATTGGACCACCCCATACACTAGTGTAAAGACCCTAGAAAATTAGTTTGGATATAGTGTCACCCCACATTGGACTTTTATGCTAGGTTCCCACTTAGTTAGTGTCCAGTTAGGAGTCGTGTCACACCACTAGTGTAATATTGAACGTAGCTTAGAAATGAGTTTGTATATCATTATTGACAAGACACCGGACATCTATATCTTCGTACTAGTACGTATTCTTGCTTTGCTCGAGGCAAGTACATCTACAAACTCATTTACTGTCTTTAATGCTAGAACATATATTAACCCTGTTAAAAATACTGATCCTTGAGGTAGCAAGTTAAATCTTCACATGTTGTATTACTTACAGTACCTGACATGCTTAGAACATTTCTTATATCTTCACATGCTTCTTACTGGTTCTCAGTGCATGTTTCACTGTGCATTATACTGCTCTGAGTATTCACATATTTTATTCTGCTCCCAGTACCTGCCATGCTTACACTGTTCTCAGTATCTCTAATATGTTCTATATCATTCTCGTGTCTCTCACATGTTAGAATATGGGTTATGGGAAAACTGACAGTTGAGTACGTGATCACGACCCCCTTCTCCATACGTATGTACCGAGCAAGGTCACATTTTATATGCATACCTTGTCGTAGGCCTTTATCTCAAAGCGGATTTGTGCGTATGTACATCTGTCGCCGTTTTACTTGTACGAAAGTACATTTTATTATGTGTCCCCAGCACATTGTATATCTATTGACCGATCACGTACCTGCTACAGTTTTAAACATTACATATACATTTGTCTCTATGACATATGTATCCTTGTCATGATAGATTATGAGTTATACCATGATTCCATATATGCCATGTTCCCTATGTTACTATGATACTGTGATCCCAGTTGTACCATGAGGCCATGTTTTCCAGTATTTCCTGTTTTATAGACTTATTATACCATGTTTCTTATTGTACATCTCTTTCATTATATGTTCAGTACTTTAGTTGTAGAGGTTGTACTTGCTCCCGTCCTGACAGGATAACGTTGTAGGTTCACTTTTCGAGAAGGAAACGCTATGTGTTACATATTATGGTACTGCATTGAGGACCTGGCCTTAGCTCCAGAAGAGGCCCCAGCGGGGAACCTTGCTTAGTTATATTCTTGTGTTTTGAGACTAGACTTTGTCTATATTTATATTTGGATACTGGACTTTGTCTCCAGTTAGATACTTTGGTTATGTATTATTAAATCTGTACTTGTTTACCTTCGCTTATAGATGTTGTGTTGTGACGAACCTTTAAATGTGATTTTAGAACTGTTAGCAGCTTAGATCCTTTATTGTCTATTCTTAGAACAGCTTACTACGCTTTAACAAGCGTAGGCTGGACATGGCTCGGCCCGGCCCAACAATTTGGGTAACGGGTCGTGACATGTTTTTAGTGGTGGTCCATGCAGGTCTTGATTTAAGTTGCTTGGTTACGTTATTGTACCAAGCATGCCTGCAATTAGGATCTAGGACAACTTGTTAACACTAGGAATAACATTTAGAACACCTAAAGGATTATTAGGATTACAACATAGGAGAACTCATCACAGCATAGGACCGTTAGCTATAATTAGCCTCTTGTTTGTATTTCAGTGGGTCAATTTAGACCAAGTTTGTACCCTTGGGATGACCCCTGAGGATCTCACTCTAATATTACCTAGAAATCTGTTTTCACTTATTTCCATTTACTCGCCTTTAAATTCGTTGTTGAATTTAATTTCTGATTTTCGTTGTTGACTTTGATCTTGCATCGTGATAAATTTTGTGGATTGAATTATGATATATCCTGATAAGGTAAACGTCTGCTTTAGTTATGAAGTTTAGAATTTATCGCAGCCATATTAGCTAGTATGACAAAAACATAGAGCCTAATTTTGGATATACTATCCTATTCATAGAATTTAGATTTTCTCGGAGCCATACCGGTTGGCGTGGCGAGGATTCTAGATAATATGATTTTAGGGAGTATACCTTAGTTATGACTATATCGTTTATTGCATCTAAGCTTACTGGTGTGGCGAAAATTCTGGCAACATGATTTCAGGAAGACGTGTATGGTTATCAGATCGTATCTTAACTTGGTTTACTTTATTATGATCGAATGAGCAGGAATAAATTCTTATTATCATTCTTTTCCGTCTTGATTAACTCTGTTCTATCTGCATCTATAACTAGGATTATAGGTTCTCTAGGACTCTCAAACATGATTGTTTCATGTTATCTTTTGGACATAATTATTATTGTGTTCCATCTTTCCTATGACTTGACTAAACTTTTCTTCGTTAACCTCTTGGATAATTCTTCTCATTATAAATCTCGTTGTCTTTGTACCATTCTTGGAGATATTCCAATAAACTTTCCTGTCTTGCTTGACCTTTAACTTGTTTGGACACTGTTATGAATTGCTTGACCCAGTCTTAGGCCTTGTTACCTTCTATTTGATAGACGACCGAAATAGCCAAACCTTGTTAACTGATTCTGCAGTGTAACTATAGATGTATTGTGTGATTGTGATAAATACTTTTCCTAGGGATTGATTAGATTAAGCTTATAGGACAAGTATGGGTGACTGACTGTAGTAGACTTGGAAACCATTAAGAACGATTGTATTGGTAGTATGACTTGATGATAGGGTATCTAAGATGGAATAATGAGATATTATATGGTTGTGACTATGGATTGAGGATTAGAATCTTGTGCTTAGCAGTTTGAGGATTTAACACTTGTAGAATTTTGGTTGGTTATCTATAGCTAATTACATGTGATTAGAGGGTAGATCGATATGTGGATTGATATAGAATAAATTTGAATGAGTTATCGTATTGCATACGATATCGGAAAGATATCAGTTAAAAAGACAAGGAACAAGACAAAGACATATGTACATTGATAATTAATAAATCGGGAGTTTGAAATCGAGGATTTATATTCGGAGGACTTGTTGAGTAAAAAGAAGAAAGGTCTACGCCAAGAATAAGAATTGAACGTATGATTTCAAGAAGAAACTGTAGGAAAAGATTGACGACAAATAATGCAAAGGGCCAGTGGATTGATAGAATATGGATACTTAGGATGAGATAAGGAAATCCAGTATTTACAATTGAGATTGAAAATATGGTTGATGATTAAGCATTTTAGGCTTACCCAGAGAATGACCTATAGTTTAGGGTATACATGAAGGTTCCATGTTAGTATGGAAGATTCTAAAGGATGTATGACGAAGTTTATGATAGAATGACTTAGTTGAACCTGAACCAAAAAGATTGTAAGGGGAAACAGAAGAGATGATTTCTAGGATAGCAGTTTGAGTATCGTAGCCAAAGCAGCTACATGTTATAGTTTGACCTATGAGATAATTTTTAATTTCGAGGACGAAATTTTTGTAAGGTGGGTAGGATGTAAGTCCCCTGAATTTCAGGGGTTTATTTTTATTTTTATGAATGAATTATTTTCGATAAATGTTTTATTATTTAATTGTTTAGATCATTAATGTACCTTTCCATGACTTTGATTTCTGGAGCGTCAGGGATACCAATCTCTGTAAACTCTCTTCACGAGTTTTGAAGTAGACAAGATTATCTTCGTTTTGATATATCATGTCCCACTTGAATTCGTTCCCTTGTGCTCTTTTTGTATCGCACAACTTCGGGTCAACTTAGACCAATTAATCGTTGAATAATTATTTCCACTTTTATTTTTTATCATCGTTTGCACGTTACCGTGACTTTTAATTTAGGAGCACCAGACCAGTCGTTTTCTCAGAACTAACTTCTCATGAATGATCTACTCGAGACGCTCTCCACCTATGACCTTCGTGTCCCACTCAGACACTCCATTTTGTGCTCCATTTTCTTCGCACAACTTCCGGGTCAATTTAGGCCAATTTATTTTCTACCGTGAAACCTGATTTATTTTCCAATTTAATTTCGGAACCCGACATCGATCTAACCTAGTCAACCCAAAGTATGGACGTGGCCCACATGAAGCCTACTACCCACATGAAACTTGTGTTCCATTTATTGGAGTCCCCGTATATTATTTATTTACCCATGATTATAAATACCTATTTTTAATTTAATTATTGCACCCTGTCCGATTTTGACCCGACCCGGCTCGACCGAACCCGAACCCAAGCTCCACGTTGCCCTTTCATGACTGCCCAAATACCTTACATAATTTTCCTATTTCTCCTATTTTGAAAATCTCTCTCCATCTCTCTCTATTTTACAAATATCTCATGTATATATATACATATATATATAAACATATATCTAACTCTCTCTCTCTCTCTTCTATTATTTACTACACTCCCCCACCCCTCTCTCTTAACAGCAAGAGCACCCTCCCCCAAGGTGGTCGAACCCCCCTATCTCTATATTTTCTCTCTCCTCATTCTCTCTCAAATATCTATTCTCACTCTCTCTCTCTTTCTATATTAATATATATACACACACTTATAAACATCTCTCTCTCTCTCACTTTACACCATTTCCCCACCTCCAGCACACACTCCCCCCTCTTGGACCGACTTCCTTTCCTCTCTCTCTATAATATCTCACTCTCTCTCTCTCTCTCTTTATATTATGTATATGCACACACATACATCTCTCTCTTTCTCTCAACAAATAAACACACACACCAACTCTCCTTTCTCCCTACAGCCGAACCACACCCCCCTCTCCACAGTCGACCTCCTCCTCCATTCTTCATCAAGCACCACCACCACCGTGAGCAACACCACCACCTCCTCCTTCACTCCACCATCATCATCATCAAGTTCACCATCACTATTATCATCTTCATCTCCACCACCATGCACCACCATCTCTCACCACCTCCACCCCCGCGCGACGGCCGCCGGGCCTCCGCCACCACCAGCGACCGCCGACGCAGCACGGGCGCCATGCCAGCGTGGCCCTTCCCCCGCGCTCAGGCGCGCAACAGCAAGCTGCCACTACACCAAAAATGATAATTTAAAACATTTAGTATTTTGGACTTTGGAACAGTTTATAGGTGTTCCTAGACCTTGGAACACTTGTTATTAGTTCCAAACTACTAAAATGTTCCTAAAATTAATTTACTTAAATTTGGATTTTTTTTTTCAATTTTTGAAACAGTCAATAAACGTTCTTATTTATGTTCAATCACGTACTTTGATTAAAAAGAACGTTCCAGTTGGCATACAAACCCCACCTTCTCTGGGCTGCAAATGTAAAAAAAATTCAATTATCCCGCACTCTTTTTTCATGTTTCCCTCTTTTTCCATCTCTCACACATTTTTTTCCTAATCCTCTCATTTTAGGTCTGCTTCTTCCTCCTTCCTCCACTCGAACTTTGATGCAGCACATAGACCGGTGATCCGAACGCCGAAGCGGCGGCGACTACGTCGACCTCCTCCTCAGTGAGCGCGTCGGCCATGTCGAGGAAGTCCTCAAGCATCCTATTCCCTTCGGTACGAACAAGAGCATAGGGGGTGAAAGTGTTGATGTTGGTGATCAGTGCTCGATCTTAGGGGCCAGGGCGAATATGGGGTGACGGAAGAGGGAGGCGAAGGGGGTGAAGGTGTTGTTGTCGATGGCGCGGAAGAGTTTGTCAATATTCATGGAGCCGAGGGTGGTAAGGGAGTAGGCGGAGGACTGTCGGATGAACTCGGAGTTTGCAGACGACGCCGACGATGCCAGCACTCTCGAGGAAGCCATTGAAATGGAAGGTTTTCCATGTGAGATCTCATTTCCCAATTGCTGAAAGTGTAACTGAAGTTTTTCGTGTGAAATTTCTGTTCGAGTTTTTTTAATTTATATTTTCTTCTTGTGATTGTTGAATATTTATTAGAGGAGGAGGAGGTGTTTGAGACACCAACGTCTCATCCCCCGATCCCGCTAACGCTTCACACTCGAGCAACGGATCGATTCCGAGGGTCCTGTAGTACGAGGTCCCCAAGGACGAGGAGGAGGTCGTTGTCAGGAGAATCTGGTGCATGTGGAAGGATTTTTTGCTGGCGAGGAGGACCATCTCCATCATCCCATTTAGTTTGTACACACAAGATGTTTGTTTAAATGCTTAAATAGATTAAAATTGATTAGCCTATGCGATCTTATTCATTTTTATGTGATAGAAACCTGCTTAATGATCTTTGTTTAAGCTTGTGCATATGATACTTGGATATTTCTTTAGTCAGCTTATTAAGCAAAATAACTAGAGCTCAGAAGATTGAGAACTTAGGTGAAAATTAAAAATATATGATTTCACTTTGATAATTGAAACTCTTGGATGTACAACTTTTATAGCCTAAGAAAAAGAACATATGAAATTATGACTATTATTTTCTCTTTCCTATGCTAAACATGTAAGGTTCTTGTTTGCAGGCTACATTATTTTACTCTAAAGTTCAATTTTTAAAGCTAGGAGATCCAGTCATTCTGAGCAACCAGAGTATTTCTTTCTGTGAGTTTTTTTCTAGTGTGGCTGCTTAATTTCTTTCATGTTGTCTGCATACTTGTTGTTTTTGAATATGGATACACTTATAGCTCTTCAGCTTGCATCAGAGAACATGTTATGTTCTTGCCTACTTATATGCTACTATTGCAGGATTAGTCAATTTCTCACAGAAATCTCCTTGATGTGAATTTGAATCTGAACTAGATAATCTTGCATAGAATTTAATTCTTTTTCTTTAAGCGCCAGTAACTAAAATCACTAACCAGTTGGCCTATATCAAGTGGTCACGTTCTTCATTTTTTGCATCTTACAAAGTTGACCAAAGACTACAAGGTCTGAGATTGAGTATTTTTTTTATTAATCATGTTTTTGTCTTTTAAACCTTTTATCGGATTTAACCAATTTAAAGGATGCTAATTGCTACTATTAGGCGCCATTTGGCAGATCCTGACATTATTATTATGCTCTGAATTAACAATGCAGATTGACTTATTAGCCTGTTGCTGACACTGCTTTGATCATTTTAATTGCTGCAGGAAAACATCAAAACCGGAGCAAGGGATTGCTTATTTTAACTTAATTTTTGATGTAAACTTGATTTATAGTAATCTGGCACACATACATACAAACCGAAAGAAAGATGAGACGAAGAGGTTATAAAATTTAAATCTCTGTAAAGTTTTTTTTTCTACTATAGCGACATTTGTTATAAAAATTTAAGTATGACTAATACTTCAACTATTAAAAGCTGGTCAGCATTTAAAAACACAAACCTGCTACTTTTGTCAGTTTTCTTGTCAAAGTGGGTGAGAAATGAATTTTGATAACCACAATAAGGGGGACCAAGCTTTCCCTTAAAATCATTCTAATATACATTGGGATAATTTGTTCAACTTGCACTAAAGGATTACGAGAAAGTACTGAAAGTCCACATCAACTCACCAAATCATACTTACTAAAGGCTAATGCTCGTTATGGTAACAATTCTTCATTTTTATTTCTCCTAGTTTGTCAGTTTTCTTGGAAGACCATACATATATAGTTGTTAAGTGTGACCATATGTTTGGACACTTCTGGGCTCTCTAGTTCCTTGTGTAGATTGAAATGGCTGTTTGCAGTTTGGTGTTGTTTATTCAATTAATTAATTCAGGTTTGGCAAGATAATTTAAGTACGGAATTTTGAAATTTCCAACTATTTTATTGAGCACGAAAGCATCTCCATGCCTTGCTTTCTTATCTTTTTGAGAGAATTTCTATTTAAGTTGCAAGTTTCTGGAATATATTTAATACATATTTATTTTAGTTGAGTTGAAGAATATCCCTCTTTGCCTGACCGTGTAATGTCATACACGTCTATTTTAGAAAATGTCTGTGTGGAAGAGGGGAGAGTTTACTGATGTGCTCTCTGGTTTTCTGAGATTGCATCATTGGTATGAATAACTATATATCTTTGTCCAAGGGTTGTCACAAGCATTTAAAGCCATAGAAATATGCTTATGGTTTATGTACAAGTTGCTCTTAAGGTATATATGTGTATATGTGTGCAAAGAGAAGAATAACTATTCGAGAAATAAAAGGGGAAAATAGGAGAAGTGAGGAAGAGTAATGTTAGTTAGGTAATTCTAATATGTGTTCGTTTCAAGAAAGATTACTTATTAATTGAAATATGGGGGATTGAACTTTGCGTCCAGTTTATCACAATCAGGTAGCCACCTGGAAAATTATACTTAATTAGCCACTGGCTCAATGGGATTAATGCACTGTTTAGTTGCCTGGTTAATCCAATCTGGAACAAGTGAGAGAGGAGAAAATAAGGAAGAATATTTAGCATAGAAATTTTGTTATACTAAACATCTCATCATTATATCAATATCACTACTGATGGAGGATTAACTAAAAGTTCTTGTGAAAGCCTAGCAGGAGCATCTTGCTTTGTAAATCATGGATCCAAACCATCTGCTTTAGGTACAGCTACAATTGTTCAGAGGATACAGCCCATTTGCATTTACCATATACAGTTTTGTCTACCTAACTTCCACTTACTATAGCCCATTTATACATACACCTAGAGTCACCAAGGGGTAAATGTCCTTTGTTAAGCAAAGAAGCATAGGATTCTAACTCAATTACATTTGTTAAGCTCCATACATGAGTATCATTACACATTTCCTTGTAATTCATGACAATATTGGCTATATTTCTTGACATTTTCTATAGTATATTGTATTGAAAGTTCTCTCAAAGAAAGTATCTGTATTAAACAAGTTGATTGCACTTGTATTTTGATGTTTTAAGTACGATATTGCCTGTTACCTTGTCCTACCTGCTTCTCTGGCATTCTTGTGGTGTCCTCCCTCAGCAATTCTCATTTTTAATGGAACTATAATATTAGGTTGCTGGTGAAGCAAACATATCATATATTTGCTCTCGCTATTATCGTGCCCCCAAGCTTATTTTTGGTGCAACTGAGTATACAACTTCAATTGATATAAGGTCAGCAGGCTGTGTTCTTGCTGAGTTACTTCTTGGCCAAGTTTGTAATTTTTCTCTTTATGTCGATTCTAGTTTTTGTCATTTCCTATATGTACTGAGAAATCAATTCTATATTAAATAATTAGTGCTCAACCTTCCTATTCTACACTTTTTTGCAAGCCATTACTTCCTATTCTACATGATGTATCCTGGTGATGGTTTCTCACATGTTTCATATGTTGACAGAAAAATAGTACATGGAGGGACATCATCCTTGCATACAAGACCCTCGGAGTCGTGTTCGGGGCTCTTGTTACTTCGCCTCTCTATGTTTACCCCTCAATAAAGTTGAATAATCCAAGTGAGCAAGACTACTTGGGGATCTATAACATCATATTTTGGACACTTACACTGATCGGAGTGGTCAAATATGTCTGCACAGCCTTGAAAGCTGATGACATTGGGAGGGTATGTTTCTAGGTTCTTATAGTTACTGAAAATTATATCATAGCCCTTCATTTTCTTTGTGTTTTATTGAAGAATTTATTGTGAATCCATATGTTATCTTACCAGTGCTAGAAGTATATGAATATTACTAACCTTGACCTTTTACAAAATTTCCTTCTTATAATGAATTCGTGGAAATTACCATACTTCGGCTTTTGTCTATTTAGGCCTAGGGAACTACCAACTACTGTTCAGTATCGACAACATAGTATCAGTGCCATCTCATGCTAGTCCAGGTGTTACTATACCTCATCATGTACAAGTGTTGACATCTTCTCTGTTACATATTTCCATGTCACCTTCATTTTCAACCTAATGCAAATTGCTTTAAATACTCTCTCATCTCCAATCTTTTCCCAAGGGTTTGGCTATGAAGCATGGTCAATTGCGAGCAGGTTCTACGAAACATTAACAACCTGGCTGCTTTGACCTTTCTATGACTTGGTTGGAAATTTCTAGCTAAGCATCTGTAAATTAGACAGGACATTACCATGAAATATCCAAGGCAACTTAGTGGATAGGAAAAGCTTCCTTTTTTTAGGTTCATGAAGTGAACTCTCTCTAAGTTCTCCAAGACTAGGGAGGTTTGTAACCTAAAGAAAAAACGGATTTGCTAAGCCAAACGAATCAAGCCCCCTTGCACATTCTCTGTAGTGGACACTGAAAAAACTGTCGAAAGTTAAGTATACATGGCCATTTTAAAAAATTCATTAAAACCCAATACAGTCCTCAGTTGGATGAAGGGACCTGTGTTTGTATGTGGTGGTGAGTGTACCACAAAATTGCATGGGAAATATGCTTTCCATATATTACTTTTGGAATCTGACATAACAGATGATTAGACTAAAGTTTCATATTGGTCAAATGCAAATTATGATACAAACAGTAATGGTATTTTTCATGTTATAACTTACAAGAGCTTCCATGAGGTTTTTTTTTTGAACTTCCATGAGGTTGATCTTAATTCCTTGTCAATTTTGTTTGCTGCTGGCTGCTGGCTGATTCTCATATTATATGATTGGGAGCATGCAAAGGACTATAAAAAAAGGGCAGTCTATTGAAAACTTGGTTGTAGCAATAATTATATCTAACTAAATTCTCTCTATGGTACAAATAGAATTTTATTTCCAGGAATGGGAGAAATCTTATCATTGAAGTCAAAATTTCAAGATCACACTTTGATCTTCAAGATTAGCCTCTTATTGCATTTCAGAGGTTCGTAAGGAATAGCTTTCACTATGCTCTGTCCCTCGAGACCTGGCAACATATCTGGTCTGGGGGTCTTCTGAAACTTGACATTTTCGTTATCATGCTCTAATTTCCTCAGCATCTCATTCAGATACTTCAACTCTTGAGTGAAGACCAATCTAGAGGAGGAATCATCCTTAGGTTCTCTGGCTGCACATTCTCTGTAGTGGACACTGAAAAAACTGTAGAAAGTTAAGTATACATGGCCACAAAGACCCACTCACCACCACATACAAACACAGGTCCCTTCATCCAACTGAGGACTGCATTGGGTTTTAATGAATTTTTTAAAATGATAAACTGCAGGAGGAACTTTTGCTATATATTCATTACTTTGCAGGCATGTCAACATTGGCATTCTTTCATCAAGAGATGCCAGGATAGTGGTTTCCTTCACACCCTAACATATCTACGAATATCGAGAAGCCAAGCAGGCCAAGAAAATTCTTTGAGAGATGCATGACTTCTCGAAGGATACTTCTCTTTATTGCAATGCTGGGAGTGTGCATGCTCATTGGTGATGGCATACTCATTCCTGCCATCTCAGGTAATCTTGATTGCTCTAAAAAATTTGTAGTGTAATGACTGTCAAGTCTCCAATTTATTGTCTCTGAGAACTTTATGCATTCTCAGTGTTATCAGCAATAGATGGGCTTAAAGGACCATTTCCTTCCATCAAAAAATGTAAGTAACTATCGTATTCCTGTCCTTTCTCTTGAACAATTCCATGTAACTCAATTGTGGGAAACTATTAATGACTCAGTTGCGGTGGAGGCTTTATCTGTGTTTGTTCTGATTGCTTTGTTCCTGGTTCAAAAGTATGGCACTTCCAAAGTGAGCTTCCTCTTTTCCCCAATTATGGGTCTGGACTCTCACCACCCCAATGAAAGGGGTGTACAGCTTCATGCGATACTACCCAAGAATATTTAAGGCAGTGTTACCACACAACATATTTCCATTCTTTTTAAGGAATAGGAAGGAAGGCTGGAAGCTGCTTGGTGGCACTGTTTTATGTATAACAGGTACGAGTTCTGAAAATATGTTGCCTTCATAAGAATACAACTTAAGCTAATCCATTTTTGTTAACTCAGGTGCTGAAGCAATGTTTGCTGATCTTGGTCATTTCAACAAGAGATCAATTCAGGTATTTTACCATGCGTTGTAGAGGGGTATTTTTTTTATACTACTGATGCCTTTAAATACATGATGTGTAATTTTGTTACAACTGCACTTGCAGATGGCATTCCTTTTTGCCATATATCTATTATTGCTCCTCACATATGCAGGGCAAACAGCATATTTAATCAAAAACCTTAATGATTTTGGTGACAGATTCTATAAATTTGTACCTGATCCAGTCTACCGGTGCATGTTCGTCATTGCAACCCTTGCAACAATTGTTGCCAGTCAGTCCTTAATTTCTGCCACCTTCTCAGTAATCAAGCAATCAGTTGTCTTAGATTACTTCCCTCGTGTGAAGGTGGTTCATACATCCCAACACAAGGAAGGCGAGGTGTACTCCCCAGAAACAAACTACATCCTCATGGTCTTATGTGTGTGTGTAATACTTGTTTTTGGTGACAGCAAGGACATTGGAATGCTTTTGGTACGTAACTACTAGCAAAATTGTCTTTAGGTGTAGCCTAGTAGTATAGGAAAATACATGTTACATTCAGCCTAATAGTTCGAAGTAGGTCTATTGCAACTGGCTGTTATATATGGATAAAATAACAGGACGTATATTCAACTATGCAGGTTGGGAGATTATCTGATAGCTTAATGTTTGCAATTGATACCTCTATATTCTTCAGTGAATTTACTGTGTTCTTACCTGTCTTTATACGAAAATAAACCAGTTTACTTTTTAAAGACAACTATTTGGATAAATTAAATGGATAAACAACAGATTCCAAGTTATAGTTAAACTGCCGGGCTAGGAGAAAACTTAACCAAATATTCATACTACCTGAATGAACTGACTTTGAGTATTTTTTTTTCTACAGGTGTTGTCATTATACTTGTCATGCTCATTACAACAATCCTTTTGACTCTGGTTATGATCATTGTCTGGAAAACTCCTCCCATTATTGTCGGGCTATACTTTGCATCCTTCTTCCTTCTCGGAGGCATCTACGTGAGTGCAGTCTTCACTATGATCCTTGAAGGTGGATGGTTTCCCTTTGCTATATCCTTCATTCTTGCATTTATAATGTTTGGGTGGTACTACGGGAGGCAGAGAAAACTAGAGTATGAAATGATTAACAAGGTAACTCTGGAGTGCCTCGGAGGTCTCTTATCAAATTCAGATATCCAAAGGGTACCTGGCATTTGCTTCTTCTACAGCAATATCCAAGATGGCCTGACCCCAATACTCGGTCACTATATAAAGAACATGTGGTCATTACACAAGGTAATGATCTTCACCGCTCTTCGGTACTAGCTGGTAGCCAAAGTTGCTCCTGAAGATAAAGTCGACCAAAGGAAGCTAGGGCCTGGTGGGGTCTACGAGTGCATCGTTCAGTATGGGTATGAAGATTCCCCGAATCCTGAAGGAGATGACTTTCTTGGGCGAAGATGTACAATGCTTTTTCTCTTGTGATGTTTATATTGTCATTTGGAAGGAAAGTTTTGACTCTTGTCTGTTTGAAACAATCTACTAAAGTGTTATCTGTGAGTAACATTGTGGATCTTTGGAAGAGATATTTTGCATGTGTTAATAATTTGCTCAAATGTTCTCTCATTGACTATTGTGTTTAAACTATTACTAAGTTGTATCTTTAGCCTAATCATGGTTCAAACTAAAAATGGAATGCAAAAAATGAAATTTAAAAAAAAATAAGAACGTTAATAAAGTGTTGCAAAATTAGCCATAATAATAATGTAAAAGTGTTGCAATTATATTTAGGAACGAGCTTAAAGCGTTTCAAAATGACATTTAGAAACATTTCAAATATGTTCCAAAAATAATTTAGAAACACATTATATATGTTCCAAAAATCTAATTTTAGAACGCCTGGTAAATGTTCCAAACTAAATTTGGGAACGTTGTATAAGTGTTCCAAATATTGCAACGCCACTTTTAGGAACGGTTATAATATGTTCCTAAAAATATTAGGAACATATAAAAACTGTTTCTAAAAGCCTTTTTTGGTGTAGTGTGCAGCAGCAGCTATGTGCGCATGCGCGCGCACGCAAACGCGCGTTGCCGCCGCCGTGCGCCACTTCGTGGCCGGCCTGCGCCACCCCGAATATCCCACACCCCCGACGACCCCTAGGCGGCCCCCCATGGCCATCCTCTTCTTCCCCGGCGAGACGCATAGGCGATTCGTGCGTTTACGTCGAAATCCCGCCGTGACGCGCGATTTCAAGCTTCAGAATTCGCGTCTCGGGACAGCGACTTCGTGCGTGTTTTCTGGGAGATCCGACCGTTGGATCGGTAAACTCCTTGCTCCGTCGCAATCTCGGTATATCCATCTTCACTCTCCTCAATTTTCGTCCGTTAATTTTGTCGTTTGATACCTCAAAACTGGCCACCAAGTTGACGTTTTAAATTGAACTGTTTTTGTACAGTTTCGTGGAACCGACTTTGTCAGCTCGTAACTCCGCCGTCGCAGCTCCGGTTGATGCGCTACTAGTTTCTGTGCGCAGCTGGTATAACCCTTTTCCTGTCTCCTTTAGGTTTTGTTTCATTATAAGCACGTTCGGTTGGTCGAATTCGACGCCAAAGTTGGCCGTCCGAAGTCTTTAATTTGTACTTGTTAAATTCCATTTTTGAACCCGGGACTCCGGATTCAATTTCTGACACCACCAGTAGACTCGTGGCGTCGTTCTGGCATGTTTTCATATAAAATTTTCTTGATTTGAAGTACGTGGGCCCTGGCACGCATTTCGGTGCAAAACGGATCCCACTTTTCGAGTCAACGGGTCACTTTGAGATCGGCTCATCGAAATCCAATTCTGGATATACCGTTGAGTTCGTATCGTCATTCTGGACTCGTTGACATATAATTTGCTCAATTTTGAAGACATTTGCTCTGGCACGTATTTCGGTGCAAACCGGATACCAAGTGTCGCGTCAACGTATCATTTTGAGATCGGCACATCGGAATCCTATTTCGGATATACCGTTGGGTTCATATCATCATTCTGGATTCGTGAACATATAATTTGCTAGGTTTTGTAGACTTCTATTCTGACACATTTTCGGTGCAAAGTGTGTCCAACGGCGGACATCATTTTGACCCAAAATTACCGTTTTGCCCCTGTGTCTAAATTGGACTTATGGGTAGGCTATCCTAGCTAATTTGACTGTTCTGGACACGTTAGTGATATTTATTTTAACATCCGACAACATATGTAGATTTTGATTATGTATTATCCTTAATTTGTAATTAATTATTTTTCCAAAAATTGTTACTTTCTGTTTTTGAATTTTTATATAAATTTTAGTTTCTGTTAAAATTTGGGAAAAATTGTATTTAAATACTATGTTAATTTAGATAATTTATTATAATTTTTACAGTATTTAATAAGTACTTTTGGTATTTTATAAAAATGGGAAAATAGAACTCATTTTCAGGATTCATATGTTTGCTGATTTTTAATAAATATTTATGAAGGTTTATAAATTCCAGAAAAATTAGTATAAATTTCTATAATTAACAAGGATTATTTTGGTACTTTATTTTATATATATTTAAGCTTTTTGTCTATCTCTAAAATTGTTGGAACTCAGTGTACAGTTTTATTTATTTATTGCATAATTACAACTTGCAACTTTTTGTGTTGTTTTGAGTTATTGTAGTATTGGACCACCCCCTACACTAGTGTAAAGACCCTAGGAAATTAGTTTGGATATAGTGTCACCCCACATTAGACTTTTATGCTAGGTTCTCACTTAGTTAGTGTCCAGTTAGGAGTCGTGTCACACCACTAGTGTAATATTGAACGTAGCTTAGAACTGAGTTTGTATATCATTATTGACAGGACACCAGACATCTATATCTTCGTACTAGTATTCTTGTTTTGCTCGAGGCAAGTACATCTACAAACTCATTTACTGTCTTTAATGCTAGAACATGTATTAACCCTGTTAAAAATACTGATCCTTGAGGTAGCAAGTTAAATCTTCACATGTTGTATTACCTACAGTACCTGACATGCTTAGGACATTTCTTATATCTTCACATGCTTCTTACTGGTTCTCAATACATGTTTCACTATGCATTATACTGCTCTGAGTATTCACATGTTTTATTCTGCTCCCAGTACCTGCCATGCTTACACTGTTCTCAGTATCTCTCACATGTTCTATATCGTTCTCGTATCTTTCACATGTTAGAATATGGGTTATGGGAAAACTGACAGTTGAGTACGTGATCACGACCTCCTTCTCCGTACGTATATACCGAGCAAGGTCGCATTTTATATGCATACCTTGTCGTAGGCCTTTATCTCAAAGCGAATTTGTGCGTATGTACATCTGTCGCCGTTTCACTTGTACGAAAGTACATTTTATTATGTGCTCCCAGCACATTGTACATCTATTGACCGATCACGTACCTGCTACAGTTTTAAACATTACATATACATCTGTCTCTATGACATATGTATCCTTGCCATGATAGATTATGAGATATACCGTGATTCCAGATATGCCATATTCCCCTATGTTACTATGATATTGTGATCCCAGTTGTACCATGAGGCCATGTTTCCAGTATTTCCTGTTTTACAAACTTATCACACCATGTTTCTCGTTGTACATCTCTTTCATTATATATTCAGTACTTTAGTTGTAGAGGTTGTACTTGCTCCCGTCCTGACAGGATAACGTTGTAGGTTCACTTTTCGAGAAGGAAACGCTATGTGTTACATATTATGGTACTGCATTGAGGACCTGGCCTTAGCTCCAGAAGAGGCCCCAGCGGGGAACCTTGCTTAGTTATATTCTTGTATTTTGAGACTAGACTTTGTCTATATTTATATTTGGATACTGGACTTTGTCTCCAGTTAGATACTTTGGTTATGTATTATTAAATCTGTACTTGTTTACCTTCGCTTATAGATGTTGTGTTGTGACGAACCTTTAAATGTGATTTTAGAACTGTTAGCAGCTTAGATCCTTTATTGTATATTCTTAGAACAGCTTACTACGCTTTAACAAGCGTAGGCTGGACATGGCTCAGCCCGGCCCAACAATTTGGGTAACGGGTCGTGACATGTTTTTAGTGGTGGTCCATGCAGGTCTTGACTTAAGTTGCTTGGTTACGTTATTGTACCAAGCATGCCTGCAATTAGGATCTAGGACAACTTGTTAACACTAGGAATAACATTTAGAACACCTAGAGGATTATTAGGATTACAACATAGGAGAACTCATCACAGCATAGGACCGTTAGCTATAATTAGCCTCTTGTTTGTATTTCAGTGGGTCAATTTAGACCAAGTTTGTACCCTTGGGATGACCCCAGAGGATCTCACTCTAATCTTACCTAGAAATCTGTTTTCACTTATTTCCATTTACTCGCCTTTAAATTCGTTGTTGAATTTAATTTCTGATTTTCGTTGTTGACTTTGATCTTGCATCGTGATAAATTTTGTGGATTGAATTATGATATATCCTGATAAGGTAAACGTCTGCTTTAGTTATGAAGTTTAGAATTTATCGCAGCCATATTAGCTAGTATGACAAAAACATAGAGCCTGATTTTGGATATACTATCATATTCATAGAATTTAGATTTTCTCGCAGCCATACCGGTTGGCGTGGCGAGGATTCTAGATAATATGATTTTAGGGAGTATACCTTAGTTATGACTCTATCGTTTATTGCATCTAAGCTTACTGGTGTGGCAAAAATTCTGGCAACATGATTTCAGAAAGACGTGTATGGTTATCAGATCGTATCTTAACTTGGTTTACTTTATTATGATCGAATGAGCAGGAATAAATTCTTATTATCATTCTTTCCCGTCTTGATTAACTCTGTTCTACTTGCATCTATAACTAGGATTATAGGTTCTCTAGGACTCTCCAAATAGTCCTAGAGACATAGCAGTAAAACTCCCCGAATGGGGGTGACATAGCAGTAAAACTCAATCACAACTAAGGAAGAAATAGCACGATATGAAATAGAACTCAAGAAAATAAATAGATGAAATAGTCTCAGATAATCCCAGCAATATCCAGAAGTACATGGTCTCAGATACAGAATGAAAGAATATATACAACTCTGAACTCCACATAAAGTCTAGCTAAAACATGTCTCATGACTACATAAAGGAAGATAAGCCTAACTATTCTAAACTAGGCAATCGGGGTGATATCCTCAGCTAGAGCTGGGTCCTCCTGAGGGTCCAGCTCGCAGGTGTCATCTAAGGCTGCCCCGTAGTAAGTGTCCAGGCAAGCCTCCTCCTCGTCCTCTGTAATATTTTCAACAGGTCCAGTCAGGACAGGAGCGAGTACAGTACATCTCAACAGTTCATAGCAGGTTAGAAGATATAATCATGCAGTAAAGTAAGATACAAGTACTGAAGAAGTGCAGTATGTAAACAGAGAGAGAAAGCTGTAATAGAAATATCTACTATAAATAGAGAACTATCATGTGACTAGTGAGTCAGAGTACAACATAGACATGTAAATGGCATATGAGATTCTGATGCTACACTATGGAAGAGATTCTGATACTACACTACTTGGATAGTATTCACATGTCTGCTTATACTCCCCCGTACCCCCAATCAGTACACAAGGATCCAACCAAGTTATGTTATGATTCCACGCAAAGCCCCCGAAGGGTGATACATGGAAGTCCCAAAAATGGGGATTCTAGGAGATTCTAGGATACCCAGTGAATGGAATAAGAGATTTTAGGAGACTCTGTGATCATAAGAGTATATGTCACAAGTGATCGAAGAACCTGTGAAGCATAGTGATACGACATGTAAGTGAAACGCACAGAACATGTAGTACCCGATGCTCCCTAAGGATAACATCTCAAGAAGTGATCCGTATAGTACCAATCCGTGTGACCAACGTGATAGTACAAGTAAAGTAATCTACTGCATGATATGAAATGATCAGAGAATGTACTCGCCTGTATATGAGTGTCCAATATGAAACGTACTGTCCGAGGAGTGGTGTCTGGCTCCTAATCAGAATAGCACAAGTCACAACAAGTCCAGAATAGTATAATGAAGTTCTACTATGCATTCTACATGAATCTAGGTCAATCTTGACCAAAGTCAACTCTTGGTCAACTCTGGTCAACCCTAGAAGTCAAACTAGGTCAACCAAGTCTAAACTAGGCTATACTAAGTCTAATAATGTAGTACAAGCCCTATCTAGTCTCACCAAGCTATACCAAACTACCTAGGCCTATTCTCAACACAAGTATACACAATACCTATATATAGTAAATACCCAAGTTGTATACATATATGGCATATACATGAACTTGTATAACCCATACAACCCCATATGTGTACTATCATATGGCACCCCCTTTCATACACCATATATATCTATATACATAAAACCACACTCATATATATAGGAACATATATGTCACAAAGCATATATTAACTTACATATATAAAATACATTTGCATTACATATTTATAGTCACCTATATTAGACTGTACATGAGGTAGGCATATAGGGAAGGCATGAATAAATGTATGTGTGTGTGGGGGGGGGGGGGTTGCAACATATGACAGGAAGATGTATAGAGTGTGCAGGAAATAAAAACAGTGAAGAGAGGGAAACAAGGCTGTGTGTGTGTAGAATACAAGAGAGTGTGCAATAGTGTGTGACATGAAGATAGAGGGAAGGGTGTGTGTGTGTGTGACTGGACTTGTGTGTGCAGTGAGCATGTTATTTCAGAATGTAGGAAATATAAAGGATGCATAAATTCTTAGGATTTGGGGTGAATCTGTGTGTGTCAATGCAAAATGGGAAGAAACCCAATTCTCAGGTCCAAGAACCAAATGAAAGGGAAAGAAAACAGTTATCAGTTTGTATAAAAATCAGTTGTTAGCTATCAAAACAGTGAGCTAAAGTAGGTCTAACAGTTCCACAACCAAGATCATGCAAGTTTCATAAAACTCAAGAGAGCAGTTCACATATTCCAGTTGCAATGAATCCCAGGTTCAACATCATAATCCAGTTCAAACAACCAGGTAGTAGATAGTTCAGAGTTAACATTTCAGGCCATGCTTTCTCACTGTCAAAATCAATTTCCCACAACACCAAACGACCCAAAAATCAATACACAATTAGTCTACTAATAGGAGAATTATGTATAGAAACTAAACCATCATTTAATCAGCATTAACAGGGTTAATTTAAGTGTCCAAATGGGCATTAGAAAATTGGGAATTTCCAGGTTACAAGTATCGGTCCTGAACAGTAAACTCACTCAGGTTTTGACTATCCATTACTCAAACCAAAGCCTAATTCGAATGAATATTGCATTATCATGAACCAACTTATCATGTGAGAATCATCAAACAATCAGAACAACAATCTAACATAGATTAACACAGGAATTAATCAGTTTAGGGAAAATGGAAAAAACACTGTGTACAGTCTACGTATCAGTAATATGCAACTTACCAGGTTCGAATCCAATCCCACATCAAACACCTAAACTAACATTTAAAATCTAATCTCACATAGTCAACACATGATAATTAGGAGCTAAACAACAATTAAAATCATGCTTTAAACTAAATCAAACTGAAATAAATCACAGAAAACCGACACAGAATGAGCACGCACAGGCATTTCCCCATGCACGATCGATTCCGTGTCCGACACGACACGAGAGCATCTAATATTTGGAGGGACTCGTGTCAGTCGTTGCCCCTTGGCCCACGCCAAGTGGCATGACCTGAGTCGCCGTGTCCATCGAGGAATCCACCCCGAGAGGCAGGACATGCTGCCTGTGCGCGCGCGCATGCACCCTCGTGTGCACGTGTCCTGAACGACACGACGCGACACAGGAATCACCTCAGTCGATCACGAATGTGTAAGCAACAACAAAAATATAAATTTCCAATTAAAAACAAATCGAAAATCAATACAAAATGTCCAATGAGGCATTTTGTCAAACACAATGATTAGTGACTGATACGAGTCCGATACGGACACGTACAGTGCTCAAAACCTAGGGTTACTGTAAGCCCCTGTTTTTCAAAATTTTATTTAATTATTGTTTATTAATTTTTTTTAATGTCAATTATAGCCTTAAATAATTATTAGGAATTTTTAGGAATTTTTCTAGAATTTTTAAATGAATTTTTAATAAGTTTTAAATACAAAAATACCATTTTGTAATTTTCTAAATTGTTTTAATACTGTTTTGTAATTATTAGAATTGTTATAATATGGTTATGCAATTTAGTAAATTATTTATATATCAGTTTGCAATATTGAATTGTTATAAGTTGCGGAATGCAAATTTTTATTTGCATTTATACGCTGCTAGGACTTAGTTGCAATTTCCTAAACTCTAGGGGGTTTTCTACAAAAGTCCTAATCTAACCCTAATCGACGACCGCCTTTGCGCTGTCGTCGTCTCCGGCGATCCGACCGAAACCCTAACCCTAATCCTAATTTCTAACCCAAAACCCACCGCCCTAGGGTCCTATAAATAGCCCTGACCCCCCAGACCCTAACCCTAGACTCCCCGACCACCACAAACCCCCGTCTTCCCCACTCTACTTCACCGGAACCCTAGCGCCGACGAACTCCTCGTCCAGCCCCCACGCCGAGTGCCACGACCCCCAACCACCCTCATCCGACTCGCCGCGCTGAGCCGCGCCCAGCGCCACCGAAGTGCCGCGACGCCGACGCCTCCACCGCCCGTCAGCACGTTCGAAACCCTTCCTCTTCGCCGGACACGTAGGTTACAGTTTCGTTTTGTGTCATACGTGTCTCGTTTTGACCTATGTTGCTCGCCAGGACACGGGGATGGTTGTCCAGTAGCTGGACACGAGAACTAGGGCTCGTGCGTGTCGTGCGAAGCACGGACACGAGCAAACCCTGTGTCCTTAACTGTCAGGACACAGGACTGTGTATTATTTTTTTTTTTATTATTTAAATCAACTAAAACCTAATAAATTAAACTGAAACCCTATCCTAACAATCGGGCCGACTGGCCCATTGGCCAGCGCGCAGAGCCTAAAACCCCTCCCCCCCCGCTGGCTCAGGATCGAGCCCCCCTTTCCTTTCTGTTTTTCTTTTCTGTTTTCTTTTTTTTTTTTCTTTTTTTTTCTTTTTTTTTACTGTTTTTTTATATATATATATGTATGTATATATATATATATATATTAGTATATGTATATATACTGTTTTAACAGTATATATGTATATATGTATATGTTTTATAGTTAGTAAATTATTTGTATATATGTTAGTATTTATATATATATATATATATATACACATATGTATATATGTATATATTTTCTTGTGTATGTATATATATTATTATATATATATATACTTTATAAATTAAGTATTTTCTTGTGTATATATATATGTACTTTTGGCATAGGTATGTATATATTCATTTTGTATAAAATTGACCTTATTAAAATAATAATATTATTTTGACTATTTTCAAATTGTATTTTTATTGTATTTAAATTACTGCAACCATTTGGTGTCCAAGCCTAGCATGGGTATTTGGGCTCAAATGTGTTTTCACACATTCAAGACCTGTACAAGTCATATTGGACTTGATTCATGGCCTTGGGTCCTGTATTTGAACTTTGGTTCAAATTATATACATGGACAAAATACGCAGATAATTAATTATTATGTACAATGCTGTTTTTGATTTTCTAAAAATACTTAAAGTATTGCTAAAATTATGGAAAAATAGTTTTTAGATACTTTGTTAAGTTGGCTAATTTAGTATAATTTTTGTAGTATTTAATTTACTGTTTTGCCACTAGTTTGGCATATGAAACCAAAACTCACTTTCTGTATACTTAGGAAAACTGATTTTTATAAAATATTTGTACTGGTTAATAAATTCCAGAAAAATTATAATAAATTTCTATGATTAACAAGGATCACCTTGGTGCTTTACTTTAGGAAAAACTAGGCTTTTTGCCTATCTCTAAAATTGTTAGAACACAATGATCTTTTGATTTATTTATTGATTAATTACGACTTGTAGCTTTTTGTGTTATTTGGAGTTTTAGTCGTATTGAACCCCAACCCTCACTAGTGTAAAGACCCTAGAAAGTTAGTTAACATAGTGTGTCACCCCACATTGGTCTCCTATGCCAAGTCATCATTTTGGCTAGGTGCCCAGTCACAAGTCGTGTCGCACTAGTTAGTGTTCTAGTATTTTAGCTTAGTGTAAAAGCTAAGTTATTGCATTTATTTCTACAGCGACGAGTTACTGGGCATCCATAGCACTGTTATCGCAGCTTGTTTTATTTTGCTTTGCTAGAGGCAAGTACTTTCTACGAACTTTACATATTGTCACATAAATGAACTGCAAACCCCACCATGTTATATGCTGATCCTTGGGGTAGCAAGTTAGACCTTTACATGTTGTACTTTCAGTTACTACCATGCTTAGAACAGTCTTGATGTATCTCTCACATGATTAGAATATGGGTATGGGGAAACTGATAGTATTGTACGTGATCACGACCCCCCTACAGTAGCGAGCTCGGTCGCATTTTATATGCATTGCCTTGCCGCAGGCCATTACCCCGCATGTCTGTACGGATGTACATTTATGCTTGTTAACTTGTACGTATGTACATTTCATTATGTGCCCTCCAGCACATTGTACATCTATTGACCGATCACGTACTTGCTACAGTTTTAAACATTACATATACATCTGTCTTTATGACATATGTGTCCTTGCCATGATAGACCATGTGATGCCATGCTTTCCAGTTATTTCTCACATGTTCATTCTCATGTTCATTTTCATGTTTCATATGCTAGTTTGCTAGATTTAGTACTTGCTCCCGTCCTGACAGGATAACGTTGTAGGTGTCCTTACTGAGGAGGAGTTACTCTGCGACTCATACTATGGAGTTACTACCGAGGACCCGGCTCTGCTTTACGAGGATGTTCCTGCGGGGAACCTCGCCTAGTTGTCTTTTTGTTTACTTAGACTTTTGAGAGTAGACATGTATTAGACTACATCATTTTGTAACTGGACATGTATCCAGTTTTACATTTCAGTTTACTTGTACTTGGATATTTTACTATATACGACGACTTTTGTGTTTGGAGCATTTATGATTCTTCTTCACTTATAGAACTGTTAGTACATTTAGTCTTATCCTGTTGTCTTTAGAACAGCTTACTACGTTTTATCTCAACGTAGGCTGGACATGACTCGGCCTGGCCCAACAATTTGGGTAGCGGGTCGTGACATGTTTTTAGTGGTGGCCCACGCAGGTCCCGACTAAACTGTTTGGTTACGTTATTGTACCAAGCATGCCTGCAATTAGGAACTTAAGGTAATTAGACAACATTAGGAAAGACGCTTAGAACACCTAGAGGAATGCTAGGATTGCAACATAGGAAATACATCACATGTTTGCTATTATAATTAGATTTTCTTGCATATGATTGCTTACTTTAAACAAGTCCTTATAAGTCTTTTATGTGTAATTTAGATGGTGCTTACTCGTTCGTCCCAGCATGTTACCCCCGAGAATGGGGCCCTCCATATCCAGTCAGCTGACCAGTTGACTGATACACCTCCACCTACCACATTCCCCCACTCCACAGATCCACAGACCCAGATACCACCTTCCACATCCCAGGCCCGGCAGGACCCGATACTTCCACCACCCCCTATCATTATACCCACCCAGGCTTCCGTCACTCTCGACGAGACCCAGCTGCTCACACTGATCCAGGGGTTCCTAACAACCCATCAGGAGCAGACTACCCTACTCCGCCAGAGCATGGAGCGTTCTGAGGGACGTCCCATGGTCCCACCATATGTAGAGCCACGGCAGAGAGCGGGGACAGTTAAGGACTTCATGGGTCTGAATCCCAAGGAGTTCTCAGGGACCGAGGGCATAGTAGTAGCTGATGACTGGCTAGATTCTGTAGAGAGGAAGCTTCTGGGAGTTAGGATGTCGGATGACCTTCAGGTCGAGGCAGCAGGATTTCTGCTGATAGACTTAGCCGGAGTCTGGTTCAGGAATGAGCCGTTGTTCGCGAGAGGTAGAGCCACCTGGGACCAGTTCAAGACCCAATTCAAGAAGAAATTCTTCTCGACCACTGCTAGAGTAGCCATGGGCCTACGATTCCAGAACATCCAGCAGGGGAACCGTTCTGTTGACGACTATGCGGGAGAGTTCAGTCGCTTGAGCCGTTTTGCTCCTAGTCTGGTTGCTGATCCAGAGGAGATGACCCGTAGGTTTTGCCATGGTCTAGTTCCAGACATTGGCATTCTTATAGTGGCAAACGGTACGACTGACTACTACCAGAGCCTAGAGTTAGCCCGGAGCATCGAGGAGCGTCTTCTGTCATACAAGAGGCCGGCTCCTGTACATCATGAGGGACCGTCCAAGCGTCAGGCTTTCCAGCAGAAAGCACCGGCGCCACCCCAGCAGACTTACCGTCCCTCTACACCACATCATCAGACCCCGCCAGTTCGAGCCCCGGGACCCCGTCAGCAGCAGCAGAAGGGAGTTATATGTTCTTTCTGCGGAAGACCAGGGTACGACAGCACCATCTGCAGGAAGAGGTTGAAGCAGTGCTTAGCTTGTGGGTCTGCCACCCATCAGATTCGGGACTGCCTAGTAGCGAAGCCTAGAGGACCGCTCCCGACTCAGCAGCAGAGGTTCGGGCAGCATCTGCAGCAGCAGAAGGGACCTCAGGGGAGGGTCTATAGTCTAGCCGTTGAGCCGGAGCCGGAGCAGGTTTCGGAGCCGGATTACTTAGCTGACGTCATCACAGGTCATGTTTATTTGCATACTTTTCTAGCTGTATGTTTGTTTGATTCTGGTGCATCTCATAGCTTTCTATCATTAGAGTTTATGCATAAACATCATCTAGTAGCTACACCTACTGCGGAGATTAGTAGAGTGATGACGGGAGGAGGACCAGTGCCTATTAGATCTATCTATAGGTGTTCTATTTTTATAGCCGGGAGAGAGTTCAGAGGGCGATTCTTTGTGATGCCGCTCCCCGGTTATGATATCATATTGGGGATGGACTGGCTTAGCTATGCCCATGCATCTATAGATTGCCATGAGGGTAGTATTGTGTTCAGTCCCCCAGGCACAGCACCATTCAGTGTCAGGAGGACAGGGCCGGAGATCAGCCTAGAGCCGAACTGTTGTGCTACAGTCGGGGACGCAGCACCGCCACACCCTATCATTAGGGAGTTTATGGATGTATTCCCAGAGGATCTTCCAGGACTTCCGCCTGACAGAGATGTGGAGTTCACTATAGATCTAGTGCCGGGTTCATCACCAGTATCCCGGGCTTGCTATAGAGTGAATCCCAAGGATGCCATAGAGATGAAAGAGCAGATTGATGACCTGTTGAAAAAGGGTTTCATTCGATCCAGTGCTTCTCCATGGGGAGCGCCAATGCTCTTTGTGCCTAAGAAGGATGGTACAGTCCGGTTGTGTATTGATTACCGGGCTTTGAATGCCATCACTATCAAGAACAAATATCCTCTGCCCAGGATAGATGATTTGTTCGACCAATTGAGCGGGACGAAGGTATTTTCCAGGATAGATTTGAGATCCGGGTACCACCAGGTGAAGGTTAGGCCAGCAGACATCCAGAAGACGGCGTTCAACACGAAGTACGGGCAGTACGAGTTTCTGGTGATGCCATTTGGTCTCACAAATGCGCCAGCTGTCTTTATGAACTTGATGAATAAGACATTTCACCAGTATCTGGATAAGTTCGTCGTAGTGTTTATCGACGACATCCTGATATACTCGAAGACGCCAGAGGAGCATGCAGAGCACTTGCGGATAGTTTTGGGGATTCTGAGGCAGGAGAGATTGTTTGCCAAATTGCCGAAGTGCGAGTTCTTTTTAGACCGAGTGGAGTTTCTCGGCCATGTAGTCACTGGAGATGGAATCTCGGTGGATCCCAGGAAGATTGCTGCAGTTGAGACGTGGAAGGCTCCGACGTCAGTTTCAGAGATCAGGAGCTTTCTGGGTTTAGCAGGCTATTACAGAAAGTTCGTTCAGGACTTTGCTAGGATAGCTGAACCCATGACGAAGCTGACGCGGAAGGACGCAGAGTATATCTGGTCAGAGGACTGCCAGGCGGCATTTGAGGAGCTGAAGAGGAGGCTGACGACCGCTCCAGTTCTGACTTTACCTTCAGGTTCTGGAGGTTTCACCATATACAACGATGCTTCTGGGAAGGGGCTAGGATGTGTTCTACAGCAGCATGGAAAAGTGATTGCTTATGCATCTAGGCAATTGCGAACTCATGAGAGGAATTATCCTACCCATGACCTCGAGTTAGCTGCGGTGATCTTTGCACTCAAGTTATGGAAACATTACTTATACGGAGAGCGTGTGGAAATCTTTACTGACCACAAAAGCTTGAAGTATGTGTTCACGCAGAAAGAGCTGAACATGAGGCAAAGACGATGGTTGGAGTTGATGTAGGACTTCGACATCGATTTACAGTATCACCCCGGGAAGGCAAATGTGGTGGCGGATGCGCTGAGCAGGCATCCGATGGCATGGTACCTGATGATTGATCGGCATTTGCGGGAGGATCTGGAGAAGCTCGGTATCGAGCTAGTTCGGCCAGGATCAGTGATACAGATGATGGCGCTTGACATTCAGTCAGGTTTGATGGAGCAGATCCGGGAGGCACAGTCTACAGATGAGAGCCTTCGCAGACTTCGACCCCAGGCATTAGCTGGATTGCTGGATGACTTCACTATAGCAGAGGATGGATCCTTGAGGCGTGGCAGCCGATTGTGCGTACCGAGAGGAGATCTAGTAGAGGCAGTCTTGCAGGAGGCGCACCGATCGAGATATTCTATTCACCCTGGTGCTAACAAGATGTACCGTGACTTGCGGGAACATCTTTGGTGGCACGGGATGAAGAGGGATGTATCGCGTTTTATCTCGAGATGTCTAGTTTGCCAGCAGGTCAAGGCGGAGCGCCAGAGGCCAGCTGGTTTGTTGCAGCCGTTACCCATCCCCGAGTGGAAATGGGAACATATTACGATGGACTTCGTTTCAGGGCTTCCTCGTTCCCAAGGAGGGAAGGATGCCATCTGGGTCATTGTAGACAGGCTGACGAAGTGTGCGCACTTCATACCCTTCAAGGTGGGGCTTTCCACCGAGAAGTTGGCGGAGCTATACATGCAGCAGATAGTTCGCCTACACGGAGTGCCGGTGAGCATCGTGTCAGACAGAGACAGCAGATTCACATCCCACTACTGGAGGAGCTTGCAGGAGGAGTTGGGCAGTAGGCTCAAGTTCAGTACGGCGTACCACCCACAGACAAATGGGCAGTCCGAGAGGACGATACAGACGCTGGAGGATATGCTGAGGACTTGCGTGCTGGACTTCGGAGGATCATGGGAGAGCCATCTGCACTTGGTAGAGTTTTCATACAACAACAGCTACCAGGCCAGTATTGGTATGTCTCCTTTCGAGGCGCTTTATGGACGACGATGTCGGACACCGCTCTTTTGGGATGATGTCGGAGACAGAGTTATGCTTGGGCCAGAGATGATCACGGATGCAGCAGAGAAAGTCGGGATGATCAGAGACAGGCTCAGAGTAGCTCAGGACAGGCAGAAACACTGGGCTGATGCTAGTCGCAGGCCGATGGAGTTCGCAGACGGTGATATGGTGCTAGTGAAGATATCACCTACTCGAGGGACGATCCGGTTCGGACGAGGAGGGAAGCTGAGCCCCAGATACATCGGGCCGTTCGAGGTGCTTGGCAGGATCGGAGAGGTAGCTTACAGGGTTGCACTTCCACCCAACCTAGCAGGAGTTCACGACGTCTTTCACGTATCTCAGCTGAGGAGATATGTTCCAGACCCCAGTCATGTGCTAGATCACTCAGAGTTGGAGGTCGGACCGAGCCTTACAGTTTCTGAGCAGCCAGTGGAGATATTAGACAGGAGAGAGAAGAGGCTGAAGAACAAGGTTATACCCCTAGTGCGAGTAGCTTGGAGCCGTCACTCCCCAGGTGAATCTACTTGGGAGAGGGAGTCGGACATGAGGGAGAGATTCCCTTACTTGTTCGATCCAACCGCTGCGAGGGAACCACCCGTTCCCGCTTGATACCCTAGAGGTTAGTTTCGATCGCAGCCTTAGTCTTTTTGATTGCAATACTTGCTATGTTAGAATATTGTCGGGTCTTCAATCCTTGTGAATTTCGAGGACGAAATTTTTTCAAGGAGGGAATACTTGTAAGCCCCTGTTTTTCAAAATTTTATTTAATTATTGTTTATTAATTTTTTTAATGTCAATTATAGCCTTAAATAATTATTAGGAATTTTTAAGAATTTTTCTAGAATTTTTAAATGAATTTTTAATAAGTTTTAAATACAAAAATACCATTTTGTAATTTTCTAAATTGTTTTAATACTGTTTTGTAATTATTAGAATTGTTATAATATGGTTATGCAATTTATTAAATTGTTTATATATCAGTTTGCAATATTGAATTGTTATAAGTTGCGGAATGCAAATTTTTATTTGCATTTATACGCTGCTAGGACTTAGTTGCAATTTCCTAAACTCTAGGGGGTTTTCTACAAAAGTCCTAATCTAACCCTAATCGACGACCGCCTTTGCGCTGTCGTCGTCTCCGGCGATCCGACCGAAACCCTAACCCTAATCCTAATTTCTAACCCAAAACCCACCGCCCTAGGGTCCTATAAATAGCCCTGACCCCCCAGACCCTAACCCTAGACTCCTCGACCACCACAAACCCCTGTCTTCCCCACTCTACTTCACCGGAACCCTAGCGCCGACGAACTCCTCGTCCAGCCCCCACGCCGAGTGCCACGACCCCCAACCACCCTCATCCGACTCGCCGCGCTGAGCCGCGCCCAGCGCCACCGAAGCGCCGCGACGCCGACGCCTCCACCGCCCGTCAGCACGTTCGAAACCCTTCCTCTTCGCCGGACACGTAGGTTACAGTTTCGTTTTGTGTCATACGTGTCTCGTTTTGACCTATGTTGCTCGCCAGGACACGGGGATGGTTGTCCAGTAGCTGGACACGAGAACTAGGGCTCGTGCGTGTCGTGCGAAGCACGGACACGAGCAAACCCTGTGTCCTTAACTGTCAGGACACAGGACTGTGTATTTTTTTTTTTATTATTTAAATCAACTAAAACCTAATAGATTAAACTGAAACCCTATCCTAACAATCGGGCCGACTGGCCCATTGGCCAGCACGCAGAGCCTAAACCCCCCCCCCCCCCCCGCTGGCTCAGGATCGAGCCCCCCTTTCCTTTCTGTTTTTCTTTTCTGTTTTCTTTTTTTTCTTTTCTTTTTCTTTTCTTTTCTTTTACTGTTTATATATATATATATATGTATATATATATATATATATATTAGTATATATGTATATATACTATTTTAACAGTATATATGTATATATGTATATGTTTTATAGTTAGTAAATTATTTGTATATATGTTAGTATTTATATATATATATACACATATGTATATATGTATATATTTTCTTGTGTATGTATATATATTATTATATATATATATATATATATATATATATATATACTTTATAAATTAAGTATTTTCTTGTGTATATATATATGTACTTTTGGCATAGGTATGTATATATTCATTTTGTATAAAATTGACCTTATTAAAATAATATTATTATTTTGACTATTTTCAAATTGTATTTTTATTGTATTTAAATTACTGCAACCATTTGGTGTCCAAGCCTAGCATGGGTATTTGGGCTCAAATGTGTTTTCACACATTCAAGACCTGTACAAGTCATATTGGACTTGATTCATGGCCTTGGGTCCTGTATTTGAACTTTGGTTCAAATTATATACATGGACAAAATACGCAGATAATTAATTATTATGTACAATGCTGTTTTTGATTTTCTAAAAATACTTAAAGTATTGCTAAAATTATGGAAAAATAGTTTTTAGATACTTTGTTAAGTTGGCTAATTTAGTATAATTTTTGTAGTATTTAATTTACTGTTTTGCCACTAGTTTGGCATATGAAACCAAAACTCACTTTCTGTATACTTAGGAAAACTGATTTTTATAAAATATTTGTACTGGTTAATAAATTCCAGAAAAATTATAATAAATTTCTATGATTAACAAGGATCACCTTGGTGCTTTACTTTAGGAAAAACTAGGCTTTTTGCCTATCTCTAAAATTGTTAGAACACAATGATCTTTTGATTTATTTATTGATTAATTACGACTTGTAGCTTTTTGTGTTATTTGGAGTTTTAGTCGTATTGAACCCCAACCCTCACTAGTGTAAAGACCCTAGAAAGTTAGTTAACATAGTGTGTCACCCCACATTGGTCTCCTATGCCAAGTCATCATTTTGGCTAGGTGCCCAGTCACAAGTCGTGTCGTACCAGTTAGTGTTCTAGTATTTTAGCTTAGTGTAAAAGCTAAGTTATTGCATTTATTTCTACAGCGACGAGTTACTGGGCATCCATAGCACTGTTATCGCAGCTTGTTTTGTTTTGCTTTGCTAGAGGCAAGTACTTTCTACGAACTTTATATATTGTCACATAAATGAACTGCAAACCCCACCATGTTATATGCTGATCCTTGGGGTAGCAAGTTAGACCTTTACATGTTGTACTTTCAGTTACTACCATGCTTAAAACAGTCTTGATGTATCTCTCACATGATTAGAATATGGGTATGGGAAAACTGATAGTATTGTACGTGATCACGACCCCCCTACAGTAGCGAGCTCGGTCGCATTTTATATGCATTGCCTTGCCGCAGGCCATTACCCCGCATGTCTGTACGGATGTACATTTATGCTTGTTAACTTGTACGTATGTACATTTCATTATGTGCCCTCCAGCACATTGTACATCTATTGACCGATCACGTACTTGCTACAGTTTTAAACATTACATATACATCTGTCTTTATGACATATGTGTCCTTGCCATGATAGACCATGTGATGCCATGCTTTCCAGTTATTTCTCACATGTTCATTCTCATGTTCATTTCCATGTTTCATATGCTAGTTTGCTAGATTTAGTACTTGCTCCCGTCCTGACAGGATAACGTTGTAGGTGTCCTTACTGAGGAGGAGTTACTCTGCGACTCATACTATGGAGTTACTACCGAGGACCCGGCTCTGCTTTACGAGGATGTTCCTGCGGGGAACCTCGCCTAGTTGTCTTTTTGTTTACTTAGACTTTTGAGAGTAGACATGTATTAGACTACATCATTTTGTAACTGGACATGTATCCAGTTTTACATTTCAGTTTACTTGTACTTGGATATTTTACTATATACGACGACTTTTGTGTTTGGAGCATTTATGATTCTTCTTCACTTATAGAACTGTTAGTACATTTAGTCTTATCCTGTTGTCTTTAGAACAGCTTACTACGTTTTATCTCAACGTAGGCTGGACATGACTCGGCCTGGCCCAACAATTTGGGTAGCGGGTCGTGACAGTTACCTATTCCTACAGCTAGGTTAGGCCTAGGGGTCCCTAGATGTGGAATAATAATAGAGTTTCATTGAGTATTAAGGAAGTTACCTATGGTTGCACAATCCTCAAAAAGACCCAATAGAGAATGGTTCTCCAAGCTTCAAAACTCCCTCAAATTGTCCCAAACCTGTGATGTGACTCCACAATCAATAGAGGAACAGTATTTAGAGTGCTATGGAGGAAATCCCAATGAAAATGGACCTATATTGAATGATCTATGGAGAAATGAAGTGTAGGCTTACCTTGTCTTGAGGAAAGAATCATAAACTATTGGAAGGAGGCTCAAATCCCCAAAATGATATTATATAGGGAGGGGGACAAGCCTTGGCCGGCCACTAGGTTTAGGTTAGGGTTTCTAGGTGGTATCCTAGGGCTAGGAATGAATCAAGGGGTATTGAGTGGTCTAGAACAAAGGGTTGCTTCCTAGTCTTAAACAAACTCACTTAACTTAACTAACTTGACTTAAACCATAATCCAACCCATCTAATTCTCCAAGTGGCTAACTAAAATTAGTTATGACCAAACTAGGTTAGGTCCAATCTAGGTTAGGCTAACCAAAACCACTTTGGCAATAATTTAAAATAGGATTTAATCACACCATTAAAATAATCATTAAAAAAATTCCTAAATAAAATATATGAAATTCAAATAAATTCTAATAAATTCAAATAACCCCAAAAATGACAAAAATACCCTCACACTAGAAATGTGGTAGTGACAGTACTTGTTTACCTTCGCTTATAGATGCTGTGTTGTGACGAACCTTTAAATGTGATTTTAGAACTGTTAGCAGCTTAGATCCTTTATTGTCTATTCTTAGAACAGCTTACTACGCTTTAACAAGCGTAGGCTGGACATGGCTCGGCCCGGCCCAACAATTTGGGTAACGGGTCGTGACAGGGACATCCACGCTTGCACCCATCAGAGCCCTGATGAAAGCGGCAATATTCTAAGACGGGAATAAGTCCACTGGACTCGTGCACGTTACCTCACATCGAGCGAGCGTTCGTGCGGATGCGACCGGTCCATAAACGTGCCTCGACTCGGGCACGGGATCAGAGAAGTCACCTCGCATTGTGCGTGCGGTCGAGTCGATGCGACCGGCCCGTAGACGTCCCTTATCTCGTACACGACCGAAAGGGTGTCATTGTTGACAGAGGTGCAAAGACAATGATGAAACGCCGTGAGGACGTGCGGTCGTCCCACCTACGATCCCACAACATCAGAGGCATGATAAACGTGGCATAATCTGAGTCTGCACGAAAAAAAAAAAAACGTTGGTGCTTATTAAAACAACAACAATATAACTAGATTCATAAACCAATTAGAAGTGGTTTTAAAAAAAATAAAAAAAACTATTGTTACCAAATAGTTTTGGAAACAATTAAAAAAGTAAATCATACATGATAAATAATTTCAAACCCCCTTCTGTATCTCAAAAGTCAAAAGTTCAAGTCCTAACTTTGTTTCAGATTTTTTTTAGATCTGAGTTGTATCTTAATCAAATGTAATTCAAGTCATATATTAATTTTGGTTCCAAATCTTAACAATAGCCTTAGGTATTAATATATAGAAAATTTAAGGTTTATATGCAATTTTCAGTTAGATAAGAATATGACCACGGAAAAGAGAGAAATAAATATAGTCAATATCTATATTATTTTAATAGTAACGTTAATTATGTTATTTCTTAATTTGGTTGCATATCATAATCAATTAAATTGTACTCTGATTTTAAATTAGTTTTAATGATAAGTTGTATTATATTCAAGTAAAAAAAATAGGATTAGATATATATTTTTTTGGGTCAATTTTAATTAATAATCCTTGACTATGAGAGGAAAATAAATGGAATATTACTATTTTATAATTATCTAATCTAAAATAAGTAACAATTTAGATTTCAAGCAAACATCAAGCATCCTTTATTGACATTCTTTTATATCGAATTTAACTTATAGATTAACTAGATTATATTTAAAATATAAAAAATTATATTAAGTTGGATTTAATCTTATTCAGTTAGTTAAGATATTAATCGTTCGAGGATCCACTATTTCATAATAAATGGGTAAATATTTTTTTACCCTTAAAATTTTACTTTTAGTAATAAAGTTTAAAAAAAAAAGAAATATCCCCAATGGGTTATATATTAGTATAAATATAGTAATATAGAGTTTAGAACGATTAGGGGCAGATCCACACTCCCACCCCCAAAATTTTTTTTACCTTTTTTTTCCATGTAAATTGTTTGTGAAATTTTTTATATATAAATTAATCCACTTTTAGCCCACCCAAATTTTTTCTAGCCCACCCCAACTATAGTTTCTGGATCCGCTCCTGAGTACGATGAAAGATAATACAAAATTAATTTATCATACATTTTGTGAGAGTTAAATCAACAAAAAAAAAAGTCTGGATGAAGAGAGAACAAATCTATTACAAAGTAGTATACATAAGCCAATACAATCAATATCGTCAAATTGCTAGGTATGTAATTATGGTTAGAGAGTCTCTTAAACTTGTAAATTGATTGTATAATTAAAATTTTGTGTACAAATACAAAGTTTTGCACGTGTCTAATTTAGGGGTGAGCATTATTCGATTTTGGACCGAAAATTGAACTGAATAAAATATTCGACTCGGTTTAAAACAAAATCGGTTTGGTTTCGGTTTTAAAAATACTAAAATTTCTTATTCGATTTCGGTTTTGGATTTCGGTCCAAAACCAAAAACCGAATAAGAAAAATTAGTTATATATATATATATATATATATATATATATATATATATATATATATATATATATATATGGAACATGTAATTATGTTACAGACTCCTGGTCCGAATATTTACAAACTCGGTCCGAAGGTCCGCACTCATACTTGTATCTCGCCGCATCAGGCTCAATCCGAAGGCCCGCACACCAGCACTTGTATCTCACCGCATCCGGTCCGCACTCACATTTATTCCTCGACATGGAATTAAATGTGCTTCTCCCGTCGCTCGAACCTGCAACCTCTTGGAAGAATGTGCCTCGCAAATAAATTAAAAAATCAAAAAAAGAGAAAAAAAATGAAAAACTGAACCGATTTAATTCGTTTCGATTTGATTCGATTATAGACTATTTCGATTTGATTTCAGTTTTTTTTATTCGATTTCGATCGAATTCGATTTTTCGTTATTCGATTCGGTCAGAACCGAATTAACTGAATGATCACCCATAGTTTAATTATTTTATCTCTATAGAAATTTACACATGAAGAGGAAGTTGACAAAGAGAATTGAATTTTTTTTTTATTGATGTAGACGAATTTGTATCTACATTCTTCGATTGACAACGTAATTAATACACAATTACGGATATTACGAGTGTCGAGGAAAGTTGGACAAGCGACCGGTCATTATGCTCCATTGACAATCAGAACTGAGTTGCAAAGGGACGTCCTATCGATTCAAGCACGGTGACATGGTAGCCAATAGACGGTCAAAGAAAATTTTCCACGTTTGGACAGTTTGGCAAATGCAAAAAAATCCACTTTGTTTCCGCGTCACAGCCGCCTCTCCACCCTTACGCTGTTCCTCAGGTGCATCATACCATTCGCAGATATATAATATAAAACAAAAGTCCCCACCAACTCTCAGACCCCTCCTACCTCTCTCTCTCTCTCTCCTCCGATAAAATCTCAGCCGTCCGATCGCCAACCGGCGGCGATGTTGATGCTGGTCAACTGCTCCGGCTGCCGGACCCCTCTCCAGCTCCCGGACGGCGCCAAGTCGATCCGCTGCGCGCTGTGCCACGCCGTCACCCACGTGGCGGACCCCCGGAGCGTCCCCTCCCCCTCCCGCAATTACGCTTCTGCCCCCGCCCCTCCCGCCCCACCCGCTCCCCAGCCGCTGTGGGGCCCGCCGCCGCCTGCGGCCCACGGTCGGAAGCGCGCGGTGATCTGCGGGATCTCGTACCGGCACTCCCGGCACGAGCTGAAGGGGTGCCTGAACGACGCCAAGTGCATGAAGTACCTCCTCCTCAACCGGTTCCACTTCCCAGAATCGTCCATCATCATGCTCACCGGTTAGAAACCCTAACCCTAGCCGTAAATGTGCGGTTCTTCCATAAAAAAATTCTCCTTTTTTTACACGGAGATTCTTAGAAAGTTGCAATCTTTGTTTAGAATTACGTGTTTTGAGCATGTTTGGAGTGTTGGATTGGTCAATTGGTTGTGGAGTTGAGTAAATCGAGAGCCCCTAAGCGGAAAGATTTCATCTTTGTTTGATCTAGTCTCTCTTGTTTCTGGATGATTGACTAATTTGAGCTGGGATTTCTAGTGAGGGTGATATAGTCTCCTTCCGAAATTTCCACCTTTGACCCTAAAAAACCATCTATAGGGATTGATGGATTTGTTTACAACATGGCAACATGCATCAGAAGTTGTCATCTTTGTATAGAATTATGACTTTTTTGATCTTTGGTGATGCAGGCACAAATGTGACACGGAAGAATACAGACACGAAGACACATATACGTCATTGATTTTGGCATGCCCTAGTGTATTTTGGAGTTTTTGTTCCGTGTCAGATAGGTGTCTGACACGACGCTGCACAGGACACGTCACAAATTTTGACTTGTATGTGCTTCCTTGATGTAGTGTCTCATCGACTCTGCTCCTGTCTGCTTTTCAACATTTGGATGCTTGTTCTCTTGAGATTGTTAAAATTATCCTAACATTCAAATAAAGTTTCATTTTTGTTTGAAATTACGTAACATTTTTTTGTTTGAGTTATGAACATTTTCAAGTTTTGGTGTATCGGATTGGTCAATAGATTGCAGGATTGAGTAAATTTAGGCCAATGAGTGTTAGGATTATCGGATTGGTCAATAGATTGCAGGATTGAGTAAATTTAGGCCAGTGAGTGTAAGGATTTCATCTTTGTTTGATATGATGTTTCTTGATTTCTTTTGTAGAGTTTGTTGGTGATACTATTGAATCAAAACTCGATCAAAGATATAGCAACAATCCGTTGCACAGGTCATGATCTATTGTGGGTAATGCTGATTGGATTTTGCATTTTGATGATGTCAATGATGAAGGGATGAGGCTTTGATGGGTTTCGAGAGTAGTTTTCAGAATTTTTCGGTGATGGAATTTTTGGACCACAGTAGGGGGGGGGGGGGGGTATATAGGGTGTTTAAAGGTGGAAAACGAGGGTTCAAGGTACAAGGTATGTTTATTGGTAGGGATTTAGAAACGTAAATTGTTTGATGGCTGATTAAGGTTTGGTTCTGGTTGTTTCGAAAAGAAGAAAAAGAAAAGAATAAATTAGGGTTAGGGCTTCACACCTGTACTTCACATGCAAACTCAAAAGAGCAATAGTCTAAATCTCAATTCATTCATCACCTCTTTCATAATGAAATCACATTGGAATTTTATTTATTGCCTTTAGGATTGACCATCAAGCAAACCATCTTTCAAATAAAAATACTAAAAAAAAAGTGAACAAGTTTACAAATAAAATGACTCATAATCCTAAACCATGCTCAAATAAATAAAACTCGAACTCAGATTCAAATAACTAAATCAAACAAATCCAACAGTAACTGGATCTTGATCTTGATGACCTCTCCACTGTGATATGTCTGGATGAACAAAAAGTGAACAATTGTGGATGCTTAACATGATAAACACTGACGACTCAAACTACATTCAGTGTGCTCCTGACCAAGTTAGTTTCATGATCAAATATGCATCAAATCGCCTGGACCTGCTACTAAGTTCACCTTGATCTTAATCTCTCTTAATTTAATCACCAATGTGGACTGTCTCTAGTTTGTTACGAGTGACTGGTTCACATTTAGCAGTTGATTGGCCTATATATGCGAGTTAATACTTAATACATCTGCTCGGGAAAACCTGGCTTTGGGTTTTATGAGTTTCTACTTTACAATGATGTAAAGGACATTTTATTGATGCCACAGAGATTGGACCTTATATAATAAGAAACCTTTTAGTGGATCAGTATGCCATTGGTCTGTAGGATGTATTTTATGATATGATGTAGTACATGGGTTTTATGAGTTTCTATTATACAATGATATAAGGGACATTATATTGATGCCACAGCGGTTGGACCTTATGTAATAACAGTGTTGCAAAAGTCGGGCTGGGCGGCCACCGCAGACTCGACTAGGGGTCTGGGCGGCTAAAAAATCGGATCAAGCGTTAATCGGACCTAGTCGGCCGACTAGGCGCCCTAGGCTGCTGGGTAGGCCTACTCGGCCGACTGCAACCCCCCCCTCCTCCCCCCCACACAAAAATCCCGTCTGTCCCGACCCGCAACCAAATACCTAAAACTAAGAGAAAGAAGAACAACAATAGCTGTAGAAAGAAACAACAGCCTAGTCCCATTATATATATATATATATATATATATATATATATATATATATATATATATATGATTTGGATTAAAAAAATGCACGCGAGCTCGGGCGATCGGACGACCACGACCCCCGCTAGGGTTTCCACAGCCCTGACTTCCCCTCTCCCCCTCCCCCCCGATCCACTTGCGGGGAAGGGGCCTCGGCGGCTGGGAGGTGCGGGAGGGGGTGGACAACCCCCAGGAGGCAGCAGCAGCGTGACCCCCCCACGCGGGGGGGGGACGGGTGGAGGCGGCGGCAACACTTCCGGAAAAGCTCCCATATTCGAGTTCGGTTCCGGAGGGGACAAAAATGGGGATGCCGGCTGGCAGACCGTGACGAGACGACGGACTGGAGGACGGAGAGGGCACTGCCCCAAGTTTCGGGAAGGGCGGGGCCAGGAAATTATGGGAATCGACCCTTGATCGGCGCTATGGATTCCCGGCGCCGTAGGGGAGGCACGGTGCGATCTGTTTCGGGTTGGAGGCCTAAGGCGACGGCGGCCGAGAAGGCTAAGGGTATTGCGACTGATACCGGCAGGCCAGGCCAGAGTCCTGTAAATCCCCCGACCAGGACGCACGTTGAGGAGCAGAGGCCTCGGTCATGGAAAGAGGTCTGCACGCCGGTGGTTGCGAAAAGCCCGATGTCGATGGAGTTTGTCCCACCGATGTCAGTTGGAGGAGGGCTCCGGGCGTACTTTCCCGCTGAAGAAATAACGGTGGTGTCCGAATTCTGGAAGAACACCCTGGTGCTCTATGTGTTAGGGAACAAGCCGTTCTATGGCCAAATTCGGGGCTATGCGGAGCGGGTCTGGAGACCCAAAGGTAGCATGGAATTCTTCTCGCGGGAGAACGGGTTCTATTATGTCAAATTTGGGTTAGCGGAGGATGTGTCCAGGATCTTACAGGGAGGGCCTTGGTCATTTGATGGGAGACTTATTATCCTGAAAGAGTGGACGTCGGAGCTACGATGTGAGAAGGAGGTGCTGAATGCCATTCCCATCTGGGTTAGATTTCCTGAGTTTCCTGTACAATATTGGAGTATCCCGCTCCTCATGAGACTCGCCAGTCTTGTGGGAAAGCCGATCAAAGCTGACGAGGCCACCACTTTTCGCACCAGACTGATGTATGCTCGGATCTTCGTGGAGATAAAGGCGGGCTCGGAGCTGCCGAGTATGCTTGAGTATCAGGTACCGTCAGGGGAGGTACTGACACAGGCGGTGGAGTATGATTGGGTCCCCCCCATGTGTTCTCGTTGTGAGTGCTTTGGGCACACTACCAGTACGTGCAAGTGCAAGGGGAAGGAGACTGCCAGGCCACAGGTGGCTCGGACGGAAGCACCTGGGACATCGTCGGCACCCAGTCACTTACCTGGAGAGGCGGAGACAGTCAGGCATATGGAGGAGGACACAGGGATGGAGGTTGATAGGAGGCCGGAGTCAGGATCACCGATGAGACAGGAGAGCACGCAGGGGGCGTTGGTCCCGTTCAGGCCACAGAGGGCCATTGTGACCAGGGGTATGAGCGAGGCTGGTAGCGGTCAGAGGGTGATGGAGACACCCCAGGCGATCCAGGTGTACAGCAGCAGGAAGAGACACGCTCCGGCTACACGGGAGGATATCCCTCAGGCGAGGGATATGGACGACCAGTCCGAAGACAATCCTGACTGGACTCTTACTCTCAGCAGGATCCAGGCCCATCTTGCCCCTTCCTCCATGATAGATGCAGTCATTGATAAGGCGGATGAGACACTTCCCTCGAGTGTCGATCCAGACGAGTTCCAGAGGGACCCCTCCTCTTTTATTTAGATGTCGGTCCTAGCATGGAACATTAGGGGGGTGTTCCATTGGGCGATGGAGGGAGATTAGAGGGGTTCTGAGAAGGGAGTCGTGTGACATTGCTATCCTGCTGGAGACGAAGATTAGAGGGGCCGCTATGCTCTCACGTAGGACTTCGGCAGACTGGGATCATATTCATAACTTAGATCTTTGTGATATGGCAAGGATCTGGGTTAGGTGGAACAAAAGTAGCTGGGAGGGGGTGCAGATCCACAAATCTGAACAACTCATCGGCGTCACCTTCGAGAACAAAGGGGGGTTCCGTTTCATCCTGGGTGCTCTGTATGGACATAATGATCGAAGACTCCGGGAGGCTTTATGGAAGGATATTGTGCATCTGGGTCTTCTGGCGGACAACATGCATCTTCCCCTGCTCATCATGGGGGACTTCAATGCTATGCTGCTCCGTCAAGAGAAGGTGGGTGGTCGTCCTGTTCCGGACCCGATCTTATATGACTTCCAGAGGTGTCTGCTTAGGTCAGGGATGCGAGGGCTGGAGCGAGCTGGACATATATGGACCTGGCACAACAAGGCTACTCATAACCGGATTGCTTGTCAGCTGGATCGGGCCTTGGGCAATAGTGAGTGGTTCAGGTGCTTCCTGAACTCGGTGGCGGAAGGTCTTGCGGCGGGTACTAGCGATCATTCCCCTATCCGGGTTGGCCTCTGTGAGAGACCCATTCAGAGGGCGAGGCTATTTCGGTATAACAACAGCTGGTACTTGTCGGCTGGATATGAGGAGGCGGTTATGGGAGAGATGGAACACTCCCCGGAAGGCACGGCTCAGTTCCGCATGGTACACAAACTTAAGCAACTCAAGCGGACCATCAGGGGATGGGTGAAGACGAGACCGCGGACCTCCCTGGCGGATAAGGAAGCCGAGCTTCGGGTCATCCAGGTGGCTCTCCAAGCTGACATTATGAACGGGGAGCTGGCGGCTAAGGAGAAGATCTTGATCGAGGAGGTCAGCACCATGAGACTGCAGGAGGAGATCAGTGCGGCTCAGAGGGCCAAATGTACCTGGCTCAAAGATAGAGATCGCTGCACCAAATTCTTCTACGATGTGATCCGCACCCGTCAGCACCGGAACAGTATCCCCAGACTTCTGAATGCTGAGGGACGCCTTGTTGGGGATCCGGTGGAGATTCAGGAGGAGGCCGTCAGATTTTACACTGACTTATATCAGCAGACGGACTATACCAGCACGTTCCCAGCCCTTGTCACGAAGAGACTGGTGACCCGTCATGGGAATAGTCTGCTCTTGGCTCCTGTGAGGATGGAGGAGGTTGAAGACATTGTGATGAAGGCTAATCCTCATAAAGCTCCTGGGCCTGATGGCTTCTCTTCTGGGTTCTTTAAGAGGCACTGGGGGGTGCTTAAGGCCCCAGTTCTGGCGGCAGTTCAGGAGTTTTTTGCGACGGGCAAGCTCCTGAAGGAGATGAACCACACATTCCTGACGCTGGTTCCTAAGAAGGAGGGAGCGACCTCACTAGCCGATTTTTGGCCCATTGCTTGCTGCAATTTTCTTTACAAGATTATCACTCACCTTATGTGCAGGCGTATGGAGGTGATTATGCAGGGATTGGTGTCCCGGAATCAAGCAGCGTTCATCAAGGGCCGGTCGATAGCGGAGCACAGCCTACTTGCTCATGAGGTGGTGAGGGAGTTCAGCAAACCTGGGGGGACGAAGGCTTGTGTGAAACTAGACCTTCGGAAAGCCTATGATACTGTCAACCGGGACTTCCTGTGTCACTTGATGCTTGCTATGGGGTTCGACGAGAGGTGGGTTGAGAGGGTGAGGGAGTGCATCTGCTCCCCTACATTCTCTGTCCTCATCCAGGGCATGTCGCATGGCTACTTTAGGAGCAACAGGGGGTTGAGGCAGGGTGTGTAGTGCCCCGTCCCGCAAAGTCAATTGGAGGAACCGAAACGCCGACGGCGTCGGAACTTAGCCTTGCAACGGCTACTCGAAGGCTCGCTCGTCCGAGGCGACTCCTCGCACAGGTGGGGTAGTTTCGGTGAACTTGCCTCATCTTAGCCTTCACTTAATAACTCGCATGTTTTCAACTTGCACAAGTAGGCTAATCTAAAAGCTACGAACGCACATACCTAAGGGAATAATTCCGTCGGGTCGGAATGTCCTAGAACATGGAAAATGGTCCCACGGTCTGCATAGAAGTCGGCTCAGCGTGCTTTCAAATGACACTCGATCCTTCGATCCCGTGGCTTGGGAGAAGGAAGTTGGCCTAAGTTGCTTAGTTGCCCCGACACTTGAAATAGCCTAAGTCTTAGGCGTCGCCTGCGTAAATGCTTGTTAAAGCAGGTACGGTCCCGTTGTGCAAGGCTTGGCATAGCCTTCGCACGTCCCGCACGGCTTGGAATAGCCTTCGCATGTCCCGTTGGTCCCGTCGTTTTGTCCCAACACTTGAATTGGCCTAAGTCATAGGCGTCGCCCGCATGAATGCTTGATAAAGCATGCACGGTCCTGTCCCGCAAGGTTTGGCATAGCCTTCGCATGTCCCGCAAGTTAAGTCGTCCTGTACGGCTTGTCGGCTTAAGTCTAGGCGCAAACTTGGTTGTTCAAGTCGACCCCGTGCATAGCACGTTCCCTCGATGCGTAGCTCGGCGTAGCCCTTGCTCGTCGAGTCGTTGCCCGAATAAGTTAGACAAGTGTTGTGCTGGGCCATTGAAGCCATTTCTAGCACTGTCCCGCTCTAGCTGCGGTTGTCAAGTCGCATAGTCCCTTGAGAACAAGGTCTGTCGTATAAGTATATGACTTGAGCGATAGCGCCGTCTATAGAACCAGGCCTGTCTAAGGCACGAGCTACGGTCGGTTTAGCGAAAAGCTTTCCACGAACAAAGGAAGTCCACGCGACTTGTTGTCACCGAGATCGATCCCTCATACTTGGGAGTCTCGCTAAGTCTTGAAATGTCCCGCACACGAGATCGGTCCCTCGTACTTGGGAGTCTCGCTAAGTCTTGATAGAAAGAAGGAATGCATGGTCATATTGAGAAAGGACTGGATAGACTGGATAGATCGAGTATGCATGGTCATTGGGCAACTTGTCGACAAGGTGTAGTCTTCTCGGATGATCTCCTCCGGGGCACCGGGATCATCCGCCCGGGAGAAGCGAGTGTGGCTCAAAGTAGGATGCTGGATGACCGCATGGGAGAGTTCCACCCCACCGGGCTAGCTACCCGTGTTGGTACAGGTGGATATCCCACGAGCCATGTCCAGGATAGCTTGAAATTGCTAGTGACCACCTCATGTAGATGTGTCGGCAGGTAGCGGCACACCGCGTGTATGCCTTTGGATTGAGTCTAGAACTTGAATGCAGGTCTAGTCGGTAACACAAAGTCTGGGCCTAAGACTGGGCTGCAGCATAGGCACCGTGCTTGGCACGATAGATGGCGTCGGGATGTTCATGAAAGTGAGACTATGGTCCACAAGTCTTGTCTAAGTTAGCAAATGGGTCTAACAGGAAGGCCGCAAGGCGGTAGCACGATAAGTCTTGATAACTTGCGAGGCGCGGCCTCATCTTGAAGCACGGACAAGTCTAAGCAAGGTCTAGAGGCACGACCTGCACGAGTCGTCCCATTGCCGTCCTTGGCACTTGAATCGTTGGCACGAGAATTGGTCTAGTAGGCTTGAGTCTAAGTAAAAAGTCTTGGCACGGTCGAGTGCGCATAAGTTGCTCCTCGGCGAAGCACTGTCCCGAACATGTTAAGTTACGAATAGCAGTGTTCTAAATGGCGTCGTAGGCGTCCGCCTAGGCGGTCGGGAGGCGCCAGGCGGAGGCTCACCGCCCCGAGTTCTGGGTTGGCGGTGGCTTAGGCGTTGTGGCGGCGGATGTGGTGGCCAGGAGGCAGATTTGGCGGCCAGGCGGCGATGAGGCGGCGGGGAGGCGGTCTTAAGCGGTCAGCCACCAAAAAAAAAAAAAAAAAAAAAGCCCATCACTCGAACAGTCGGCCCATCCCATCCGCTGAAGTCCATCCCATCAACTGGAGAGTACCATCCCCATCTCATCAGCATTCAGCAAAAAAAAAAAAAAAAAATTGAAAGAGAAAGCTTACACACACAGGTGCTCTGCTCAGACGTGAAGGAGAACCAGCACAGCACAGCAGCATCTTCTCCGGCGAGTCGGCGACCAGCTTCTCCGGCGGCGACCGATTCTCCGGCGGCGACCAGATTCTCGGCGTCGACCAGCTGGCCCAGGTACGAAGTCTGATCTTTAGTCTCACTCTCCCTTTTGATTTTTTTTTGGAACTGAAGTCTGATGTTTAGTCTCTCTCTCTCTCTCTCTCTCTCTCTCTCCATGTTCTTTTATATTTTTTTTTGACTCCATGTTCTGGGTTCATTATGACTTTTGCTATTTTTTTGCAATCCAGGTAACAAGTTCTCCTTTGCATGTATTGAATTGAATCTGAAAATACATATATGATATATCCCTTTTATACAGCATTCAGCAAATAGACTGTACAGTGTACAAAATGATACTATTAGTCTATTACACACAATCACATACACAAGATTACAAGTATAGCTCATTACTGCTCTTGATTATTTTTTTTTCTTTGTATGGATTACTATGGAATGATCTCCATATTCTCCAATCTCCAGAGTCCTGACTCTAGCAGGTCTTTGAATCTCCCTAACTGCAATGAAACATAAACATCAGTTGGTGTCGAAGTTTAACATGTTATAGAGAAAAATATGCTATAGCATAACACTTCACTTTTTACAGTCTACAGACAATTACATACAAGTTATTTGGACATGACATATTATGCAAAATAAATTTACATGGATAAAAAATAGACAAATATTACAAACGCCTAGGCGGTGCCTAGGCGGCGCCTAGGCGGCCTAGGCGGTAGGCGGACCCTTTCCGCCGCGCAACCGCCTACCGCCGTTTATAACCTTGACGAATAGAGAATGGCACGACCCCGCCGTCCCGAGTTGAAGTTTGGTCAAGTACCTAGGCGATGAGGCACTGCCTCGATCGAAATACACGTTGGTACTGTAGCACGACCTTGTCGTCGCATCGTTAAGTATAGACCGAGACGTCTTGTTTAAAATGCATCCTAAGGCAAGACTAGAAAGACAATCGAAAGGGACTTTAACTGCACAAAGTAAATGAAACGTGTCGGTTATGTATGGGTGGGCCAGGAGCTCACTCCACCAGTACAGTGGTACTGACACCCACACAGTGTTTCATGTGCAGGCACAGGTAGAAGCTCGTGGCGCGGAGCTCGCTTGGATGCGTCGAGGCTCGGAGTTCCTTGGCGAGTCGAAGCGTGCGGCCGTGTTGATTGAAGACTTATACAGGACATAATGTATGGACATCGCCTTCCGAAGCATCCGCTGGCTCAAGCATGTAATCGAGAGATGAGAGAGAGCAAAGTGACTTTGTAATCGAGAGAAAAGTGAGCACGAGAGACTTGTAATTTGGCCTTGCGCCCACAAATGTAATCTTGTATTCAATATCAATAAAAGAGCTTCTTTTGAATAACTTGTGTTCATGTGTTCTTCTTTAAATTCCGCTGCAATGTATTCAATGTTTCTGCTTGGGACTTCTGTGCGACGACCCCGTCGCCGCCGATGGAATCGGCCGTTATGGAATTTGCCTTGCACGAGCGCAATCTAGGCTCGTGCGGCATCACGCCTTAGCGAGGACGATCGCTCCTACGGGAGCGGGGCGTGACATAATGGTATCAGAGCACGGCTTTACGTCCTTGGACTTTACGTCGATTTCTCAGTTTTGAAAGTTCGTTGTTGGAAAATAAGTATGCGCTCTCTCTCGAATGTCCCTCGGCATGTCCCTACAATAAGTCTAAATATTTTCAAAAGCTCGTACAAGCGTTCAATCGAATGCATCGATAGGCGACGACTTTTGTGCCGAACGGTGTCGACTTGTCTTGAATGAAAACACATGCTAATGTTAGCAAAGTTGCGTGCGTGCCTATTTAGCCCTACGATGACCCTCTGAATGGAGCGTGCAAACACGAAAAATAGTCCGCACGGGATAGCTATGCACACGGCCTTTTGGCTAAGTTGTGTTTCGCGTCGCGCACCTCGACCTTTTGGTGCAAACGAATCGCGAGCGATAACAAGTATTGCTCGGTCGGGAATGGAGATGCACTTAGAGTGTCTATCGATAGGAACACTATCGAGTTAACGCTTAGGTGTACGTGGAAGATTGATGTGGATTTTAAGGAATAGTGCGGATGACCTAGCGCGTCAATACGACGCGGACGATTACGCTAGGGATTCGTCGAACGAATCCGAAGGATGTCTTAGCGAATGACGCGAACGTAATTGAGGACTAGATCGGATGGCTCGAATCCGAGTGGTGTATGGTTTGTCTTAGAAATCATTCGAGCAAGATTGAGGATTTCGAGTAACGAGTATATCGGCGAGGCGATGCAATCGCGCAAAGCCTTAGAACGCGTCACGCTTAGTTGGTCGTGACTTCAAATGTCCCGAACGAGATGTCGTTCGGACAACTTGCGAATAGGCAACGCGAGTTAGGAAAACGATATCGAAATGACTCGGAACGATGAAATGAAAATGAATGGTCTTGATCGAGGAAACTTAGAGGATCGCACGTACGATTTCAGATTGATTCAAATGAAAGGTGATTTGAGTTTTGAACAACGATCTTGAAATGAGCTTAAGGAATAGCGATCGAACTTGATCTTGAATATCGGGAAAATTGTGGAATATCCAACTCGGACAACAGCATCAACGCACGACTCGAAATTGGTTGCAAATGAAGATCGTCAGGTTACGCATATCGTCGATGGTATTGATGCGTATCAAAGATCGATATACGATAACTCGGGGGTACTCTGACTCGGCGAATGACGATCGTGCAAAATGTCATTGTTCCGTTGGATGCTATACTCGGGATATTGAAATGTGTCGAGGAAAAGATAAACTTGGCTCGAGGATTTTCTGGTTGAACGAATGACGGTCGGACTATCAAACTTGGATTGGATGAAAACGATATGTTTGGATTTGCTTCGTCGATAACCACAACTTCGACATTCTTGTCTTATGCGAGCGCAACTTCAGCCTCGCACATGTGTCGCGCCGATTAGGGCGATCACTCCGTGTGAGCGCTGGTAGGGTGATTCATACAGCGGGGGTGATCAAACTTGCCTGGCGTGACAATTTGTATGCTTCGACGTGTGGTTTGACGCGAAGGTGGACTCAAGAATGATTTGGTGTGCTTGTCGACTGAACTTGAGGATTGAGTAGGTCCAATCCGCGTATCGAGAATGAGTTAGTCTAAACTCAAACAAGAGTTACGCCCCGATGAGAATGATTATTCCGCGGGAGCGTTGCATGGTGATTCATGAACCGCCGTGGATAATCGGACTCGCGTGAGATTGGGGTGCAACGTATTGTCGAGCTAGATGACCTCGTGATCGAATACACGAATTGGTTAGAATTGTTGATTTGAATGGATTCGAATACGCGCAACGAATGCATTGATGCAGAATAGGTGATCGTGCTCGATGTTTAGAAATCTGAGTGACGCGAGCTTGGGTAGAAAAACCCCGTACTACCGACTATGTTTTGACCCTAGGATTGGGGTCAGTGTTGGCATTATTGTTGGGGAACTATGATTCCAATCCTGACATTGACTTAGCCTCGCAAAGATTGGCCTAGCGGTTAGGCGAAACGCCCCTGTTGCAAGAGTTATCAATCGAAGAATTGATCTTGAGGATTAGTATGAATGGATAGTGTGAATCACGAAGGTAGGAAACCCTGCTCACGAGACTCGGCTGACATGCATATATTTCAGGGACGCCTGGGTATGTGTACGATGCGACTCGAGTGAGAATGACAAATTCTCTATCATGCGGCTTGGTTGAATGCATGTATTGTGGGGACGCTTGGAATGCGTGCACGATCCAGCCAAGTGATACAATGAGTTCAAGCAAGGCTTGAAAGATGGGAGTGTGTCGAGATCTTGAAATCATGTTAACGGAAGGATTGATACCCGTGTGAGCGTGCCTCAGAATCAAAGAAACGCGTAGGCAGTGTGCGTACGATTAAGTCTTGGCCATAGAAATGGTAGGATGGCTTGCCCTCAGGAAAGTCTCGAGGACGAGACTTGTTCTGAGTGGTGTATGTTGTAGTGTCCCGTCCCGCAAAGTCAATTGGAGGAACCGAAACGCCGACGGCGTCGGAACTTAGCCTTGCAATGGCTACTCAAAGGCTCGCTCGTCCGAGGCGACTCATCGCACAGGTGGGGTAGTTTCGGTGAACTTGTCTCATCTTAGCCTTCACTTAATAACTCGCATGTTTTCAACTTGCACAAGTAGGCTAATCTAAAAGCTACGAACGCACATAGCTAAGGGAATAATCCCGTCGGGTCGGAATGTCCTAGAACATGGAAAATGGTCCCACGGTCTGCATAGAAGTCGGCTCAGCGTGCTTTCAAATGACACTCGATCCTTCGATCCCGTGGCTTGGGAGAAGGAAGTTGGCCTAAGTTGCTTAGTTGCCCCGACACTTGAAATAGCCTAAGTCTTAGGCGTCGCCTGCGTAAATGCTTGTTAAAGCAGGTACGGTCCCGTTGTGCAAGGCTTGGCATAGCCTTCGCACGTCCCGCACGGCTTGGAATAGCCTTCGCATGTCCCGTTGGTCCCGTCGTTTTGTCCCAACACTTGAATTGGCCTAAGTCATAGGCGTCGCCCGCATGAATGCTTGATAAAGCATGCACGGTCCTGTCCCGCAAGGCTTGGCATAGCCTTCGCATGTTCCGCAAGTTAAGTCGTCCTGTACGGCTTGTCGGCTTAAGTCTAGGCGCAAACTTGGTTGTTCAAGTCGACCCCGTGCATAACACGTTCCCTCGATGCGTAGCTCGGCGTAGCCCTTGCTCGTCGAGTCGTTGCCCGAATAAGTTAGACAAGTGTTGTGCTGGGCCATTGAAGCCATTTCTAGCACTGTCCCGCTCTAGCTGCGGTTGTCAAGTCGCATAGTCCCTTGAGAACAAGGCCCGTCGTATAAGTATATGACTTGAGCGATAGCGCCGTCTATAGAACCAGGCCTGTCTAAGGCACGAGCTACGGTCGGTTTAGCGAAAAGCTTTCCACGAACAAAGGAAGTCCACGCGACTTGTTGTCACCGAGATCGATCCCTCATACTTGGGAGTCTCGCTAAGTCTTGAAATGTCCCGCACACGAGATCGGTCCCTCGTACTTGGGAGTCTCGCTAAGTCTTGATAGAAAGAAGGAATGCATGGTCATATTGAGAAAGGACTGGATAGACTGGATAGATCGAGTATGCATGGTCATTGGGCAACTTGTCGACAAGGTGTAGTCTTCTCGGATGATCTCCTCCGGGGCACCGGGATCATCCGCCCAGGAGAAGCGAGTGTGGCTCAAAGTAGGATGCTGGATGACCGCATGGGAGAGTTCCACCCCACCGGGCTAGCTACCCGTGTTGGTACAGGTGGATATCCCACGAGCCATGTCCAGGATAGCTTGAAATTGCTAGTGACCACCTCATGTAGATGTGTCGGCAGATAGCGGCACACCGCGTGTATGCCTTTGGATTGAGTCTAGAACTTGAATGCAGGTCTAGTCGGTAACACAAAGTCTGGGCCTAAGACTGGGCTGCAGCATAGGCACCGTGCTTGGCACGATAGATGGCGTCGGGATGTTCATGAAAGTGAGACTATGGTCCACAAGTCTTGTCTAAGTTAGCAAATGGGTCTAACAGGAAGGCCGCAAGGCGGTAGCACGATAAGTCTTGATAACTTGCGAGGCGCGGCCTCATCTTGAAGCACGGACAAGTCTAAGCAAGGTCTAGAGGCACGACCTGCACGAGTCGTCCCATTGCCGTCCTTGGCACTTGAATCGTTGGCACGAGAATTGGTCTAGTAGGCTTGAGTCTAAGTAAAAAGTCTTGGCACGGTCGAGTGCGCATAAGTTGCTTCTCGGCGAAGCACTGTCCCGAACATGTTAAGTTACGAATAGAGAATGGCACGACCCCGCCGTCCCGAGTTGAAGTTTGGTCAAGTACCTAGGCGATGAGGCACTGCCTCGATCGAAATACACGTTGGTACTGTAGCACGACCTTGTCGTTGCATCGTTAAGTATAGACCGAGACGTCTTGTTTAAAATGCATCCTAAGGCAAGACTAGAAAGACAATCGAAAGGGACTTTAACTGCACAAAGTAAATGAAACGTGTCGGTTATGTATGGGTGGGCGAGGAGCTCACTCCACCAGTACAGTGGTACTGACACCCACACAGTGTTTCATGTGCAGGCACAGGTAGAAGCTCGTGGCGCGGAGCTCGCTTGGATGCGTCGAGGCTCGGAGTTCCTTGGCGAGTCGAAGCGTGCGGCCGTGTTGATTGAAGACTTATATAGGACATAATGTATGGACATCGCCTTCCGAAGCATCCGCTGGCTCAAGCATGTAATCGAGAGATGAGAGAGAGCAGAGTGACTTTGTAATCGAGAGAAAAGTGAGCACGAGAGACTTGTAATTTGGCCTTGCGCCCACAAATGTAATATTGTATTCAATATCAATAAAAGAGCTTCTTTTGAATAACTTGTGTTCATGTGTTCTTCTTTAAATTCCGCTGCAATGTATTCAATATTTCTGCTTGGGACTTCTGTGCGACGACCCCGTCGCCGTCGATGGAATCGGCCGTTATGGAATTTGCCTTGCACGAGCGCAATCTAGGCTCGTGCGGCATCACGCCTTAGCGAGGACGATCGCTCCTACGGGAGCGGGACGTGACAGGGTGACCCACTCTTACCGTACCTTTTTACCCTGGTGATGGAATACTTTACATGTTTGATGGATATGACAGTGCATAGCAAGAGGATCGTCCCACTTTTCCGCTTGGTGAGTCCGGTTGTATCCCACTTGATCTATGCTGATGACTTATTGATGCTGCTCCAGCCTACCATGCGGGGAATGAGAGCGCTATCTGACATTATGGAGGAGTTCGGGCGGTTATCTGGGCTCCAGTTGAACAGGGAGAAAAGTCGTGTCTATTTCAGCTCCCGGTGTACACAGCAGGAGGAGAGGGCCTTCGCCTTGGGCGTGGACAGAGGCGAGCTCCCAGTGAAATATCTGGGGGTCCCGCTGGCAGTCAACTATGCCAGAGAGCAGGATTGCCACAGCTTGGTGGATTTTGCTCAGAGGAGAGTGGAAGGCTTGCAAGCTGCGGGGCTATCGTTTGGCGGACGGATTGAGTTGGTGCGATCAGTTATTGCGGATATCACGATGTTTTGGTTCCAGTCTATCCAGATCCCTACGGCTACTATTCGGAAAGTGGAGGCCATTTGTGCTGACTTCATCTGGAGGGGAGGGATGCATGCGATCTCCTGGGACCAGTTATGCCGCCCTCGGGAGGAAGGAGGAGTGGGGTTGAGGCCTCTTCATGCGGTCAGGAAGGCGGCTTGTGTGAAGATGGCCTGAAAATTCATCAAGGGGGGTCTCTCTGGACGGAATGGATGGCGAATAGATACCTTAGAAGGAATAACTTCTGGACCTGCAGGATTGACAACAATTTCTCGGTCACGTTTAAGGCCATTCTGAGGTGTCGTCCGATGCTTCAGACCGCTATCTGCAGGACCATGAAGGATGGGACGACGACTGACCTATGGCTTGATCCTTGGGTGGGTTCCAGATCCTTACTCGAGATTTTGGGAGGTCAGCTAGACAGAGAAGCGGGCAGAGGGCTCACTTGCAGTCGGATCATCAGAGATGGAGTTTGGTGGCCAGAGGGATATCCTTATACTACCAGCTTGCCGAGGTGATCCGACTAGTTACTATTGACGAGAGCCAGCAAGCGGATTCCTGGAGTTGGGTTGGCCCAGGTACGGGAGGTGGATCAGGCCTATTCTGCTTCCGTAGCTGTTACGACCTGGTTCGGCCCCACCATGACCGGGCTGATGAGGTGGACTTCATCTGGGGCAAGGGGGTTGCACGAAAAATGCAATTATGTGCTTACTGTCTCCTTCGAGGTAGACTGCTGACGAGAGACAGACTCCTCAGGTTTGGGGTGCAGATTTCGGACGCCAAATGTGTGCTATGTAAGGAGGAGAATGAATCTATGGGGCATATCTTTTTTCTTTGCCCGGTGTCCTGGCACATCTGGACCGAGCAGTGTTCGCAGCTGAGAGGAGGAGTTGGGGCGGATAGAGACATCCGGAGCATCCTCAGCTGGATCCGAGACCACGACGGCAGGGATCCGGGGTGGGCTAGAAGAACCAGAGTTCGCCTTGCCGCGTCTGTTTGGCACATCTGGAAGGAGCGGAACAGGCGTATTTTTGAGGGCTTGGCTACCCCCCTATTGGAATTCTACATGACATAGAATTCGATGTATCTGTAATGACCCCCTAATACTATAGTTTGGGGGTTCGGGATGTTGTGCTATTATGTATTGTAATACCTTTTCCGCTATATGCGAGGAATAAATTCACCCTTATTCCAATATATATATATATATATATATATATATATATATATATATATATATATATATATATAAACTCAGAACCGATTAATCCGACTAGTCCGATTAATCCCTAGTCCCGCGAACTGACTAGCAATTTTTACAACCTTGTGTAGTAAGAAACCTTTTAATGGATCAATATGATGTCGGTCTCTAGGACGTATTTCTGAGCCAGGATTGTGGGGGCTTGAGTACAACTACTAGAAAAATTAAGGAACACAACAAAAATATAAGCTTGATATTATATTGATTATACTTTAGCCAAGTACAATTATAATTGTTCTCGACGACTTTTCATATTTTGGAAGCGTTGCACAATAACATCAATTTTATACTATCAAATACTAATCTCTCAATGTATACAACCATTATTGTCCATCCATATATCTTCCGATTGGACAATGAAGTCTTTATGAGATTCATGATAGAAAATGCTCTCTCCACACTTGTTGCACAATGTTCTTTTGTGTTGTTTGTCTCATATGAGAATGGTCCGTCAGTATGGGTGACCTAGAAGGAAGTTTCAAAAGTAAAGTTTTAACTTTTAATATTACATAGATAGCTTATTACAATTGGTCCCTTCTTATTAGGGGTGGGCATACGGGTTCAGGACCCGCGGTTCCGACCCGTCCCGAACCGTATATTGGTCAAACGGGACGGTTCCTAAAATTTGGAATTTAAACGGGGCGGGCCGGGACGGGTCGTGTGACACTAACGGGACGGGGCGGGTCCTATTTTCAAAATAAACGGGGCCCCGAACCGATCCGTTTCTAAGAGTATGATTTTTTTTATTATCAATTTTGATTTTTTTCATATTATAATTTATAAATAATAGCACACGTTATTGTTTGGTAAACAAATTCTAGAAATTGGAAAAACATAATACTTGTTTTGTTCTTCTAGATAATAGAACATGTGTAAATGTTTACTATTCTATAATTTTATGAATTTTTTTTGGATCCGTTTGGACCCGCGGGTCGGCTCGGTTTGGACCCGTTTCGAACGGGTCGAATCCGTACCGGTTCCAATATTTTTTGGACCCGTCCCGCCCCGCCCCGCTAATTAACGGGTCCGGTCCGGATCCATAAAATTTGGACCCGGCCCGACCCGTGCCCACCCCTACTTCTTATAAACATTTTTTTTGTCAGTACATTTTTTAATACTCTATAACTCCTTTTTTTTCTGGGGTGGGGGCTTGAGCTCCCACTTGGCCCATATTCCTTACGCCCTTGTTTTATGTATATTGAGTTTCTTACTGTTTTTGTCACTTTGTCTAGGAAGCACAGACACTCCGAAAATGTGGGTCGTGTCATGTCGGATACAACCTGAAAGCTCCAAAATACACTAGGATACAACAAAATAGGTGCAATGTCCCTTTTTGTGTGTCCTTATTTTGTCGTGTCATATCCGTGCCCATTCAACGTAAGTTTTCATACTGTTTTTTGGTCTGATTAAATTGGAAATAGTTGATTAAGGTATTGACCCTTTTGTTGGTTAAGATCTTGCATTTGATTGTCTAGCATCACAGGGCCCAAGATATAGGCTTTGTTGTATTAAGCGTGAGGCGAGACGAGGTGACAAGGCGCCTTGTCGCCTCGCTTAGGGGCTGTTTGGATAGATGTAACTCTTTGAAAGTGTGAAAGTGACACTTACGTCATGATGAGTTGCAGGACACTTGCAGCAAGTAGTACTTCCCAAAATGTGTTTGGATATAGTACTTTTTGTCTGCTGCAAGTGGAAGAAAAATGAGTTTGTTGTTTGGATGGTTGTTGAAAGTGGAAAAAAAAGACATCGGTTGTTTGAATGGTTGTTGAAAGTGGATGTTTGAGTTGGATGGTAAACCTAGGTATGCTTACCCCCACCCCAACTCATATAAACCTAAAAATTTATCATTTAAACTTAAATGTTACAATATAAATTACTATTATTATTATTATTAGAAAAACATGGATAATTGTTATTATTATTATTATTATGTATACTCGTCACCTCTCTCTCTCTCTCTCTTCTCGTTCTCCAACCAGAGGGAAAAAAAATCCTCCTCCGTTGTCTCCCTCTCCCTCTTCCGGCGAGCCCGACGAGCTTAAAGCTCCGTTCTGCGTCGAAGTTCAGGAGAACACTGCGAGCTCAAGCACCTGCCTCTCCCGACGAGCTCAAGCCCCTCCTGGAGCACGAACATCTTGCCGAGCGCGACGTCCACCAGCCCGCCGGCGACGGGCTCCAACTGTTGACCTCGACGTCTCTGACTCCCCTGACTTCGTCGTCGCCTTCGCCTCTCCCAGCCAGTACGTCCATCTCCGAATTCCCTTCGTTCCTCGCCATGCCGACGAACTCCTCGGTAGCACTTCCGGTTGGCAGAGTCTGTTGCTTTGGAGAGCTTATTCATGGGGGCGAGGAGGGGTGACCGCATACGAGGACTCCCGCTGCAGAGTTCAGAGCCAAGAACTCCAGTTCTTCCTTGGCACTTCTGACCACTTTCAAAAAAAAAAAATTTGGATGTGAAAGTGAAAGAAAAGGGCACCGACAGAAACTGCAGGCTGTCATTTCACAAGAAAACAACATTCACTTTCTTTGGCAACCAAACGGATGAACTCCTCCCACTTTCAACAAAACCGAATAAAGAGGCCACTTTCATCCCACTTTCGGGCATCCAAACAGCCCCTTAGTGGCGCTTAGTTAGCGTCTCACTTTTTTCTGCTCCTACATGTAAAATACTTTATATAGTATATACACATAAATTTTAATATTTTTTCATACAATCCTACTAGTATATGCATGAATAACAATACCAATTATCAATCAAGCAAAGTAACAATATAAATACTAGAATCAAAATGCAAACTAAAAGCCACACAATGCATACATACTACATAGTCATCAAAATACCACCAAACATAAAATTATCTCTAAAGTTCATACTTAAAAGTTTTTCAACTATCCAACTACGTAAATAACAAAATATTCGGTTCAGTTTACTAAAAAATAATAAATAAAAATAAAATAAAATAAAAAAAATCGTTAAGCGAGGCGAGGCGCTACTAAGTGATGTCTAAGCGCGCTTAAGCGCTGATCGCTTTTCTGGGGAGAAAATTCAATAAGCGAGGCGCCCTAATTCTAAATCTCGCTTAAGCTGCGCTTAAGCGCGCTTTTCACAACATAGGATATAGGGTGTTCCATAGTCGAATAGTAAGTATATATGCAAAAGCACCCCCTACAGTGGCATTTAAATTGCAATTTGTCACTGGAACCTGCAGAACAGTTAATGGTCTACCATATCCATAATCCAGATACATCTCAGTTGTTTCACTGTTTGTATATAGTTGGCTCATTGTCAGCATGCTTCTAATGTCTTGCAATTCATTAATATGCGCACAATAGTTGTATAACGAAAATTTCAGATCTATGTCATAACCAATCTGGGCGCAACTGAGTCCTGCTTGATTGTTTGGAAATTTCAGTGACAAGTATAATGTAGAAGCTTACTGTCAGTTGCATTTGTGGTCAAGTTAATTTGTAGCTATTTGCATATAAATGTTATTTAGTTCAATTTAGAGAAAATTAATGTATAAGCAAAAAGAGTCCTTAGTTGCATAAACAATGATGAGTTAGTAGCTCAATCTAGGGAGCATAGTGGTTTTATATCCACCATATTGCCGTTGCAAGAATTTATATATATTTGCACGTGTTTGATTCAGTGCACAAGCAGAAATGTGTACCAAGCATAGTTGCATACTAGCCATGCTCAGGAGGCTGTTCTGGGCCACACTTGTCGCCCACCTGGGACCAGGTCCCATCGAGGGGCGGGAAGTCGAACTCATAGAATGGACCCGCACCGACTTCTTGACCCTGCCTTCCACTTGATTACACCTAGCATGGTACACATCTCCATTCAATGTTGCTTTCAAGTTGGAAAAAGAAAGCAGTGCAGTGCGTGGTTAATAGGGCAGCCGATCCCTGAATAGAGTACAGTTTTTTTTTTTCCTAAACAAAGGAACTAATGGCAGGCCAGCGATGCCGGACCAACTACTCACCATCAACCACATCGTGCTCAGAAATACCCTTTATACCCTCATGAAAGCCCCCAGGCGACACTTTATTGTCTGACGTGGATTCTGCAGGAAGACTTTTGACTGTTTCCGCATTCTTTAGCTTAGTAGGGATTCCAATTTTCAAACACCAGACCCATTTCTCTTACATCAACCATGGAGTTTGCGGCATCCACTTGAGACCTTTATGGGTTCACTTATTGCTGCTCATAATAAATTTCTTTCAGGATCAAGGTTCCAGGACATTGGCTTCCATTCAAACCTCTGTTCCTTTTTGAGATAGATACTTGGAACCACAGTGCTTTATCACGAGCAACTATTGTTATGCAGTTATCAGATAGCTGTCACAGAAAATGCATTAATGAATTTTTGAGATAGATACTTGGTTTCCATTCAGACACGTTCTCCTTTCCAATGAACCATTCTGCTATAGAAGTGTGTGTATTTTAGTTAGATACATTATAGTATTTAACTTATTAATCGACTTATGTTTGGTATTTCGACTTAAGTGCTATTTCTTTATTGATTCCTTAAAATCAAATTTGATATATATCCATCTTCTTTAATATTATGTGCAGAAGAAGAAAGGGATCCATTTAAAATTCCAACCAACCACAATATAAGGATGGCGTTGTATTGGCTCGTGCAAGGTTGTCAACCTGGAGATTCATTGGTATTCCATTATTCAGGCCACGGTGCACAACAGAGGAACCTTAATGGGGAAGAGGCTGATGGTTATGATGAAACCCTTTGTCCACTAGACTTTGAAACACAAGGAATGATTGTCGATGATGAAATCAATGCACTTATCGTTAGACCACTTCCTCTTGGGGTCAAGCTTCATGCATTTATAGATGCTTGCCATAGTGGCACCGTACTTGATCTACCATTTCTCTGCAGAATGAATAGGTTTGTGGTCCTTCATATTTGCCTTTTATATCTCGTGCAAATGACTTTGAGTGGGTAAATCAATTATACCAATCCCCCATTCCTACTCATGGATGCATGGAGATGCATCTATAGACTGAGAACATTTCTAAGAATGACCCTCTTCATGCATAAATTAGGATTCCGCAAGCCATTTGATCATATTTCCTTCTATTGCAGCACCAGTTTTTTTTTTTTTTCCTGGCCTGCTCATTGTCTTTGTTTACCAAGTTCACTCCATTGACTTTCTCCATTATCGAGGAAACAAAAATGTACTTAAACCAGAAAGAACATGACTTGCAGCTTTATATTGCTAGACTGTTCTTCAGTTCATGTGCGAGCGATGTAAGTTGGTATATTAAGTTATTTCATAGGATGCTGAAGGCCCCTTGATTCAGTTTAACTGGATTTATCCATACTTGTCCGCAAAAGAGCAAGTAGTATAGTCATCTCATCTCATGCACACCAGTAGTCTAAGTGATTCTGTATTCCATTTTTTAGTATTTACAAGACTAGTCTTAAGAATTTTCCTTATCTTAAGTTCCAACTATGTTGCACGGTCACGATTATGACAATTCCTACTAGACGACATGGATACAACAACAATTTTGGTGTCCTAGTTTATTTTTAGTGTCTGTATGAGAATGTTAGACATGGCTCCTCTCTTTTTGTATGAGAATGTTAAACCATGCTCCTCTCTTTCAAAATGGTTTAGACATGGCTCTTTCTATTGGAAGTGCTGGGTTTTATTCTCACTCTTAAGATTGAAGTATGTAAAACATTATGGTTCAGTAAGATGTCATAAATGGATGCAAAGGAGTGTAGGAAATGAGCAACTCAATGGTTTTTCCCATATATTCGGTGCCAGGGCCGGCCCTGAGTTCATGGGGGCCCTAGGAAATTTTTTAAAATGAGGCCCATATACATAAAAAAAATTGAACTAAAAGTAAAATTTTAAAAATGCTACAGCCAAGAATTGAACCTAGGACCTCTTGTGTGGAAGTTTAACATACTAACATTACACCACATTTGTTTTGTGACAAGGAAGGATCATGTTACATATTAGTTATATTTTCGATACAAGATTATTAATATATATATATTTAAATTAATTGTTTGGGCCCCTAAATTTTATGGGGCCCTGGGCGGTCGCCCTGGGCCAGGGCCGGCCTTGTTCGGTGCATGCCTGTCATGACCTCTCCTACTGTATATAAACATCCAAAAAGTACCAAACAGAGAATTGATGTTGTACAATGTTAAATGTTGCTAGTATCACTCTGTATTGACATGGATGTGACTTTGTTTGCTGTGTCAACACCAGGCTAATTTTCTGCAATTCTTGAACAACATCAAGACTTACTGGACAAACTTCTACAAACCAAGACACTTATTGATGTGCCCATATATGAGATGTGTCATACAGGCATACATAGAGATAGAAGATGTTGATAGAAGGTAGCTTTGCCCTTCCCAATTCAATTAACATATCTAAAATTTCCTATAAAGGAGGGGGCATTTTTGCCTGGATCTACATCGTCAGGCCCTCTAAGGGGGTGTTTGGTTTGATGTAAATGCAATTCCTTGCAACATTTGTTGCACTATTTACATCATTTCTATTGTTTGGTTTGTAAATGATGGAAACGGTGCAACAAATGTTGCATTAATTCCCCCAACTACCACAACATTTATTGCAATGAAAATGGTCGTAGCACCACTTAAGGCAACATTTGTTACACCATTTCCTATAATTTATCTCCATTCAAGTCACATCCAAACAACGGATTTGTATTTACTGCAACAACTGTTGCAACCAAAGATCATAATTACATCATTCCAAACAATGGATTTGCAAATAACATTAACTTACAACAACATTTGTTGCATGCTACAAATGTTGCATGATATTTCTACATACGGACAACCAAACAGCCCCAGTGTACAACTACATAGTGCATACAATAGCTGCAACTTAATTCTGTAATTGGATATGCATAAAAGTCACTACAATCATTTTTTTCCTGTATGCAGGAGTGGTCAATATGTATGGGAAGATCATCGTCCACGGTCTGGTGTCTGGAAAGGTTCAAATGGTGGGGAAGTCATTTCCTTTAGTGGCTGTGATGATGATCAAACCTCAGCTGATACCTCGGTAATCTCCTGTTAGTTGCATTTACTCTGTGTGTCATGGTGTAAATTGAGAGGTGTGATTGTTAATATGGCTAGTAGTGTTTTTGTAATGTGTTTCTTAGGGTTTGAAATATTTAGGAAAATACTTTATATTACGCTTTAAAGTCAACTTCAAAAGCCTATAAAACTATGTAGGGTATATCTCTTTGGGTTTCTTAAGTTCCTTTTTGTTTCTTAATTCACAAATTACTTGTTTTTTTCTCATCTTCTAGAGGTAGGTTCTAACCTTTGCCTACTTTTTGCTCTCTGGTATTTTCAATATCAAAATCCTTTTCACCTCCTGCCAAACTTTTTGTCCAACTTGTATAAGACAATTGCATTCATCCTCCTCCAAGTCTTCTCCTATCAGAATGGAGTCGGCTATGGAGCATAAGAAAGCTACATACAAGATTTGACAAAGTTTTATGATTGACTGTCGACATGACTTCAAGTCTCTATGTTGGTGTCAAGTTCCTAGCCAAGGTAGCTATGAGCATGAGAGGACCATACCATAAAACCTAGGTGGCAAGTTGGCAAGTAGGCAGAGCTACCTTTTGGATTGCAGTTTAAGCTCATGCAACTAAGGAACCCTCCAAGTTCTCCTAAACTATAAAGAGTCTAGATGAAGAGGTAAGATGATACAATTTGCTATAAGACAATTGCATTGCACAAAAAAAAAATCAGAGCTGGCGATATCTTCACTGTTTCATTGCACAAGAATTGCACTGCCAAGAAGAGGCAACAATTACTATTATACTACTTGATTGTAAAAGCTTTTTTGCACTTAAATGCCTTCAGCTTTCGCCTATGTTCACTTTGTAACCGTCACCATTATTTTGTTCACATCAACACCATGAGCCTTTCATAAAAATTCACTTTGGTACCTTCATTAGTCCACAGGTCTTGAGTTGGCTTAGGACGATTTTGCCCCTAACCATCAAAACATTTACCTGTCATTCAAACTCTAACCTCTCAGTCAACTGAACCCTAACCTAGTCGCCGTTCATCGCTGCCCACCAACTGAACCCACCTCCTTCTTTTATGATTTACGTATTCCCTTCCATTCTTTCATGATTTACGCATCCCCTCCTTCCCTTCCCCACTAACTGGGCCCACGCCAGGGTTTGGATATGGTCCAGAGTTGAAGATTGAGGTCAAGTTCAGTTGCCAAGGACATGGAGGAGTTGGTTGAGGACTAAAGAGGAGATGGCGACGACATGAAGAGAAGGTTGTGCTTAAGACGAGGAGGAAAGGTTTGGTAGCGACCGTTGGTTCCAAAATAGCCAGGAAGATGGTGAAGGGACATGGGTATTAGTGTCATTTAATATTTTCTGTTAGGTCTGTTAATACTGTCATGGTATTAAAGTGATAAAAAAAAAGTTACATGGTATTTAAGTTAACAAAAGAAGAAGGTAATGTTAGACAAAGTGAACTTAAGTGAAAGTTGAGGGTGTTTAAGTGCAAAATTTCTACGCAAGTGATCTTGAAGTAAACATTTTTAAACTTGAAACTCCCATTCAAATGATCTGAAGAAATCCTAGGTAACTAAAATACTATAAGATTCTTTATGTGGAGGTCAAGTTTATATGATTTTATGCGAAGCTCAAATTTACTTGATTATATGTGAATAAAACAACTTTAGATTGGGATGGACTGTACATGCAAAAGATGCTATTGTGTCAGCTGATCAAAATATGCTACTCTGCAAGTCTTTGACAAGTCTGAATCCAAGTACTAGTCTTGGTTTCTTAAATTAGACTACCAAAGAAACTTCTTCCTTATAATGATTTTAAACTTACCTGAAGTAAGCATAGCTATGTTAATCTGATTTGCTCTCACCGGATTCTTTTCTAAACAATATTTTCTGATAAAGCTGTGGCTGAAATGAGCAGGCTCTTTCAAAGATCACCTCAACAGGTGCGATGACTTTCTGCTTCATTCAAGCCATCGAGCGAGGGCATGGAGCTACATATGGAAGCATACTAAATTCCATGCGATCAACTATCCGGAGCACTGGCGATGCAATGGGTGGAGGGCCTGTTACATCACTCCTCACTATGCTGTTGACAGGGGGCAGTGCAGGTGGTGGGTTGCAACAGGTAACTGGCCAATCTCGGCACCAATCTACTGGGATGAACTTGGGCAGTTAGACATCAATCAGAGATGCCGAGGGGGTTAGGTTGGGATGTTTGTGTATCGTAGAAATAGGACGTCAAAATCCCATTATATCTGAATCTCGGAATTCGACCAAAGATGACAAAAATGGGATGTTGGTTTTAAGTACATCTCACATTTAGATTTTAGATAGATTACTAAACAAAATCAGGCCATAAGAGTTATGTTGGATATATTACGTGAGGATATATCATATATGATTTTAATGTAGGCAGCAATTTTGGGTTTGGCATGAAATTGTTAGTTTTCCTTTTCCTTTGTGAAATAAATATACCGACTAAGAGTTCATATTATTATTCTTTTTATGAAAAAAATTAGCAAATAATAATTTATGTTTCCTTGTGCAGGAACCACAATTGACTGCATGCGAACCATTTGATGTCTATATGAAGCCATTCTCTCTTTGATTGTAGCATCTCGACTCGAACTATCCCATGGCTTTCACATTGTTTATTATGCAGCTTCTTACCAGTCATTAGTTACTGGGTGTCCTGATCGTTCGAGGCACACCCAATTTTTATGAACATTTCATTATATCACAAATGAATTTGCTTTTATGAAATTCTTTTTGCCCTTCTCCATTTTCAATGTCCGTTGTGTACCTTTGTGTGTTCCATGTGTTATTCAATGTTATCAACAAGACGACAAGCAACAATGACTATGACTGTACTGATAATGTATCATTTTAAAGTTGGTTGCTCTTTCTATTTCCTAATGAGACATGCATCTATGTATTTATAGAGCAGTTTGTTCTGGCATTTGCTATATATATATATATATATATATATATATATATATATATATATATATATATATATATCGACCTGTGGAGGAAGATTGTTTTGACAAATTCTGCCCACAGACTCTCTTAAGAACTTACTGGGCAAGTCTCAATTGGAGAAAGGACGATGCAAATCACAGGATTTTTGAAGCTAAATCCAGGTACAAGTTTGTGGAGAAAGTTTGTTTTGGTTGCATCATTGTAATAAACCCAGTTAATCAAGGCTCCTGAAATGTTCTTCTTTAGTTGAGCCTACTACTACTTATTGACAGTATTTCTGGATGTGGAATATGAAAGATCACATAAATGCTTTCTGTAAACTTTTTTTTTAATATACAAATGATTTTCTGCAACTGTATCTGCACAAAGACTACATTCAAACAACATATTCCAAACTATAATGGGATTCTCCTACTTATGGGACGTTCATTTGGGTCGACAACAAAGGGCAACTTTACATTTGATACCACGCAGAAATGAGCATAGAAATGTGTTAAACATCTTTAAAAAATGTGGCTAAAATCTTGACTAATAGAGTCAGCAAATGCTCATTCAAGTCCAAGAGCCAAATTTTCATTTTGGGTTGTCACCAATTAGAATGACAAACCTAGCGAGGATCCTCAAGTTCAGCTGCTGCTCTGGCTGGAGCAGGGGTAGCAGCTGTCACCACTGGCACAGACACTGTAGATGGAGTCCGCGGTCGCGAATTTGGTGTCATCTTGGGGGTCTGCGGTCGTGAGTTCGAGGGTTTCGAGGGATTGGTGTTCTCTGGAACCAGAGGAGCAAAGGGCTTGCGAGGAGCCTCCAATTCATGGGTATTTGAGGCACCAAGAGGAAGTTCCTTCACCGGGGCTGCGTCAAGGTCTCTAATACCTGCAAGTATTGTGTCAAACTACCGTACAAATTACTAGCATATATGCACGTACTTTGCACGTATTTTAATCATCTTTTAATTAACTTAGAAAGACTACTTAAAAAATTCATAGAACAGTATTCGTAATTACTAAGTTGTCCTTATTAAAATTAATGAACCGTTTTAATTAGTATAGAACTGTAAGGATATTTTTGGAAGAAAAATTCCACGGTGAAGCATAACTTTTGACATTATATAATAGAATAGATAAGTTATGATCAAAGATTCATAATAGTGTCACTGTTAACAAGTAAAAGTAGCTTATATGGTGATCAAATATCCCATAGTTACTTCTCAAGCAACCAGTCAATTCCATCCAGAAACAATTAATGAAAAATCATATTTTGTTCTTCTAAATATCCACAATTTATTCATGCTTTGATGCTGGGGTTCCTTGATCAGAACCAGCACAAGCTGTTATTTTTTGTTCCTCATAGTAGGCTTGGCCCTCAGTACAGCTGAATGGAAGAAAATAATTCAAATAGCGGACCCCAAAAGTTGGCGATAATTTGTTGTTGCTGTTGTTGTTGTTGATAGCAGGGTTTATGTTCAAGGAAATAAAAATAGAGCATAAATAAATGTCTCCATTAAGACCATGTTTGGTTCAATGTAATGTAATCATAATCGCAATGTAATCAAATGAAAAAGAAATGTAATCAAATGATTTTTTTTTTTTTTTTTTTTTTCATTTGATTACATTGCGATTACAATTACATTACAATGTACCAAACGAGGCCTAAGTTTTAGAAAAATGGTTCATGTTTCCTCTATTGGCTCCTGTTAACACAATTATAGGACATTTTTGAAGGAAAACTCACCAGCACAAGTAGACACGGTAGTATCTTCCTTCCCCGCCGAGGACGCAGACTTTGGAGTCTGCTGTACAGTTCCACTAAACGATCGTCTTCTATTTGTTCCAGTGGTCAAACTTCTAAGCATCTTCTTTGAGCTTGGGGTTTTTGAAGGGCTTGGTTTAGACCCAAAAAGCACTTCCTGCTCAGCAACAAGCTGTCCTTGAAGTCTCTTCTGATCCTGACATGAATAATTTCATGTGTACAAGTCAAGCATGGGAAGCTTATTTGAGGCGCAACTCAAGAACCTTGTTAGCAATCATCCGAATACAACTCGTATTCTACGCGAATTTTTCCGTATCTTTCAGAAACTTATAATACTTGCGTACTTTTGAAAGATTTAAATCAGTACGTAAATTTTAAGCATGCGAAGTTCTAAACGTGTTCCGTATAAATTATTGAAAAATTTGGTTAAAAAAAACGAGGTGGAAACCCGTTTAGTTAACCAAATTTGACAATACATTTAAGAATGTGAAGTTTCTAACCTCAATATTTTCCATTTTTCGAATATTTAACCGAATTTTTGAACGTATTTTATTTCCAATGAGCAGATTTATACTCGTACTTATGCCGTCCCGAATTTTTCCCGTTTACCAAATTGCTAACAAGGCTCAAGAATAAGGGGGACGTTACCCTCTGTCTTTTCCGTTCCTGCTCTTTCTCCTCCCTAAGTATACTGTAGTTTTCCAGCATTGACAGAAGGCCAACCTATAAGGTCCGAAGAAAAAAATACGAACAATTAGTTTCAAGTTGCTTTTGGAAAATTGTTGAAAAACATTTTATTCGGATTACTTACACCATCATATTTGAACTCAATGCCTCTTTCAATCTCCCAGGCTACAGTTTTGGTCGTCAAAGCTTCAACCATTCCTGCTCAAGAGTGAACATGATAGCATTACTTGATTGTACTAAATATAAGCGAGTAAAAAGCAAGTAATCACCTAAATACTATCAAGTGTAAGCTACATAGTGAACCAAGCACCACTCTAGTGAACACACACATCAACACTAACGATCCAAAAATACTTGACGCCTAATACCAGAATCCAGATCTTTGAAGGCCATGGATATAATATGGATAATTTAGAAATCGAAAGCTGTTTTATGCTGTAGGACATGTAAATCTGAGAAAACAAACTGCTCATTCAGCATCATACATTTATGAGAAAGACTCAAAGGTGTCATATTTCAGTTTGTACACATGTTACATGTTTTAAAAACGAATTTACAGAATGGATCTTCATTTGAATGGTGTGGCTACACACTGGTTGATTGTAAGGATTTAATCTTGAACACTCCTGGTAAAGTTGTCTCAACTCCAACTTAAGTGTGTTTATAAGGTTTGTTTTAGTTACGAAAATCTTACAATTTGGATAGTTTCACATGCTTACCAGGAATTTTGCTGACTATTGCACGAGCTTTTTCAGCACGCTTGAGTGTAAGGTGAGTGCCTCTTCCAGCATTGTAACGATTCTCATCCTACACAAACAAATAGACAAAACATATATAGTTGCAGAAGAAACATAAATTTGGAAGATTGCAGCATTACAGAAGAAAGGAAACACCAACCCTGTTATACTCCTCTAGCCAGGATTCCTCCTCACAGGCAGCCAACCATTTTTCGACTCTTTCAAGTATTTCTTTCCTGCTAAAAGCTTCATCTTTAACTCTTGATATCTGTACTTCAGTCTCTTCCAAGACTACAGAGGGGTCAACATCTCCTGCAAAAGAAAAAGACAATGAAAACTAGGAATTTGGTATTAATGGCCGGTTATCAGACTCTACCACTCTCTATAGCTGCTTCAATTTTGTTGTCTGTTTCTTCTACCAAATGTGTCCTTTGACGGAGATCCTCTAGTTCTGTCATCTTCTTATGTACAAGCTCTTTCATCTTGCTAGCTTTCAGCTCCTCAAGCCTCATAACTTCTGTCTCCACCTGAATCATAGACAGATTACTACATAGCTGTTACATCATTGAATAATGATGATAAGATCACCATCATTATCATCCAAGCCTTTCTCCCATCAGAGTAAAATAAAAATCAAACCAAGTCTTTTTTAACATTAGAAACTCACGTATTTGATGAAGTCCTCAGAAAGAGAATTGGACTCTGTTATTTCGTGCTCTGAAGCAGCAATATTGCATGTAATACTCTGAAACTTTTGTTGCTCCTCGGCCGGAGTATCCATTAAGCTCCACATCTCAAACATGGTAGTTGTAAGATCTTGTAGCTGGCACAGTTACAATTATCAATGGGATAACATGTAAGGAGGTAATATGCTATTCTCTTAAACTACTGTTACCTTCTGCATCCTTTGTATCTTAACTTGTCGCAATCTCTGTATTTCTGACACCAGTCTTTCAATTGTTTCACTGTTAACATCCTCTGGTTCTTTATGTGTATCATAACTGGGGTATACTTCGCCAGCAAAGTGTTCAAAGTCTATACCAAGTACACCACATAACGAATTTAGAGAGTTCAAGTGGCCGACCACCATCTTAATGCGATCACACTGCAACAGGAAAACTTAAGTAAGAGTAGTCATAGAAAAATGTCAGAAGCAGTGAAACACTCGAGGTTCAAGAAAAAAACAACTCTAACCTTCTCTTTTTGAAGTGAGTGTAGCTTTGTATACAAAACCTCAAGCCTTCTTAAGGATAGATCAGATTCACCAACATCCATCTTGGAAGAACAAAAATCTGATGGTCCAATCTCAATAGAGATTTTCTGTATCTGTTCTATCACTTCCAGAAACTGTTTCCGCCTATCAGTTTTCCTCTTTCTCATCTCTTCCAGCTGTGGGACAATGGTGTTCATCTCTTCCTTCAAGCTTCCAGCATTCTGAATGATCAATCAGGACCCATATAAGGAAAAGATCAAGATTTTTACAAATCTTCTTCTTACAACCTAGACCATGATTTCTTGTTCTATTATTGATTCCTGCAATACCATGCTCTATTCCCAAAGAAAATGATATCTACATGAAACACCTTTGGATTTGTTTGATTTAATAAAATAAACATATTGCTAAATTTTTTGTTTAGGTTTATAAAGTCTATGAAATATAGAATTAGTTTTTCTCAAGGACCAAGAGCTTTCTATACTTCTGGAAAGATGTGGAAAATGCAAGTCCAAATTCGCTCTCCTTTTATCATTCGTTCCGTAAGTTAGCAACATGTCGAAGACAAATTCCTCCTTTACTATGTCTTCCACTGTCGCACCACATAGATACAGACTTGCAACAAAGAAAGCTTTGAAGAACAGAACTATAGAAGACGAATTGAAAGACCCTCAACTTGGACCAATTCAAAGAGATTTACTTAATAGTGTTTAAAATAAAATCCATCTTCTTTCTCCCATTTTCTAATAGTACAATTTTCATTCTCATCTTTCAGCTAAAGAGATGAGGAGCAGACACCAACCTGCCTTGTATGTGCAGGTGGTTCACCCATTGCAGAACTGATGCCTGCAAGTTCTGCTTCATAAGCAGCAATGGTTTGTCGCAATTGAGCTCTAGACCTGTTTGCTAGGTCCACTTTTTTTCTATATAACTCCAGGCACTCCTGTTCTATCTCAAGTAGCATTTTGTCCCTCTCATCTTCAGGTTCTCCAATTTCATCCCATATAATCTGAGAGCAATACATTCATAAAATTAGCTAGGATAACCAATCTTAAATATCCAAATAACAACACTAGAATTATCACTTGTTCAACAAAGACCAAATGTAAATTTGGCATGCATTCTGAACTACTATATTTGACTAAAAGGTGTTACATGTAATCATGCTGATGAACTCAGTAAAACTAGTGTGTAATCCTTACGTAAATATTAATCTGGCATTGTCCTGAGCCTGTGCATCACATGATTCGGTCTAGAGTGTGATGATAAAACTGCCAGAATTCTTTCCTTCAGGGGTTGAAAAACTCATAGATTCCCACTGCCGAGCTACTATTGGTATAGCACTCAACGGGCTAGGGTGGTCCTCATTTCGCTTTACCAACCCCAGGAAACTTTGTTAGGCTCAGGGAATCAACCAAATTTCACATTGTCTTCAACAAGACACCATTTTCCTTTTCTCGCACATCTTTATCCCAGAGCCAAAAAAAAGATACATGGGATGTCCCAGTTCCACAAGGCCTCCACTTGGGTCTGTGGAGGGTTAAGATGTGCTCAACCTTAAACCCATATATATGGAAAGGCTATTTCCGCAACTCAAACCTGCATCCTCTAGGGATGCAAGCAACAAGCCTTACTGTCACCAAGTGACACCCTCAGATATATGGCAATAATGGCACGAGTTTGTAAAATTATAAAAATTTCAGGAGCAAAACTTAACCTGTAGCTCGTGCAAAAGTGTTCCACATGCTGATTCTATTTGAGAAAGCTGATTGCTTGGAAGACTCGCCATCGAAATTAACTATCATCTGCAGTAAAACTGTATTTTTGATGAAGTATATTGTTGTGAGACAATTCACAATATGTAGGAAATAATTAAAATACTAGCATGTATATATGATACTTCAGCATCTAAGAGGATAAATATACTGACTAATTTAGAAAAATATGATACCTATGGAATTGAATAGTGTAGATATTAAGAAAACCATGACATAAAAGTGCCATCCATCTTTGGGCATTCCATAAAGCGTGATATTATCCAACATGGTCAGACAACCTTCTATTGGTACATATATAAGTGCTTACATGATGCAGAGGAGGTCATGAGTTCTATTATCACTTGCCACATTGTGTCTATTTTATTTCTTTCTAAATTCTGTATAATGATCCCCTTAAATTCTAAGTTAAGGTACTTTCACCTCCCTCAAAAAAAATTCCACATCCGCCACCACTTACATGTATTATTGCTTTCTGCTGATGTGTTTCTCATCATAACATGAGTTTGTTAGTGTATAATATACACACTTGGTAATTTCCTACATCCCATAATAATCATATGCGATCTCAGTGCCAGGTGCACATGACCATGTTTATGTGATGATAACTTCACAAGTGATCCTTGTGTCTCTAATTGAGCATGCACTGGTGTGTGCATGCACACACATTTGGATCCCCACGCCCTAGGCTGACACACATTTGTTCCCCCAGTGTTATAGCCCTATAGCCTAGATCCAGGTTCATGTAGATATCTATATTGTGTGTATGTGTCATAGTTGCAGTGTGGGCCGATACCGATATGGATGATACCGATACGGTTTGACATGTCCCTATCTGATACCGACCGATACCGATATTGACCGATACCGACGTTGGGGTACCAATCAGTTCGGAAAAAAAAAATGAATGGAAAAGACTAATCAACGAGGGTGTAAAAGCATAGTAAGGTTATAAGAGCATGTAAACGAAGAAAACTTATTTAATTTCAGGTAAACCAATCAGCAACGGTGGCTATTATTTCATTCAATTTCAAATTACTAAGAAACAACTCATAATTTTCTTAAAATTATGGCTAAATGTATAAAATAATTTTTCCAAGTTTTAATAATTTATCAATAATTATTTGTTTTCGATACCAACGATACTCTGATCCGAAATTGTCGATTCCGCAGATTATGATACTAATAGGAAAGGTCCAATACTGATTATGATACCGATACTGCGAACCTTCGTATGTGTACAATGTGTGCACACGCCACATTTGTGCATGCTCGAGTTTCTAAACCCTTGATACAAATTATTCCATACACTTGTTTCATTAGTTCTATGATCCTTGAACCCAGGTTTCTACGAGTTTGGATGCATGTGTCAGGATGTGTGTTTGGTTTTCAATCCGAGTTTGAAAACCACTTCCTCTTATTTTCCACAATTCTAAAAGCCATCCGTGACAACACAGCACATTTCAGACACGGCAACATGGATTTGACACCTATTTTGGTGTGTCCTAGTATATTCAAGAGTGCCCGTGGCGTGTTTGATATGTGTCGGACACGACATGGACTTTTGGAGTGCCCATGCTCCCAAGGGTTCCATTGAAACAGAGGCCCTTACCTTAACATAAAGGAACACATATTCACATGCCACAACGCATCCATAAATCTCAAACTCCTAGTTGGCACGTACACGAAACACGAGAGGACACAATACGGACATATCCCGACGTGTCGTAGGTATATTTCGCAGTCTCTCTATAATGACCGATACGACGTGCCACACACTTTCTTATCAAACCTAATATTTCTAAAATGGCACAAAATTTGCACCATTCGGAACCAAATTTATGTCAAATTGGAACATATATAGATATATACACACACCGTAAAATCAACCAAAAAAGAAATCAAGAACTAATGAATGGGTTCAAGAAATTCGAAATTTTACCAGAAATGGGTTTCCATCGAGTTGCAGAAAGAAGAGAGAGAGAGAAGAGGAAGAGGAGGATTGGGAAATGGAGAATGCTGGGGTTTCTGACCACAAAGTTGGAGCTATTTTTAGAGGGAGAAAGAGAGGGCTTTGGTTAAATGTTGGGAATGAATTTGAATTTGAGGATTTCTATTTATGTCCTCGTGTCTTTGTAATTTATGGAGGTGTCTAGGTGTTTTTTTTTACAAAATAGGCTTAGTTTGTAACTAAATATTCTAAACTATTGCCTATTGGACCGCAAACAATGTTAAACCCGAGTTACTCTTGTGATCAGCGGAGATAGACATAAAAGCTTTGGCTGGATGGTGGAAGATCAGTGGATCGAACAACGAGAGCATATTATTTCTTCCATTTATGGTGGGAGTTGGGGAACATTGGGCCCAAATGTATACAATGCAGTGTGCCTTAAAATGTTCCGAACGTTATGCCGAGCACCGTCAAAAAAAAAAAGTATGGCCATAAGAAATGACGAAAATATCCCTACAAAAAAAAAGATAAACAAAAAAAATCCAAAAAACCTAGACTGGTGGCCACATTACTAGAGTTTTTCAATTTTTTTTGACATTTTTACTATTCAGCAGGTCTACACAGACCCCGATTTCAACCACGGTTGAAACCGCGGTCACGTGGCGGCAATCGATTGGCCCAATCTGGAGTGACATGTGGCTATGCATTTTTTCGGTTTCTTGCTTCGGGCTTAGACTTTATGTTTACTATTTACCAAAAAAAAAGTAATTACCATTATTAGGGATAAAACATTCTCAATACCGTAAACTATATATATATATATATATATATATATATATATATATATATATATATATATATATATATATATATATATTTGGTTTGACTTGAATTTACATGTCATAACCAATATTGATTGGGAACTATTTGTAATTTTGGGCCGGTCAAGCCAATCCGGGCTCGTTGACTTACAATCTAATATTCATAAGAGAGATTTTGAGTTGCACCCTTTTATTTACCATAATTTAAGGTGTATTCCACTGTTTTACCATAATACATATCACCCTTCACTTTTGACAGAAATCGTTGTAACACCCATATTCTGAATACGTATTTTGTCAAGCTTGCATGTATTTCAGACCTGTATTTATTTTCTCGGATTTTGGCATGTACTTGTAATTGGCTTGACTTGCAGATTTTGGTTCTCGTAATTGGGTTTTACCTGGCTTGGTTTATTTTGTGGAGGAGAATTGGTTTGATTTGGTTTGGTTTGGTTTAACATGCATTGGAACACCTTAGCCTATGTTCAACCCTCATTCCACCATAACCCACCATCTTTATTATCCCCACCTAACACTCTCTCTCCTCATTACTTCCCTCCATTAATTTCTTCTTCTTCTTCTTCCTTCCTCTACACAACACTCCACCCATAGGCAAGTGCACCTTGCCACCACATGAGAACCACATTTTATTTGTTCATTAGCTAGATTAGGCCATGGTGATCAACATTAGTGCTTGACATTTTGTGATTTGGAGTCTCCATTGTTCTAGATCTAGGTTTCAACAATTTTCGGATTTACATGGTTTTGATCTATTTTGGTTGGATTTTCGTGGGTTTTGATGCTTCCATGTGGAAGAGAATTCAATTTTACTCAAGTTAGACCTTTGAAAATCTAGATTTAGTTTTGATTTGACCAAGATATGAAAATTTGAATTCTTGGTGTTCTTGGTGTTCTTCTCGGCCTGGAGTAGCAGACTGCAGCCTGCGCTCTTTAGCGCAGTGCTGGACTGCGCATCATCCTCTCGGCCTGCGCTCTTTAGCACAGCGCCGACCGCGCTGCTTGCCCCTTGGCGAACTGCGCTCAGCCCCATGCGCCATCCACCCCTGCGCAGCTCACTCCTGCGTAGTTGGCTCCCTGCGCAATCTAACCCCTGCGCAGTTGGCTCCCTGCGCAATCTAACCCTGCGCACTTCACCCCTGCGCACTTCAACCCTGCGCAGTCTGCTCATGCGCAATCCACCCCTGCGCAGTTGGCTTCCTGCGCCATCTAACCTCTGCGCACTTCACCCCTGCGCAGTCCATTCCTGCGCCAACCATTCCTGCGCCATCTAACTTCTGCGCAGCTCACTCCTACGCAGTTGGCCCCCTGGCGCACTTGACTCCTGCGCAACCCGACCCCAGGGACCCTTGCGCAATCTGTCCAATCATAGAGAATTGGTTTTATTTTTTTCTTAAGCTTGACTCTTCTATAGCCCTGTATATTGATATTTTATTAGATATTTTACGCCCATTTTATATCCTTACGCCTTTTGTCATGAACTTGATTTTACTTAATATGTTTGGACTGACTATTGTACATGGCATGGTATGACAAGGAACTAGCATAACACGACAGTGACCCGTAGTGGTGCACTCCTGACATGACCAACCTGACATGATAGTGGCCCGTCGTGGTGCACTCCTGACAAGTACTCTGACATGATTTACCTTGATGCTGTTGCGACGGCTAACTTGACTCGTATAATCAACTTGACACCGTGGGTGTTCCTGCTTGCTTGCTTATGTAATCCACTTGTCTTGTCTTGCATCATGTCTAGGACGTGACTCCCTGGTTCCCACGGTCAGGGATTCATACTGAATATGGATTAGGCTAATGACTAGATCAAACTATAGTTCATGGAGAATTTCCAGTCACAGGCAATCTCGTTATCTGGGTGCTCTTAATTGGACTTGTAGCTTGCCGACGAGTAGAGCACATTTCCAGCGCACCGTCATGTGTTGCACCCTCTAAGTCACCTAAGGGTATATCGTCTCCGGGGCGATGTACCCAACCATACTCTCAACCCGCGGAAGGATAACTGGATGGTCTGCAGGACTTGGGACTGGAAAATTCTCATTGCATCTTGTTAGTAATTAAGGCTTGTGATAACCCTAGTTAGTTAAGTAGTAAGCCGTAGTAATTGCTTGGCCGCTTTATGAATGGATGGAGTCCAGCCTTGTCTAAGTCTTGTCTAGCCCCTGTACCTGGAACTCTTGTACATGCTTGTTTTACTTATCTCTAACAATAAATGGGTGGAGACAGAGTGCTATTCAGGCGAAGGGTTACAACCTCGGTCCTTGTCTGGTTTAAGGATTGTAACCTGGCTCCCGGAATGGTCCCACGTCACTAGTTGTTTATTGGCCTGTTGCACTCTTTATTTACTTGTACCTTCTTCCATTTCTTTTCTTATGTTCTGATATGCTGGCTTTTGTTCTTATTTCGTGGCCTCCTTTGTGGCACTTGCTCTTTCTGGGGTTTGACCCAGCTGGTTTTGTGTGGCCAGATTTCGGAGTAGCTCCCGAGGATCTTCCGAACCTCCAGCCCGATGGTGGCGACTAGAAGGAACCCGGGCTACGAGTGGATTTTCTATTTTGTTTCGCTCACTCTATTGTAAATTATTCTTTTGAGGCGTTTAGCCGACGAGCACCTGTTAGCTCGATGCACATTTACTTACTGTCTGCCTACGGGCTGTAAACATGATTAACAAATCCTAGGGTTGATCATGTATGACTTAACTCTTGCTAGTCCTTGCATTTTGTACGACTAGCTTCATGATCAGCTGATATGTAATATTTGAGACACCTTTTATTGTATATTTGGTGATCAAACATCTTGTAATTGTATTACTTGCTTGAGATTGAGACAGTAGGCTTGACCTTAAGAGACTGTTGGCTTGTAGTAAACCCTCATATCTAGACAGTCGTGACCGTGTGGTTGAGATGTATTCTATTTCAATATACGTAGCTGGCTATGTACGCCCCCGCTCTCCAGTATTCTGGTTCTGGGGCGTGACAATCGTCTCCAACGAAGGGTCAACTTTTTTTGACTAAAATACCCTCCCTTCATTGTCTTCTTCCCCGCATCTCCAGCCCAACCTCCCCCCCTCCCTCCACGCCGTGCAAGCTCCTCCGTCGGCTACCCCCTGCATGCCGCGCACGCGACCCTGTCGGAGCCCCACCACCCTCTCTGCCCTTCCTCTCCCCTCTGCCGCCACTTTCCCTCCCTCTTCCGTGCACTCCTCGCCGTGCCCCATGTCCGGTCCCTTCTTCGTGCGCCCCACGTCCCGTCCTCGGCCTGCTCCTCACCTCCTCCACATGTCCCCTGACACGCTCTCCTCGTCGCCCCCCTTTGCACGTCCCCCGCCGTGCCACACGCTCTCCTCATCCCCTCCCCCCCAGCGCGCTCCCACCACCGCGCCCCGTGCCCACTCCCTCCTCCGCTTGCCCCCCCCCCCCCCCTCCGGCAGCACCAGCGACGAGCAACAATAGCTAGCAGCGGCAGTAGCAACGACGAGCAGTAGCAGCGGGCAGGGAGGGGGCAACGCGGTAGGGAAGGGGGAGGGCACATGGAAGATGATGATGAGAAGGGGGTATTTTCGTCCTAAATGTTTGGTCAAAGGAGTTGACCGTTAGTCATAGACGGTTTCTGTCAAAAGTGGGGTGGGGGGGGAGGGGAGGGGAGGGGGGGTGATGTATTATGGTAAAACAGTGGGGTGCACCTTAAATTATGGTAAATAAAGGTGGTGCAACTCAAATTTTCTCTATTCATAAAGTTAGACTTGATGCTAATAAAAGAAAGAAAATTTTTGAGTCGCACCCCACTCAATGTACACATATGAGTGGTGCACCCCACTCGATTCACCATATGCATAAGTAATCCCTCTTATGACGGAAATCGTTAGAAAAAACGATTCGTGTCGTTTGTCATATATTTATGACCGAAATACCCTTTATGAGTTAATGTCCTTTGACTCCGCGCCAAACCCCTCTCTCTTCTTCTTCCAGACGCTTCATCTTCCTTCCTCCCTTCTCGACGAACTTTCCCTCTCCCCCTCTCGTCTCGATCCCCCCTGTTTCTCTCGTTCCAGCCTCCCTCTCCAAAGCTTCGTGGAGACAGAGAGGTAAGAACATGACAGCAGTTTATTTTTTGTTAACATTTTTTTGGAACCAATAGGAAAGATTAGTTATGATCTTCTTAACTTTATGCAGGATCTTGAAGACTGAAAGAAAGGAAGAAGAGCTTCCATGGCTGCGTGTCGAAAATGGTATTGATTCGTAGTTTAGGGTTTATATTGTATGTTGCTAATTTTATGGAATTTGGGAGTGGCCTAGTCCTATGGCAGCAATGGGCTACTCCTGGTGACTGCAGAAAGTATTTGAGAGCATGTGCCATAAATAACAGGTTTGAAATAAAGTTTGTTAAAAATGATGGTACAAGAATATGGATACATGATACTTATCTGAGGAGAATGAAGATCTGAGGAGAAGAAAGAGGGGCGGGGGTTGTTTTAGAAGAAAGAGTAGGTGAGGATTATAAAGAGGGTGGATTGTGGACCGTTATGAAATAAACAGAAGGATATTTCGGTCATAAATATATGACAAACGACACGAATCATTTTTTCTAACGATTTCCGTCATAAGAGAGATTACTTATGCATATGGTGAATCGAGTGGGGTGTACCACTCATATGTGTACATTGAGTGGGGTGCGACTCAAAAATTTTCTAAAAGAAATTACACACATAAATAGAGATTGTATGATATTTGCGTATTTTTTAAATATCATACTGATTTTTTTTTTTTTATACAACAGAGACTTGGATCAAAACATACTGACAGTTTGGATTCAGAACAAGCACTATCATGGACTTTATTTGATCCATCCCTCCCACCCACCCACCCACCCCCCGTTTCGCAGAAAGGGAATGAAATTGATTCTTTGCTCTTTTATTTTCTTTGGAAAATTACATTTCCAATCAATTGTTCTTTCGCTGTTTGGAAATCTCGAAAAAATTGGGAGGGAATATGAATCCGTCCTTAACATGATGGTCATTTCATTTAGGTGTTGCATGATGTCGTCAGCTCGTATCATGAGATGTTTGGTCCAATTCTATAACGAGTGAAACCCTCGTTTTGTGTTGCTGAGACACGTGCCTAAGGAAAATGGCAACCGAAGTGAGGCAGGGAGCCGAGTGACGTGCCACACTACTACTTGACTTGAGTTCCAGCACATAGCTGTGCTTTCAGCAATAATTTTACCCTTGGGAGCCGACGCCTTTTGAATTGGGTTGGCGGAGGAAACCATTTTTCCCATTGTTCCTTCTTCTTAAGAATCAATTTTCTTTCCTACTCATTTTCTTTGGAATCCATGCACAGAAAAGTAATGACTCTACTTTCCCAACGATTCCCTAAACCAAACATAAAACTCTATTTCGATTTTATAGTAATATAAACTTCTTGACTATAGCAATATTTTCTTCCTCCTTTTTTTTTTTCTCGAACATCTTCAGAAATTCCCCGTGCTATTATCATCCCCACATAAAAGTATTACAAACCGTTTATTTTTGGTGTAAAAAAAGAGATTACATTCTTTGTTAGAACCGATATGTTATCTTCATCAACAATAGATAATGTATTGTCGAAAAAGAAAATTTCAAGTAATATGCGTCTTTCAACTCAATCTCGACAAGCCAATATGTGATATGCTGCAGCAATCAACGAACCACTAGTGGGTGTTCTGTTGCAGCAGTCAGACTATGTGGGGGAGGAAAAAGCTTTGTGGCCCACCCACGTGGCAGACAGCCATCGGCTCCCCCCGCTAACCTGGACTCACCCCAGGCGGACGGGGGAGCCAATGGCTGTCTGTCACGCAGGCGCATGCCAGCCCTGCGGGCAGGCAACCTAGCAGCGCTCTATTAACAAAGCCTTTAATTGGGGGGAAAAAAATGTAGTTTCCGCACATAACCTCCAAAGAACACAACTAAATAAAAACCAGCACTAATCAGGTTAGGAATACAGGAACGGCTCTCTGTCAATGACTGCAGATATAGATTCAAATTGAACACAAAGTATTTCATGTAATCAGCACGCGGTACAAAAACCTTTCGCTTTACTGCTCTCTCTTCCTGTCAGTAAGAACGCGAGGTACCTGTCGGGTAGTTAACCAACCGCCACACGAATTCTAATCCACAAGATGGTTACAGATGATCACACATAAAACCCGACACTGCAGGACAAAGATGTCGCAGCGCCAAAATGAAGAGTGTCGCCCAACCACAACTGCCTCCACAGTTCTGGATACAGGTTTAAGAAGTTCCCAATATAAGAGTTCAACCCCATATTTGCCAAAATTGGAGAGGGAGTGAGCTTTGCATGATAACGCAGATGTTCAAAATTGCAGGCATGAAGCCATTGGAACAAAGCCAGCTTCAATTGCATACTTCGATCTCTTCGTCGGTCATCATCTGCAAGCAACAAGACTTATCGAACATCTTCCGTGCATGAAAAAACATTTGACAAAATCGATTTAAGCAATAGCAAGATGGAGTCGAGGAAACCAGAAACAAGGATATAATGGTTACTGTTTCAAGACATGAATTCATCGTCTTAGCAATTATGTAACCTTAAAATACCATAGAAAAGAATGGCATTGACCGGTACCATATCATCAAGAAGTAATAAATTCCAGCTACATATAATCTGCACTGCCATACACCCTCACAAAACACGACGGCTTGGTCCCTATCCATCAGCTTAGCTTTATATTACATACAACTTCCCGACCATATCTATAAACACGAACTTCTAAGCAAGAGCAAATAAACACAGCATACTAAGTTTTAATTCACACCTCAAAGGACAAGTTTGAACTTGTCCATGTTGCTAAAAGCCAGTATATTCGAGATTTCTAGCATCTTATAAGTAGCAAATGCTGCAAAATATAAAAAATTAATGGATCATGTACCAAGAATTCACGAGGATGACATGCACATACAGTCCATAGGCATCACACTGTCTGTCTGGTAAGAGTTGCTCCTTTAGGTGGCAAAACCTTGGCCCCATTATATCCCCATGTTTTTAATTGTCAAACAGCTGCCTCAAAATAACTCCTCATGGCTACTTCTCACTATTATTATCACTAATTAGGCTGTTCAATTGACAATACCATTTGCAGTGGCAGTGGCAGCAAACTACAGAAGAATTTGATGGCGTTGCTAAATAGGAACCGATATATTATAGGAACTCTAAACAATAAAACAATGTGTTCTTGGATGAAGAAGTACGCCAGAAGAGGGCCTAAACAAGAATATTTCATCCTTACCCGATACACAGCATCTTCATCTCTAAAGAAATGGATCCAACTTATTTGATCTAGTGAGGTGCGGCGGCCGGAAGTCCTCCAACCGTAGACCGGAGCTTGTGCGGATCTCACTCAAGACTGAATCTCCCTTATCTGTCCTAATGAACTGAAGGATGCTACCAAGGACTTCTGATGCGAGCCCAGTATCTACAAGGCTTCCTGGCTCTTCTCCACCTTCACGAATCAACCTTGCAATCTCTGCTAAAGGAACAATGTGCTCAAGTGTAACTTTGGCAAAAATATGACCGAGGAACTCTGCAGCTCTAGGAGCATCATTTACTGCATCCTCCAGTGTTGACAGGACAGACACGAACCTGGCACCAACAAATTTAGGCAGTTGTAAGTAAATTTAGTTCTTCATTTTGGACGAAGGTAGATGTTTAGATGTTATGGATTAAACTATGTCTATACCCCTGGACAAGCTGATCCTGGCTAAGCAGGTTATCTCGGGACTTGCACAGATTAACAAGAAGACTGGCAAGAAGATCCCTTTCCTTATCTTTCCTCTCGAATGAATCTGTTACCCACAATGATACCATGGACGGGTAGAAACTTGGGGATTTCAGCTCTTTGATGCACAAAGCCACCTCCTCCTCGTCTTTCGCACTGAAACAGAGGAAAACATGCCTCTTTATAAGTTCTTAAACAGATAAAAACATTACATTAATAAATAAGCAACCTGCGAAAACAACAGGATCTCAAATTACAACATATATTGAAAGACAATATAAGTTGATATGGATTTTTTAAAAGCTATGCAATAGCACTATCCAACTGAAAAATATATAAGATGAGATAAACTTGTCTTAGGTAGTTTGGACATGTGGAACGTAGACCAATAGGTGCAACAGTAAGGAGGAGCAGTAGGACTGTAGGATAGTAGTTAAAGGAGATGCTAGGACTAGGGATGCCTAAACAAACATAGATTGAAGCTGTAAAGACGAATATGCCTTTTGTTACTTTTACAGTGGACATGGTCAGAGCTGAATAAAGAAAAGGATTCAACAGCTGACCCCAAAAATTTGGGATAAAGACCTTGCAATACTGTATCAGCCCCACAGCCCCTCATTAATTACTGTGCTCCGGCACTGTAGGGCTGAACTTTTGGTACAGCGAGCGAAAAAAAAAAAATACAATAACTACTGTATTACAGGAGCGTCATGCCATAAAACCTAAACAGCCAGTTGGCAGGTAACTACAAATACCTCTCGGCTATGCAGTTTAAGATCATGCAAATAAGAAGCATCCTCCAAGCTCCCCTAGAAAATAAAGAGTCTAGATGAAGAGGTAACATGATATAGTTAAAGTACAATAAAGAATCTAGACAACTTAAAGAAGATCTTAAGTCTTAACACTATAATCAGTGTAAAGACAACAAGTAACCGAAACTAATGTGAATATACTGACCCTATCAACACCCCTCCACTTAAAGATCTGCCGCTACAAACACAGATCGTACAATAACTGTGAGCCATCTATGCAAAATACAGCTTAAATAATTCAACCTGGGTATTAAATCCTCCAAACTGATGATAAAGATGTTTTTGCTTAAACAACTGCACTTTTCAATCTAACAGCCTCAGTTTCACAAGAAAAATTACTCAGACCCGTACTATCAACTTTCCATCTCCAAGCAACCCCCTGACACCAACACCCCCAATAGATACGTAAAAACATTTCATAATGAAACTTTTGTGACTAGTAGTAGACAGGATCTATCCACTTCACCCGAAAGCCCCAGACTTTCTCTTTGCACCCCCAGAACACAGATCAAGTTGCCTATCTTTTATCTAACCTCGTCCATGTGATTATCAGTAAAGCCTACTTATTCCCAATTTGACAACCATGCATAACTTGAATAGCAATTTTCCACTCTTCCATTCTGAACAGAATGGAATCAGTCACCACTTAACTAATTTCAATAACAGATCACTAAGCTAAATCATAAGCTTGTACAATACCACCCAGAAGGGGCTCCTCCAAATTTCCCAAATTCAAACCTAGTTAATTCACATTCAAAAGCTAATATTGGAACACGCATCGATTTGTTTCCTCGCAGTGTATAGAATTTCATGCATATATACTAAATAGTTTTTGTTACTAACACGGTAACACCTGTTGAATCTCTATAAAAAGAATCCCCACAGCATGGGCATACGGACTCTCTCTCCCTCTCTCAGGTAAGAAATGGCCCTCAACAGAGCATAATGGAATAAATGGATTCATGTAGTTAGACCCAATTTTTTTAGGGATAAATGCTTTGTTCTTGTTGTATATATATAGTTCAGGATACCTACTATTTTATCAAATCAGCTAATTTACACTTAAATATCCTAAGCTATCACCAATTTTGCGATTAATATCATGTAAATTAGAGGCATTTAAATACCCTGAACTATCATCACTTTTGCACATTTATGATTTAACTATCACACGTCTTTTATGGAGTTGACGATTACCTAGTTACAACAACGAGATGAGAGCATGTATGTGTATCTCACACATGTAGGGGATAAAAAGGGGATAAAAGGACATGAGTTCCCACCGAGCCTCCCTGTCCTTGTGTCCAGAGAGGGTAAGTTTACCAATGTGCTTCACATTCAAGTTTAAATTTGGATTAGGGTACTGTAACACATATGAAGATGCATAATCCTTCACAGTGCAGTGCTAGTTTCCCCTTAGGCCTCGTTTGGTTCACAGAATCATCGGGTTGGGAAAGGAAAGTGATTGCTTTCCTATGTTTGGGTGCCAAAGGAATTGAGGAGGAAAGGAAAGTGATTCCCAATGGAAGGAAAATTAGGAGGGAAAGTGATTCCATCCATCCAAGCAAGGAATCACTTTCCCACAGTGAAGTATTCAATTTCCTTTCCAAATTCCTTGGCATTTCCAAACATAGGAAAGGAAAATCAATGGGAATTGTAATTTCCCAAAGGAAATGAAATGCCAAGGAATTGATTTCCTTTCCCTTCCATTCCGCGAACCAAACGAGGCCTTAGTGTTTAGTAATCTAATAAAGAAGCCAATGCAAGGATTGAATCTAAAGATCACGTCACAACCCTCATCAATTTGTCAACATCTTGACCCAAATAATCAAATGCTAGTAATGTGGAACAGGACAACTATACATATAATATATGAATTAAAACATGAATGAGTTATAATAGGTTATCAAACAAATGACAGAATATATGAAATGCAATTTTAACCCAAGTCAAAGAGAAATGAGTATATGGACAAGAGATACCTAAGAGTGATAGCTTTCGGTATTTAGGATCAATCATTTGTAATGATGGAGAGACTAAGAATGATGTCATACATAACATTAAAATAGGATGGTTCAAATGGAGGAGCATTTATGGAGTACTTTGTAATCACAAGATACCTCTTAAGTTGAAAGAAAAATTCAACAAGACTATAAAACAAGCCATGCTATATGGCTCCGAGTGTTGGGCAATTAAGAAACATTTCCAGAAGGTTAGTGTAGCTGAAATGAGAAAGCTAAGATGGATGAATGACAATACATTAAAGGATAGGATAAAAAAATGAATGTATCAATAGAAAGTTAGATGTGACGCCAATTGAGGACAAGATAAGAAAAAATTGACTTAGATGGTTTGGACATGTGCAATGCAAACCCATTGATGCTCCCATAAGGAGCACTAATATAGTAGTTAATGGAGCCGCTATAACTAAATGCAGGCCTAGACTAACATGATTTGAAGAGTTAAAGAAGGGTATTGGTCTTGTTAGCGTTACAGAGAATATGGCCCTTAACACAACCGAATTGAAGATGAGTATTCAAACAGCCAAGTCCAAAAATTTGGGATAAATGATTTGTTGTTGATGTTGTATCAGAAAAGGTGACCTGTGCTTAGCACAAAATATAAACATTAATTCTCAAGCAATGCAAGCTAGAGAGAAACAAATGAAAAATATAACCAACCTGTAAAACTCCCGTATTGCAGATATGGATTTTTCTCGTAAACTCTCTTCAGATAGCTGCATTGTTTCTGAAGGTGCAGGAAGAATTCCACTAGACACATGTATTCTCCCTTGGATGGTAGTTGCAGCAGATCTGTCAGCCACATTATCTGCAAAGTGTGGATCTCTGCTACCAATAGAAGAACTACGGCCATACGGGCTTGTCTGGTCGTATTGTGCAGTTGAAAACTTATCCTGCGTATATCTTTGCATGCTATCTTCTCTTGACATAAAATTGTGACTATTACCACCTGATGCCAACCTACGAGGATCTCCAAGATTTGGAGGAATGTCGGCTGAGGGAGCATTTGACATTAGTGGCTGTCCTCTGATGGACATCCCCCTAGCAAGACCACCTTGGGGGCCAAGGGTAATGGAATCATCTATGGACCTTTGAGGGAGGGGAGTTGACAGCACCCTACTCTCAAATTGGTGTCTATCATCCATTCGAACACCTTGAGCAGCATGCCCACGAACCTGGGCTGGCATACCACGAATACTACTTACCTGCTGAGAGGAAGGTAATACACTGGAACTGCGAGAACTATAGTCGACAGATGGTCCACGTCTTGGTGCAGAACTGATAACAGGACCACGGGCTAATCTACTCGTCTGAGCTTGTCGTTCTTGAGCTGCATCCCTGTGTACCTCATCAATCTTTTTTGGCCCTTCAATTTTCCTTCTCTGTTGCCACTTGTTCTTTCTAAGATCAATTGCATCCCTCAGCAAAAATCTAACTCGAGAAGATAGCTTCTGGTTGGTCGAGAGCTTCAACATCCTGTCAAAATACGCATCCATATTTACCTTAGCCTTTGAATGATCTATCATCTCCCCAATTGTACTCATCAACTTACATAAAGCTTCAACATCTTCCTCGTCAGGATTCTCATATTCTCCCAACAACTTCTTGATGCATTCATGCATAATCCTCTCTGTTAACATCTTCTTTTTATACAGTTCTCCAATCAATCGAATATTTCCAAGCATGCGTCTTCGTGCCTGAGTTCTTTTCTCCTCCCTTTGCGCTTCAGTTTGTTTTATTTCACCTTCCTCTTCAGCTCTGTTAGCTTCAGCTTCCTCTCTTTCACCTCTTTCAAACTCTTCTTGGCACTTGTTCAATAGCAACCTTCTAAAGGTTATCTTTTCATTGTCCTCATTGAAATCAGGTAGCTCATTAGAAAGATGAGCACAGAAATTTGCATACATTTCACAGAAGGTTGGTTCCGTCAAAGCTTTGTCAAAAATCTGTGAGATGACCCCAATGAGAGTAACTGTGTTGTCAATGTTTACCTCCTTAACTTGCAAAAAGAGTTTATCAAAATTCTGAGGAGTCAATTTGTTAAGTATAGCTTTCAATTGTCTCTGCTTTGCCTCTTCTATGTCAGACACCTTGCCCACTTCATACTTGTTTGTAGCCTTGTGCATTATTTGTGAAGTTGAATGAGGCGAAGGTATTAGACCTCTTTGGACACCGGTAGCACGCTGCCACCTGTCTGCATCAGAATTGCTCCGAGGCATGCCCCCCTGAGATGGCATAGATTGCATGGGCCCAGAGAGAATTCCACCAGGGAAGTGAATGGATTGACCACGTGGGTTTCTGAGAACTCCATGATTGACTCCTTGTCCTGGCCGAAAACTTACATTAGCAGCTCCATAACCCATATCCAGTCGAATGTCGCGTCCAGGACCAAAGGAAGAGGCTTTGGCCCACCTGTCATCATCTGGAACTCCAGCCATACGACGGTCCATCCGAGAAGCCCCTGGAGACCTATCTGTTATTCTTCCAGGACTTGGATATGAATCACGATCAAATAAATGTGTTGTGCCTACTGGACTGCCCATCAATGCATCTGCTATATCAGACCCTATCTCGAAGCCAACAGGAAGCTCGGTACACTGCTTAACGAAGGTTAATAGAAAATCTCTGGAGTACCTCTTTTTGTTTGTAGCTTCATTTCCATGAACGGGATCCCCCTCCTCTGATCTCAATTTTGGTGTGGAGATATCAGCTGCATCTTCCCAATCATCAATTTCTGTTTTAATTTGTTCATCTTCCTCACCTGCAACAGCATTCTTATCAGGCACGTCCGCCTGCACATCTGCTGTATTAACTGTCGAGGAACTATCTACATTTTCGAAGGAATCAACAATTTCATGCTTTTCCTCTGGACCCTTGTATGCATTATAAAGGTCAGAGGTCCCTGCAGCATCTGCCTTGGAATAAATTTCCTTTTTTTTCTTCTTCTTTACAGCGTTGGTCCTCCCTCTAGCAGGCTCTGAAGTAAGCTTGTCCTTTGGCCCAGAAAGCATAACGGTACCTGCACCCTCACTAGACAGCTGTGTGACTTGGTCTTCATATTTTTGCTTCGTGTCAAAGGGAACTGTAGCTAGGACAGGTACTGATTCTACAGGTGAAGTAAGAGGATCACTCAAAGCAACATCATGACTGTTATTTCTTTCACATTTAGTTGTACCAGCATCTTTTATATCAGAAGATGCAACAGAAGGAACATCTGACTCCTCAGATTTACCATTGACCTTTAACATACAGTCTACTGCTTCTTTATTGGTTTGAATCTGTGCCTTTTCAACATCGAGCACCTCACAAACATTTGCTTTTTCAGAAGTTTTTGCTCTGACATCTTCCTGTTTTACCGACAAAACTGAATTTACAGCTTCAGAACTTCCTACCACTGTTGAAAACAGATGAGATCCAGAACTAGTACGATCGTGTGAGAAATCAATAGGGGCTTCAGCTGTTTTGTCTTCTGTCACTATTAAAATTTTGTCCTTTAATGCATTGTCTACTGATACTGGTTCATTTAGAGAAGTGGAATCAGAAATGCGGGATACAGATCGCGCTTCCTTTTCCAATGTAACTTCTGCAACTGCAAATGCTGGTATTTCTTTCACCTCAAATGCCTCTGATGCTTGGCATTCAACAGAACTTGCATGCTCTTCATTCGAAGAAGGCAGCTTAGCTGCAGCAGTAGGAGAATCAGACCCAAAAAGGGAGTGGGATGTCTCAGAAAATCTGCGCACTTCCTGAGCACTTACATTTGACCTATCCTCAATTACTTTTGAGGATGATATTGCGAAATCTGCAACATTTGGTGCAGTTGTCTGCAATAATTCAATCAAATTCAAAATATTAAATAGGGTAAGTGCGGAGACAGACACACACACGCACAAGGAAAGAAGGATGATGCACCTGAGTATGTTGCTGGGTATGGCTAGCGTCCTTCTTAGTTGTCTTTTTATCCTCCAAGGAATCTGATGTTTGAATAGATTCTCGCTTACTCCCTTCGGTTGCTGACCCAATGGGGATAGAATCCACAACTGAAGTGACAATAGTTGATGTTCCAGGTTGTATTCTCTCTGTTGGAGGTGCAGAAGTTGCCACAGTCAAGTCTGTAACTAATAAAGAAGCATTTCCTTGTGGTTCAGCAGATTTAGAATCCTCCCTAACACTTCTCAGAACAGTTTCATCATCCTTATTCTGAGGGGAAACATTAGCATGTCCTTGTGGCTTTAGTAACTTTGGTGCGTCTACATTGCTTCTGGGCATGCTAATTATTACAGAAGGTGCACCAGTTTTTTGCAAAGATGATGTAACAGCTGGTTTTATCGTCACCTGGACTGGAGCAGATATGGCAGGAACTGGTGGGACTTCCAAGTTGGCTGCCTCAGAAACACCATGGAAGGTAGGTGGCGGCCTAAGGAATGACATAGTTTGCCCACTTTGGGCAATAGGGTAGCTAAATCTTGGACCCTGTGCACCCGTAGTCATCTGGGTAGTTGTCAGAGGATGAGAATTAGGCGCAGAGAAAAACGGGGAATAAGAGCTTGGTTGCAATGGCGGATAGTAGCTCATCTGATGAGAGGGATCAAAAGTTTGGATAGGCTGAGAATGTGCAGTCACACTAGAAAGTGGCCTTTGACTGGAAACACCACCATCTACATGTGAATCAGTCCTTTTATCAAGCCTCAACTCCTCATGAGTATCTGGATGTGTTATTTTCACTGTAGTCTTGCGTGGACCTCCAAAATTTCCAGGCTGTTGTGTAAATTGTGGAGATATCCCAAACCCCATGTTGCTCAACTGAGATGGCAATTGGTGACCCATTTGAGGTGCAAATCCCATGCTCTGTCCCTGATGCATCAGGGCCTGTTGTTGCAATGGATGCGACTGAAAGTTATGGACAAACATCTGTTGTGGAACTTGGGGACCATTGATCATTGGCATTGCCATTGTCATTTGCAGTGAATTGGCTGTGACACCCTGCGATTGCATTTGTGGGCTGGGGCCACCAAATTGCATGGAAATTTGTGGTTGCTGAAATGGCATGTGCACTTGCATAGCACCTATTGGAAGAACAGATTGCTTTGGTGGTAGAGAGGTGGGAATTGATGATATAGGTACATGCATATCCCTTTTTGTCTGGGTTGGAGGATGAAACTCCCCAGTATTTGATTTATTATGGCTACCTACATCCTTCCTAGTTTGTTGTTGTTGTTGCTGCTGCTGCTGCTGCTGTTTTGGAGCAGAGGGAATGGGCGTCGTCGGCATGGCCTTAAATGAATCATGGCGAGCCTGAATGATGAAGACAATCTCAATATACTAAGTTAAAAGAACTAAAATGATATTAAATTCGTGTAACAACAACTTTCAAGAATATATTTGAAGTGTAGGCATTTCCATTGAGTATAGACCATGTGGAAAAGTCTATGTACTACAATTTATTCAAAACAGTTGAAATTAACAAAAAAAGCATAGTACAGACCTCATTTATACTTGAGAACTTAATGAAAACAAGTATAACATAAATGTGTATGCAAGGTGAATTGAAGTTCTTAAACACCTAGAAAGGGTTTGCATGTATGTATCCGTATCATGTTCGTACCCAAACGTGTATTTGTATCGTGTCTACAACCGTGCAACATAGGTGATTATCACCACCCCCAAGTTTTCGGTAAAAATGAAGTATATGTAGTTTTCAATTTTTTTCCAGATATTATATAATCTGACCCCTATCTATTATCATTGTTAGAGGCCAGGTCAACTGGTTAAGTAGTTAAGACTATATTTTGTAGTTCTTGAGTTTGGGTCCTCTCACATACATTTGATTTAGAATTTTTATCAAGCCCCCACTCATTTTTTTTTCTTTTGAGTCCCTGGATCCACCCCTGGCTAACTAGTAACTACATGTTGTACCTATTTGAAAATGACTATATTCAATATTATCCACATTGTGTCCAAGCTTTTTAAGGTGGCACGAGGTAGTGAAGCCCCAAAAGGCCAAGACGGGGTCTCAAGGCAGTGAGACAGGGACCTCAATACTAAAGTTTTTGGGTGTGTAATAGGTAGGTTAAGACAAACATATTTGGACTTTGTGTCGTGTGTGACCTTGTACCGGTGTAGTCTTTTATTTCTACTGGATTTAATCCTTTGGAGTTTGTTTGTTACCTTAATACCTCATGTTGTTTCTATCATATTGATAATACTAAGATATACCGAACCCGGTCCAAAAATATAGCAAATATCAAGTTTGTCAATTGTCACATAGATTTGTTTGAAAAGTTAAGGTTTATCAAACTTTAGATAAACAAGACTAAACAATATATCATAAAATATGTATTGCATGTGAAAGCCATCTAAATTGTTGTCAACGAAGTAAAACATCAACAAATACTTTGAATTAAATGATAGTTTTATATGTATTACTTGAATCTGAAACCGGCCCCAAATAAATCTGATTAGAAGCAAAGGAATTTAGCCTGAACCTGAATCCAAACCCGAAATGCTTATAAGGGTCAGGTTTGGATCTTACATAAACCCGACCAAGACCCAATCTACTGACAACCTTAGCATTAGGGTTGGAGGGGATTTTTTGTTGGTCTTGGTTGTTGCCTGGAGAAGAGTTGGACTTTCGGAAACTGGAACTATGAAGCAAGGTTCTAAATGGCGGTAGGCGGGTGTGCGGCGGAGAGTCCACCTACCACCTAGGCCGCCTAGGCGGTTGATACATTTTGGACAATTTTTACTATTTTACCACTGTTTTTTTTTTTTTGCATAATATGCCTATTTTAAGGGTGTTCCACGCATAACTAAGTTGTAGAACGAAGATTTATGAAGTTTTAGTTTTGTAAAAGTGAACCATAATAATGCTTTCAAAACCTTTTGGCCAAAACATGTTGTTAGGTATTGTTCCCGTCTAGGCGCCCACCTATATCGCCTCACCTCCGCCTACGCCACCAAACCTCCATTGGCCACCTACTCCACCGCCTACCGCCTAGGCGCCGCCTGGACGGCCACCTCAACCGCCATTTAGAATACTATGAAGACATTAACGTAACATTTGGTGTACGGTGTACTTTGTGTACTTTAATGGATACTCTTTCAACCATTTCATAATGATAATCATTATTGCACTTGCATCATATTAAGAAGTGTCAAGTCTGCTACTATAGTCTAATGATGCAATATGAATCATGATGGTAAATGATATTCATTAAATAATAAATGATCTATGTAAAGAGCGTTTTTATTTAAGTCAATAAATAATTGTAAACGAATATCAATTTGGTCTATGTTAAGTTGAGTTACTTTATAGAGCAATTTATTTGCTAACAAATATCCAAGGAAATACCTTGGTTCATAATTTTATTTTAATAAGTATGGTGTTTAAAGTGAACATGCCATAAGGAGGTTGTTGCGGACCAAGGCAGGTACCTCTTGACCAACCCGCTTAATTCCTAGTTGATTAGGTGCTAGCATGGCATAGGCGCCTCGGCGGCTGCCTAAGGCAAAGAGCAAGACGCATATTATTTAAAAGTTTTGTCCTATCCGTAGGGACAGAATCAAGGAGAGGCACTTGCCCAAAATAAATAAACCATGTAATTATTCTTCTAATAACAATCTTACCAGTTTTGTCTAGAAAACATCTCCTATCCACCACCAATCTCCCTCCACATCTTTTGAAATAACATAATCCCATTTAACAAATCTTAAAATTTTAAATTGTTTTTGTTTCTTCTGCAAATAAAATAATATAGGGGTTTTTACTCTCTAAGAAATTGTTTTACCAATGATTTGTTCCTCCTCTCCCTCATCACCAACTTGTAAAATTACTTATAATATCGGGATAACATAGGCAAAAATTTAATGACTTCTATTATGGATAAATTGTTTGATATGCAAAAGTGTGGCATTATTTGCTAGAATTATTTAAAACCATGATAATCAATTTTTTAAAAGTGTTTTTGGTTGTATTCTTTAGGAGATCTGCAGTTTCGCAAATGGAGTACGACAATTTTTTTTGTATTATTACTTTGAACTTCGAGTATTTGTTATTAGTTACATAAAAAGGTTGTTCCATCTTGGCCTATATCCATACTTGTGGCCTTATTCGTGTTCACCAACTTGTATAATTACTTATAAAATCGGGATAACATAGGCAAAATTTTAATATGACTTCTATTATAGATAAATTGTTTGATATGCAACAGTGTGGCATTCAAATTTGCTAGACTTATGTAAAACCATGATGATCAAATTTTTAAGTGTTTTTGGTTGTATTCTTTAGGAGATCTGCAGCTTCGCAAATGGAGTACGACAATTTTTATTGTATTATTACTTTGAACTTGGAGTATTTGTTATTAGTTACAAAAAAAAATTGTTCCATCTTGCCACTATCCATAATTGTGGCCTTATTCGTGCACATAGACTGATGATGAGGAGTATTAGAAGCTCTAGCAAAATAAATGAGTATCAAATTACCATCGCACACACCGACGCACCATCATCAAAGGTCAAAGAAGTAAACCTTTCCACTTATGAAAAATGAAATTTTCATTATTAATGAAAAACATAGCTAATGGAAATGTGTAGCATACAGAAAAAAAAGTTAGTGGACAAGGGAACAAATTTTAGTATATATTAAGAAAATTGGACAAATTTGATGAGGTTGAACGAAAAAGAGGCCTTTGAAACGACATAAAGGACTATGAGTAATAGATAAAGCTAGAGTTGTGTGGATGAAGACGTGATTCTACAGTGCTGTGTGATAGATGCCTTGACAATAAACTAAATTGTGCCTTTGCAGTTCAATTTCTTTGCCACATTAGAGGGACAAGAAAAAAAAATTGAAGAATACAAGTACGCTAAGATGCACAAAGAGGAAGGACCATAAAATGAATAACCAAAAGAATCTACCAAAAGATGATACATTCTAATGCAATAAGGAGCTAATGAAGCATCTTGATTGCAATGTCATACTTGATGCAAAACCAATTCAAATGCGACAGCAAATCCAGCCAAGCGTTGCAGGGGTGACAACAACGAAGCCTTCATCCCAAATTGACAGGATTGGCTACATGAATCTTCTTCTTCAATTTCAATGTTCCTTCTGGTCTACTCTGCGCCTTAGCAACTCCTTGAAATAATTAACACATTTCTCCTCCTAATGTGGTACATATATCACTCTCCACTCTCACATTTCACAAAAAAGGAAGAACCCGAACGATTTACACATCTTATACTCACAAAAAATTGCATGAATAAGACATGGGGCCATATTGTAGGATTCAGCCAAGCTGGCGTGTACCCAAGACACAACAATTACATGTTATGGAAGCACCATATTAATCTGAATCCAACTTGATCCAAGCATCTATTGACCCTAAAAGATAAATCTAATTCAAAGCCGTACACCAAATCTGATATCCTCATCCGACTAGGATGTCCATAAGATATGGGCACATAGATACCAATTACACCCTGGCCCACATGAATTAATTGTGGGAAAGAACATGGTATAGATCGATGTGACATTGCAAATAAAAATAAAAAATATAAACCTTAACAGGGATGATAGGTACAGAAAATTTCATTACGCCGACACCATATAGTGGGCTTGAGGGTTGATGACTATGGCTCAGGCTATACAAATCAATTGAAAACAACATGTGTGATCATGTATAGCATTTTGGTGCACCATGCAAAAAAGAACCAATCATAAACAAGCATATCACCCCAAGTACATCCGAAAAGAAATAACACAAGATAGAATATATCCAGGCAAATATGAACCAACCTGTGCCTGTTTATGCTCATCTAAATTTGGTGGGGCAGAGCTTGTCCGAGCAGGAATCTGCAAATTGCACATTATCAGGAGACAAGGTGAAGGGATAGAGTCCTTCACTTTGGAAGTAAGGGAAAAAGAAGGGAATACTGTACATATTATTACCGGCATTCCATTCACAAGCCCTGGACTAATAGACCCAAATTGAAGATTAAATGTCTTTGAGGCATCCCCTGAACAAAACATCACAGCTGAACAATGAGAACAGATTCTATGTTGCAAGGGACATGAATACAACACGATGCACGCAAATGACACGGTATTTTGGTGTGTCCTAGTGTATTTTTGAGCGTCGGTGTTGTATCTAATATTTGGCAGACACGATGTTACCGGTGTTCTAAATGACGGTTGAGGCGGCCGCCTAGGCAGTCAACGGCCGCTCTCCGCACCGCTTTTGCGGTTGGCGGTGGAGTAGGCGATTGGCGGCGGCGTGGGGGGGGGGGGGGGGGGGGGGGGGAGGGGAGGTGGCATAGGCGGGGCGAGGCGGGCCGAAAAAGCAATCAGTTTATAAAAACTGAAGGAAGAGGAAACGTTACAACAGAAGTCACGTTTGTATCTCTCAATTCCAAATAAAAAAAAAATCTCTATTTCCAAATTAAAAAAACTGAAGGAGAGAAAAGTTACCTTTGCCAGTCATGAGCCCTCACAACTGACCGGTGACGACGGCCGATGGCAATGCGATGTAGCGGCGAGGGTCACCGGTGCAGGTACAAGTACTCTCTCTCCCCTCCATTCCTCTCTGAATTTTTTTTGGGGCTTTTTTTTTTCTTTGGGGCTATTTTTTCTTTGGGGCTCAATCGGTCAGTCTCTATAGTCTATATAATCTATATAAGAGAATGACAGTTGTCTTTTTTAATAAACTAATAGAAAATAGTGACTAATGAGATCAATTACATTTTACTGGGAGTCCCAATAAAATAAATTGATTATCACTGCTGAAACAAGAAGTATGGCAGTTGCTAAGAGCATCTCCAACCCTATTGTCTTGTTAAGTGTTGTGAGTCTTAGGTGGCTCCTATGTGGCATGAGCCACAAGACAATGTCTTGTTTATGTGGCAAAATTATATCTCAAAAGACAATGAGATAGAAAAACTCTCTCCAATGCTAAAGTATTGAGAAGACAATAAAAAGTATTTTTTCCAACTTCCAAGGCAACTTCTCCACTTCTTCAACTTTTTTAATAAATATTTCTATTCATAATTGATGATGTGGAGACAAAGTCATTGTGAAGTGCATTGTCTAGATCTAGACAACCAACTTCACATTGTCTTTGCCATGTCATTGCCATGTCATTGCCATGTCAACTCCACACTTTATTTCACATTTGCATTGGAGAAGTATTTTTGGAAAAAATGGTTGTCATTCCTATGTGGCAACCATTTTTTTCAAACTCACAATAGGGTTGGAGATGCTCTAAGACTAAACAAGAACTAGTATGACCACAGTATGATTAAATTTTATTGGGCGTCCCAATTTGGGACTCAATGACTTGGTCTCTTTTCAAAAGAAGAAAATTATTAATTTTAATTGTTACTTGTTAGTCTTTTGTAAATCAAGTTTATCAAATTTAAAATAGAAAAGAATGGGCAAAATATTGCAGGCGCCTAGACGGTAGGCGGACCCTTTCGGCCGTAAACCCGCCTATTGTCGTTTATAACCTTGGACGTGACACTGATTTTCGGACTGTTTATGCTTCCTGGGAGCATAATCACAAGATGTAGCTCACTTACAAACCTAATATACAAGTTCATATGAACCAACAGAAGTTCTTAGCGGCGAACAGCAGTAGTAAGAATGAAGCTAGGCAAAGCACTCAAACTCCATCACTATAAGAAACCATCTAAGTAAACCAACCTTTCAGTGGTGTAGATATTGCAGCAGATTCTGAAGCACCAGCACCAGGCTGCGAAGAAGAACTAGATGACGGAGCCGTTGGGACTACTCCCGAAGCCTTCTGCCCGGTCGCTTCGACCAGCCTGACACCCCCACCAGGCGCAGACTCCGGCGGTCCTGTAAAAGAACTCCAACAAACATCATTCTCACATTTCAAACCGGCCAAAAAAAAGTGAATAAAGATCGAATCTTTCGAGCGAGCAATTACCACGCGATGCCACCGGAACGTGGCTTCCATTCGGAGCGGCCGAACCGCCGCCGGTGTGCGTCACGGGCTGCTGTCCGCCCTGCCCATTGCCCGATTTCTTGAAACTACACAATCCAAAACCAAAAAAACCGTCGCTAAACAAGTAAAGATCGCAGCTTTTCAACTCAAAACCGATAAAAAATGGAGACTTTGACGGAGGAAAGGTCGAGTAGGGTTACCTCCGGTTTGCCAATGGGTTCGGAGGGGCCGCGCCGCCCCTCCCTCCGCCGCCGCTGCCGCTGCCGCCATAGAAGCCTCTGTTGGTGGATCGACCGGGTCTTCGCGGCTGGCCCTCGTTCTTGTCGAACCTGGATTGATTATGGGACATAAATCCGGAACCTAAAAAAGAAGAAAAATCAATCAAAAATGATCGATCCATCAATCCGCCGATCAAACCCTAGAAAAATCTGGGCTTTGGGACCGGGGAACCCACCTGGAGAAAGCTGAGTTCTGAGTTTGGGATGTAAATTAGGGTTTCCCTCTTCAGAAGAAAGGGAAACGATTGGGGAATCGATTGGCCGGAATCATGAGAGGGGGAGAGGAAGAGGAAGAGGAAGATGGAAGAGGAAAAGAGAGAAGTTTTGGTTACTGAAGGAGAATTTTATGTAAATAACAACTTGCCCTTGAAAGTCGGTCAAGAATGTAATTTCTTTTTCTAAACTAATAATTAGTTTTATTAATTTTAAGATTTTTTTTATAGTCAGTCCAAAACGTTCACATTAAAATTTTGGGTACGGCTATCTGTATCCCACCACATGTTAAGCACACCCAAAAATAATTTTTTTTCCTATTCTACCCCTCCCTTCCTCCGAACTGCTCCGCACACCCCACCCTCCTCCCGACCCCCTTCCTCCTCTTCCTCCCGCCGAGCCTCCTCCTCCTCCTCCCCCAATCCCGACCCCTCCTCCTCCGACCTTCGACCCCGACCTCCGAGGAGGAGGCTCCGACCCCGGAGGAGAAGGAGGGATCGGGAGGGGCGAGGAGGAGGAGGAGGATCGGCGAGAGGAGGAGGAGGGGAGGGGGAGGGGGGGGGGGGGGGGGGGGGGGGGGGGGGGGGCGGGAGGGGAGCGGGAGGAGGAGGCGGAGGGGAGAGCCCGAGGGGGGGGGGGGGGGGGTCGGGAGGGGAGCGGGAGGAGGAGGGGAAAGGTCGGCGGGAGGAGGGGAAGGGTCGGGTGGAGGAGGAGGAGGAGGAGGTGGAGGGTCGGGTGGAGGAGGAAGAGGAGGAGGAGGCTCGGCGGGAGGAGGAGGAGGAAGGGGGTTGGGAGGGGGGTGAAGTGTGCTGAGCAGTTCGGGGGAAGGGAGGGGTAGACTAGAAAAAAAAAATTATTTTTAGGGTGTGCTTAGCATGTGGTGGGGTGCGGATAGCCGCACCCTAAAATTTTCCATTGTGAAGTAGAATCAAAATGAGTTGAACACATATGATAGAGGAAATATTTTCTATTTTCTACTTTGGTCATTTATATTTGTTAGATTTTTTTTAAATGTCAATGGTGGTTTCTGAAGTTCTTTTTGGTCCTAATTATGGTGTTAATTTTTTGTATGTCAACATAATTGGAATGAAAAATTAGAGTTTTCCTCTTCGAAAGCAAGGAAAACGAGTGGGAAATCGATGTCATGAGGAGGGGGGGGGGGGGGGGGGGGGGGGGGGAGAGAGCGTGACAGAGAAGAGGAAGATGGAAGAGGAAAAGAAAGACACACACAGAGAGAGAGAGAGTAATTTTGGTTACTGAAGGACATTTTGAGGATTTTATGTAAATAACAAACTTGCCCTTGATAGTCGGTCAAATAGTTTATAATTTTTCTTCTAAACTAATAATTAGTTATGTTAATTTTAGGTCTTTTTTTCATAGTCAACCCAAGACCTCCACGTGAAGTTTTTCCATTATGAAATATAAATAAATTAGTTAAACACATGATAAAGGAAATATATTCTCTTTTCTACTTTGGTCATTTATATTGTTAGGTTTTCTTTAAATATCAATGGTGGATTCTGAAGTTCTTTTTGTCATGATTATGGTGTTAAATTTTTTTGTATGTCAACATGTAAAAGTGTTTTTGGGATGAAAATTAGGAGAAACGAGTGGGAAAATCGATGGACCGGAATCATGAGAGGGGGAGAGAGGAGGAGAAGCCTGATAAAGAAGAGGAAGAGAGAGAGAGAGAGAGAGAGAGAGAGAGAGAGAGTAGTTTTGGTTACCGAATGGCATTTTGAGAATTTTATGTAATAAAAACTTGTCCTTGAAAGTCGGTCAAATAGTTTGTAATTTTTTTTCTAAACTAATAATTAGTTATATTAATTTTAAGCCCTTTTTTTTCATAGTCAGCCCAAAACCTACACATGAAGTTTTTTCATTCTGAAATAGAACCGAAATGAGTTAAACACATATGATAAAGAAAATATATTCTCTTTTCTACTTTGGTCATTTATATTTGTTAGGTTTTTTAAAAATACCAATGGTAGATTCTGAAGTACTTTTTGTCCTGATTATGGTGTTAATTTTTTTGTATGTCAACATGTAAAAGTATTTTTGGGATGGAAATCAGGATTTTCCTCTTCAGAAGAAAGGAAAACGAGTGGAAAATCGATGGGCCGGAATACTGAGAGGAGGAGAGAGGGGGAGAGAGGAGGAGAGAGCGTGATAGAGAAGAGGAAGATGGATGAGGAAAAGGGAGAGAGAGAGAGAGAGAGAGAGAGAGAGAGTAGTTTTGCTTACTGAAGGGTATTTTGAGAATTTTATGTAAATGACAAACTTGCCCTTGAAAGTCGGTCAAATACTATGTAATTTTTTTAAAACTAATAATTAGTTTTATTAATTTTAAGGCTTTTTTTCATAGTAAGCCCAAAACCTCCACATGAAGTTTTTCCATTTTGGAATAGAATAGAAATGAGTTAAACACATATGATAAAGGAAATATTTTCTTTTTTTCTACTTTGTTCATTTATATTTGTTAGGTTTTCTTTAAATACATGGTGGATTCTGAAGTTCTTTTTGTCATGATTATCTTGTTAATTTTTGGGTATGTCAACATGTAAAAGTGTTTTGAAAATAACGCTTATTTAGAAATTTAATTGTTGGTGCAACACGATTGTACAATAATGTTTTCATTTTATGTTTTTCGGTCAATTGTATTATGAGAGCATTATCTTAATGAGTTAATCCTTTATACGTCACTCAAACTTACATTCCATATGGTCGAACGCCACAGCAACATTTTTGACATGTACGTCTCTAGCAGATGACTTTAAATTAGAACCAATGTGAAAAAAAAAATGGAGGGAGATGACGTTAGCTCGGATAACTCATCAACTTATTCCTCGAAATACTGATATAAATCGAAGCCATAGTATAATCTAAATGATATATATATATATATTAAACCAAAGTCGGTGGACGACTCCACTCGACCTTGGTCCGGAGGCCGTGGCCACCACCACCCAGCCACCTCTGTGGGAGGGAGGGCTCGAATCCGGCCCTTACCTCCGGTGCACGGTGGTGTTACCAGTACACCACGACTCGATGTGCTGTATCATGATATGGCTTACCCTTTTTTAGCTATTGATAAAGATTTTAGGACTTGTTAACAATAGATCAAGAGAAACATTCAGAGAAAAAGAAAATGAGATTGTATATTTCAAATCTTCTTGAAACTTTCAGATACAGTCTCGAGGTCTTTATCTTATTTTTGTCTACTTTCGCTTGTACGAGAGAATGTAAGGTCGACTGAATATTGTAAGAGTCATATATTTTAAATTGCATCCGACAAGCATGGGATTGGAAGTCATAGAATTATAAGAAAGTCACTATTTGTTGACTTTTTTTTTTTCTTTTGGTTACACTTTATTTGTTAGTAGGTGAGTACAAATAGCTACATAGCAAATCATTATTGTCGATTACAGAAAATCATACAACTATCAAGCAAAATGTAAATTACAACAACGAAAATATTCGGAATTGAAAGATTACAAGTTGCTTGAAAATGAACACTTTACAAAACTTGGAACAAAGTTACTACAACAAGAAACCGAAGAAGATAGCTTCTTGGGGTAATGACAATCACTGATTTTCAAACCAAAATTTGATCTTTTTCGTCGATCTGCTTCCAGGAACTAGCAACTTCAATGAGTCGACCTTCTGGAGCACTCACTTATCACCCTTCAGTAATTGAACATCAATTGGACAAAAAATTGTAGCTTTTCGTTGTTGCTAACTCTCCTCTAGTAGCATATATTCTCAAGTATCTCTTTAAAAGCAAATGACTAGGGAATATATAGGGGAGCCATGCCCCTAGCAATCAATACTACCCATAATGGACAATTAATTCGAGGAGTAACTCCCTATTAAGTGGACGGTTGCAACAATAATTCCACTGTTGGTGTTTTATTCTATGTGTTGTGTGTGTTCACAACATTCTATTGTTAAAAGATAGTCCCACATCGGAAAATCACACCAATATGTATCTCTATATATTACTTATGAAGGAATAGAGAGATGCACATGGGTTGAGGCCCAATGGAGGGTGCCATGTGGGGGGATTTTACATAGAGGTGAGAATAAGAAACCAACTTTTGGCCAAAATAAAAATAGATTGGAGCTAAGCCCCGAAGACTCGGACTCGGACTCGGGCTCGGGCTCGGACTTGGGCTTGGGCTTGGGCTAATGGGCTTTTGAGGCTTAATGTGGCTTTTTGATGGCACGAGCCTCTGCGCGGCCTGCGTGGCGTACGGGACGTACTGAGCGTACGGGTCGTACGGGTCGAGCGGGTCGAGCGGGTCGAGCGGGTCGAGTGGGCCGTTCAAATTATGTAACGTCCGCGGGTCTTGTGGGCTCAGATCCGAAAATGGCTCAGATCCAGAAAATCCGAATCTGGCATTAAACCAGGGCGTGCGTTCAGAATTTGAAAAGCCCATCTCGTGCCTATAATATCAGAAGCATCTCCTCTCTCTAAGGTTACAGAAAATAATCAGAGAATTTCCAGAGAGAGAGAGAAGTGCTGCTGCTATTCCGAGGAGTCGTCGACATTTTTGGCCAGCGTTCTAAAGTTCTCTTCGAACTTGCTGGTTCCTGGAGGCTTGTCCGTAAGGCGGATATAGCTTTGAGCGCCGGTGATCTTTTACCCCAGCAGGCTTTCTTCTTCCTCTGTTGCCTTCGAGAATACCGTCGCTTCTCTTTAGAAGTTATACGGTTCTGTTGCCTTCGAGAATACCGTCGCTTCTCTTTAGAAGTCATACGGTTCTGTTGCCTTCGAGAAATATTACGAAATCTTTTTAGATTCCCGTAATACAACATCACCTTCTTTAAGGTGTTGTTGCTGGAAACATTGTCTTTACAATAGTTTCTGAATTCGTGGTTTTCCATCGATTGTTCGCCAAGGGACTAACAATCTCAAAGCTATATCGAAAAGATGGATAACTCACGTGCATCGCTCGTCAATACCGACTTTAACAAGTTGGAGAAATTCGACGGCGAACATTTCCAAATCTGGAAACGGAAAGTAACCTTAAACATTCAACTCGTAGAAGTTGATCACGTGCTGAATGAGGAAGAACCAATCGTTCCAACAACCAGAACCACAGAAGTTATTGCAGCTGCTAAGTCCAAGCAGGCTAAATGGATTAGAGAAAACAGTATCTGTAAACTGTTGATTCTCAATAGCATGGAAGACTCTCTGGCAGAGTCCTATTTCAAGAAGAATTCTGCCAAAGAGATTTGGGACTCCTTGGGGAAATTGTACGAAGATGACGAGAATCGGTCCAAGATCTTCTTGGTTGAAAGATACCACAAGTGGACCTTCGAAGATGAGAAGGCTATGCTGCCCCAAGTAAAGGAGTTTCTGAAGCTGAGCCAAAAGTTGGATGACGAGAAGATGCCTCTTGTCGACAAGTTTGTCGTTGGAGGAATCGTCTCTAAACTTCCTGCGGGTTGGAGCAACTTCTATGCAAGGATGCACCGCAAGAAGCTGGACATATGTATGGAAGATCTCCTGCAAGAGATCCATGTTGAGGACGAGATGCGCTCTCAACAGAAGATGGATTCTCTGTCCAAACAACTGGCGAAAGCAAATCTGGTCCAAACCAGAGAGTACAAGGGGAAGCAGGCGGCTTCTCCTCACAAGAAGAAGAAGGACTTCACTAATCTGAAAGTGAAGAGTCCTTCATTCAAGAATCAGAAGTCCAAGTCCCATGTGACTTGTTACAAATGTGGCAAGAAGGGCCACTACAAAAGTGACTGCAAGGAACCAGAAAAAGGTGAGCCTAGTAAGGTTTCTTTGGTTACTAATCTGGTTGCAATGATAGCGCAGGTTACAAATATGGGGGTCGACTCGGACTGGTGGATAGACACTGGTGCGACATGTCATGTCTGCTCAGACAGGGAATGGTTCGACTCCTATGAGCCAACTTCCGAGAAAGTCATAATGGCAAACCAGGCACAAGCTGAAGTACTGGGGATCGGGACGGTGGAGCTGAAACTCACATCGGGGAACACTCTGACGCTTCAAGGAGTGAAGCATGTTCCTGCAATTGCTAAGAACCTGATCTCTGGGAGCCTGCTTTGTAACGCAGGCTTGAGGATGGACATCAATGCTGGCCAGATGGTGATGTCCAAGAAGGGTACATTCTTCGGAAAAGCTTTCCAGACTGAAGGAATGTACAAAATTCAGCTTGTTGTAACCCAAAAAAATGATATTAATGCTATTTCTACTTTGAACTATTCTTTTGGGTTGTGGCATAATAGGCTAGGACATGTTCATTGTAAAAGGATTAACAAGATGTCTAGCCTAGGACGTATCTCTAAGTGTGGGGGTAAGATAGAGAAATGTGAAGTGTGTGCTCAGACGAAGATCACAAGGAAACCCTTTCACAGGGTCCATCGAAGCACAGATCTTCTGGAGTTGGTTCACTCAGATATCTGTGATTTCAAGCAATTCTCTACAAAAGCCGGGATAAAGTATTTTATTACTTTCATCGATGACTTCTCAAAGTATGCTTTTGTCTACCTGCTCAAGTCTAAAGACGAAGCATTCGAGAAGTTCAAGGAGTTCAGGGCCGAGGCTGAACGGCAAACTGGACAACAACTTAAAAGGCTAAGGAGTGATCGAGGCGGGGAGTATCGGTCTCATGATTTCTCATCATTCTGTAAAGAACATGGAATCATAAATAAGACGACGGCTCCGTACTCTCCTCAATCCAACGGAGTAGCAGAAAGGAAGAACAGAACGTTGACAGAGATGATGAACTCTATGCTGTTGACTGCGGGTCTTCCAAAGAGCTTCTGGGGAGAAGCTGCATTAACGGCTACTTTCATTCTCAATAGAGTACCGTATGCAACTTTGGACATAACACCTCATGAACTCTGGTTCAAAGTCAGACCTAACTTGAATGTCATTCGAGTGTGGAGGTGTCTGGCTTACGTGAAGCTCCCAGATCTGAAGATTCAGAAGCTGGGGACTAGGACCACTAAGGCTATCTTCTTGGGTTATACCGAGAAGAGTGATGCTCGGAGATTCCTTGATATAGAATCAAATCATATCATTGAATCTCACGATGCTGAATATTTTGAAGACAAGTTTGCAAGGCACAAAAATATTGTTCTCGCGGATCTTCCAGAGAATGTTGAGAGTGCAAAGCAGACAGAAGTCCTTAAAGAACCAATAGTCCAAGAAGAAGCTATTGTCGAAGAGACACCAGTTGAACCAGAACTCGCTGAGCCGTCAACTAAGCGAGTAAGGAGGCCGAAAGACTTCGGAGATGACTTCGTCACTTATCATATGGAAGCAGATCCGCTTACCTATGATGAAGCGATGAAGACCAGAGATGTTGTATTCTGGAAGGAGGCGATAGACAATGAGATTGACTCAATCACCTCCAATAATACATGGGTGTTAGTTGACCTGCCAGAAGGAGCAAGACCCATCGGATGCAAATGGATCTTCAAGAAGAAGATGAAAGCAGATGGAACCATCGACAAATTCAAGGCCAGGCTAGTGGCCAAAGGGTTTGCTCAGAAACAGGGGATCGACTATTTTGATACTTATGCTCCAGTAGCTCGGATGACAACCATCAGATTGTTAATTGCTCTAGCAGCAATACACAAACTAGTGATACATCAGATGGATGTGAAAACGGCATTCCTTAATGGCGAGCTGACAGAAGAGATCTACATGCAACAACCAGAAGGTTTTGTCGTCAGAGGTCTGGAAGACAAAGTCTGCAAGTTGATGAAGTCTCTGTATGGTTTGAAACAAGCTCCCAAAATGTGGCATGAGAAGTTTGACAAAGTGATAAGGTCAAATGGCTACAAGGTCAGTGAAACAGACAAGTGTGTCTATACTAAGTTTGCTGAAGGAAGAGGAGTTATCGTTTGTCTATACGTTGACGACATGCTAATCCTAGGTACGGATTTAAGCTGTGTTACAGAGACAAAGAAATTTCTCTCGACCAAGTTCAGTATGAAGGACTTGGGGGATGCCGATGTTATCTTGGGGCTCAAGATCATCCGGACAGGCACGGGAATAGCACTGTCACAATCTCATTACATTGAGAAAATGCTCACTCGATACGGGTATCAAGATCTTCCTATAATTGATACACCGTACCAGAGTGATCAGAAGCTGGAGCCAAATTCGAGAGAAAGCGTCAAGCAATTGGAGTACGCCAGCGTCATCGGAAGCTTGATGTACGCTACTACTGCCACAAGGCCTGACATAGCTTTTACGGTGGGAATGCTGAGTCGGTTCACTAGCAACCCAGGCGTTGAACACTGGAATACTGTGAAGCGTGTTATGAGATATCTTAAAAAGACTCAGACATTTGCACTATACTACAGCGGAGATCCGTCAGTAGTGGAAGGCTTCAGTGATGCTAGCTGGTGTTCAGAGGTGGAGAGCGAGTATTCTACAGGTGGATTCATATTCGCCTTGGACGGAGCTGCTATATCGTAGAAATCGAAGAAGCAGACAATGTTATCTCGCTCCTCCATAGAATCTGAATTCTTTGCATTGGATGCTGCTGCAGATGAAGCAGAGTGGCTTCGGGAGCTCATGTATGATCTTCCAGTGGTTGGAGCTCAGATACCGGCAATCCCGATATACTGTGACAACCAGGCGGCAGCAGCAGTAGCATCAAATGAACTCTTTAACGGGAAGAAGAGGACTGTGCGGTTAAAGCACAGAGCAGTGAACGATCTCATCAAATGAGGCGTCATTGCAGTGATCGATGTTCGGAGTCAGGAGAACCTGGCGGATCCGTTCACGAAAGGCCTCAAACGACAGCTGGTCGAGGACACAGCAAGGAAGATGGGTTTGAAGGCATTCTAATATTGTGTCATTATAATCCTATCAATAAATTTTATGTTATTGGTTCAAAGAGAAATCTACCAGATATCTAATTTTTGATTCAAGGGAGAACTATTGACTGGAAAAATATTAGTTAACAGTGGGTACTTGCTCTGCGGAACATGGAAGGGTTTCGAACCCAGAACCACTATTGTCTACTATGAATTTTCTACGGAAAATTGATCCTGTGGGAAGGATGGCATAATGCCTTAATGAGTTCTCAGACTGAGTGAAGGTCTGTTATGCTTTACAGGAAGCATGGTAGCACAGCACTACAAGGAGTATGACTCCATGCTATGTGTGGCGGTGACTCCACCATGAGGTTCTCGAAGGAGGTAAATCCTCGGCTATGTTAGCCAAGTCACAGCGGCGTAGCACCGCAAATAGGCAGTTGGCCTAATGCTGTATATTGAATTAAAGAGGGATGTAGTCAGCACTACAAAGAGGAGGTGTTCCTCATGTTATGGGTGGCACGACACCACAATGAGGTAAACCCGGCTAGGGATAAAGTCTCGGCCTTGCAAGCCATGTCGTAGCGGCGTAACACCGCACAGAAGCGTAAGGCTTCATGCTGGGTAGTTTGGCACTACAAAGGGGCTAGACCTCATGCTACGGGTAGTATGACACTACGATGAGCACTACCAAATTACAGCATTTTAGCGACGGCCATTTAGCGACGGAAATTTTCCGTCGCTATTACCGTCGGATCACCGACGGATTTGTGACGAAATACCGACGGAAAGCAGTGGACAATTTTTTTTATTTTTTTATGTCCATATCCGTCGCTACGCCGTCGATAGGTCGTCGGCCATGTAGAGACGGTTTTATATCCGTCGCTAGAACGTCGCATATTTTGGCGGAAAAGCCTAAAATATTGGCGCGAGATTTGACTGACGACTTAGCGACGGAATAATCCGTCGCTACTCTGGCGCGAGATTTACTGACGACTTAGCGACGGAATAATCCGTCGCTAAGCCGTCGCTAATTTTTGTACCCTAACTTAAATTGAACCGACGGGGGGGAAATTTTCATTCCCCCCCAAAACACTCTCTCTCTTCCCTCTCCCTCTCTCCGACGATCTCGCTCTCTCCGACCGGCGATCTCCCTCTCTCTCTCTAAGGTATGCTCTCTCTCCCCCCCTCTCTCTCTCTATCTCCCTCTCTCTCTCTCTCTCTTTTACGATTTGGGGGGTTGGGGGGCTGTCGTAGTAGTCGGAGAGGGTGTGGGGCAGGGGGGTTTCGGGTACGGGATGGGGTGGTCGGGGCAAGGGTGGAGTGGGGTGGTCGGGGGCAGGAGGGTCGGGGAGGGGGTCGGGCAGGGGTGGGGGGGTGGTCTGGGCAGGGGGGGTTCGGGTAGGGGGTGGGGTGGTCGGGGCAAGGGTGGGGTGGGAGAGGGGGCAGGGGGGGTCGGAGAGGGGGTCGGGCAGGGGTGGGGGGGTGGTCTGGGCAGGGGGGTGGGAGAGGGGGTCGGGCAGGGGTTGGGGGGGTCGGGGCAGGGGGGCAGGGGGGTGGAAGAGGGGGTCGGGCAGGGGTTGGGGGGGGTCGGGCAGGGGTTGGGGGGGTCGGGCAGGGGTTGGAGGGGTCGGTGCAGGGGGGGCGTAGGAGGGACTCTGGAGTCCCCGCGCAGGAGTCCTCCTCCTCCTCTCCCATAGACACACACACACACACGGACACACACGCACACACACACGGACACACACACAGACACACACACACACACGGACACACACACACAAACACACACACACGGACACACACACACACACACGGACACACACGGACACAGACACACGGATACACACACACTCAGACATATATATCATGGTTTAAAGTATCGGCCGATACCGATCCGATACGGCCGATACCGATCCGATACGGCCGATACCGATACGGTTTGGCTTGTTCCGATCCGATACCGACCGATACCAAGTATTGACCGATACCGACATTGGGGGTCTTTGTTTCGGTCAATTCGACAAAGAAAATTAAACAGAAAAGACAAATCAACAAGGGTTTAAAGCATAACAAGGTTGTAGAAGCATGTAAAAGAAGAAAATCACATCAATTGAAGAAAATCACATCTATTGTTTGTAAACCAATCGGTAAGGGTGACTACTATTTCATTTAATTTCAAAACTACTAAGAAATAACACTGAAAATACTTAAAATTATGCCTAAATGTATAAAATATATGTTTTTAAATGTAAATAATTTATTAATAATTATTTGTTCCCCGATACCAAAAAATCCGATACTCCGATCCGAAACCGCCGATACTACCGATATCGCCGATACCAATACTCATAGGAATAGTCCGATACCGATTCCGATACCGATACTTTGAACCTTGATATATATATATATATATATATATATATATATATATATATATATATATATATATATAGGCATAATTTTAAGTAATTTATTAATAATATATATATATATATATATATATATATATATATATATATATATATACACAGACACACGTCGTGAAGTCTAGTATATATATTTGATTAGCTAAGGTAGAAGTTTAGCCTAATTAAGGTTAGTTTTGACAGAGTTGACTTGGACTCCTAATTTGACCCAGAACTAGTCTAGTATACCATCTGCTCCTCCTTTCTTCCCTTCTTCTCATTCGACTATCTCGGCCTCCTATTCGGCCTACTATTCCGATATGCGTTTGATACGGTCTACCTAACCTATATACTGATACTAATCTGATACTCTCTGATATTAAGTACATCCGGCTTACTAGCTAGCGGATCCACCAGTTACATGATTATATACTAATTATGTTAGATTGTGATACTAAGTAGCCTCGTCGTAGGCCTAGCGTGTTATCCACAAGTTTAGTTTTTCTTACGATATGAGTATCGGTATCGGGCTATTAATTCTTATGTTTAGTTTGTCTTACGATACAGATATTCACATCAAATCGAGCATGAATCGTTACTTTGTTGATCGTACATGGATGTACAAACGACAACACGAGAGCAGAATTGGTGTGAGTGACGATTTTCAGGCAGGTGTGGAAGTATTTCTTAAGTATGCCATGAGCAAAACTCAGTACATGGACGATAACAAAATCAAGTGTCCATGTGTTAATTGTCACAATAGACGTTTCGAAGAAGTGATGACTGTGAGAGATCATTTGACCCGTAAGGGTTTCGTACGTGATTACGGCCTGTGGTCATCGCAAGGTGAATTATATTCAGAAAGACAGGCTGCAGAAGCTGGTACTTATGCTTTTGATGATAATGCTGCAACGGATGTCCTCGAAGACGACGGATGCTCTGTGGATTATGGAGACATGCAGAACCTTGCACGAGATATGGTGTATGCTGCGGCAGGGCCTAATTTTGATCCGGAGGATCCTAATCCCGAGGCAAAGAAGTTCTATGATATGTTTAAGGACGCAGATACTCCTCTATATCCTGGTTGTGAGACTCATTCCGCACTGTCAGTGACGATGCGGTTGTTGAACATAAAGTCTGATTTTAACTTGCCACAAGCTTGCTATGATCGGATCACACAATTAACTAATGAGGTGTTACCAAAGGAATCAAAAGAGCTTCCAAGAAACTTCTACAAGTCAAAGATGATGGTCCGACAACTGGGACTGGGGTACGAGAAGATAGATTGCTGTCGCAACGGATGCATGTTGTATTACAAAGAGAATTGCGTATTAGAAAGTTGTTGGTTCTGTAATGCGGATCGTTACAAGACAGTACAGGGAAAAGGAAAGTCAACTAGAAAACGACGTCCTTACAAGTATATGCATTACTTGTCGATCACGAAGCGCTTACAGAGGATATATATGTCTCTGAATACAGCAGAACACATGACGTGGCACAGTGAAGATCGCATAAAGGACGAAGGAGAATTGTCACATCCTTCGGATGGGGAGGCGTGGAAATATTTTGATTTGTGTCATCCAGATTTTGCTGCAGAGCCTAGAAATGTACGCCTGGCGCTATGTTCTGATGGCTTTGCCCCTTTCGGACAGTCGGGATCTCAATACTCATGCTGGCCGGTCATTCTTACCCCTTACAATCTGCCACCATGGATGTGTATGAAGACTCCTTATATGTTCTTGATAGCTATCATACCCGGTCCCAAAAATTCGACAAAGAACATCGATATATATTTACAGCCGTTGGTGGATGAGCTGAAACAGTTGTGGGAGATCGGCGTCACGACCTATGATATTTCCAGAAAACAAAACTTTCAGATGAGAGCTTCACTCATGTGGACAATCAATGATTTTCCAGTATACGGTATGCTGTCGGGATGGAGTACGCACGGCAACATGTCTTGTCCGATATGTATGGAAAATAGTAAGGCATTCCGCCTTAGACATGGAGGAAAAACTTCTTTCTTTGACTGTCACCGTCAATTTCTGCCAACGAGACATCCTTGGCGAAAGAACAAGGACGCGTTCAGATATGGAAAACAAGAATTTTCTGAACCTCCTGCCAGATTGTCGGGATACGATATTTGGGAAGATGTAAAGGAATTGCCCACCGCAATGGAAGATCCATCGAACAATCGTGTCGAGGGGTTCGGACAAAGCCATAACTGGACCAAACGGAGTATCTTCTGGGACTTGCCTTATTGGAAAGATAATCTTATTAGGCATAATCTTGATGTCATGCATATCGAAAAGAATGTGTTCGATAATGTCTTCAATACCGTTATGGATATTAAAGGAAAGACGAAGGACAATCCAAAAGCAAGACAAGACATGGCCGAGATATGCAAACGTCATAATCTAAACTTGATACAAAGGGGAGCTGGTGGACAAGTAACTAAGCCGATAGCGCCATACGCATTGAGCAAGGAAGATAGATTAATAATCTGCAAGTGGATATCTACTTTAAGATTTCCCGACGGCTATGTGTCGAATTTGTCTAGATGCGTTGATCTCAATGAACGCAAGCTAACAGGAATGAAGAGTCACGACTGCCACGTGTTTATGGAAAGATTACTGCCCATTGCGTTGAGAGAGTTGTTGCCTTCTGCTGTATGGGTTCCGTTGGCCGAGCTGTCTACATTCTTCAGGGATATCTGTTCAACTAAGCTCACGGTGCAACATATGATACAACTTAAGGAGAAGATTGTCTTAACAATTTGCAAGTTAGAGAAAATATTTCCACCGGGTTTCTTCGACAGTATGGAGCATCTACCGATTCATCTAGCATACGAAGCCCGTGTCGGTGCATCTGTTCATTATCGATGGATGTACCCCTTTGAAAGGTAAATAAAAATCGATATAATTTAAGTGAATTTTACAATTCATTGTTAATTCTTAAGATAATTTGTCTCTCTAGGTATCTACATCATCTAAAGAAGAAAGTTGGCAACAAGGCTCATATAGAGGCTTCGATATGCGAAGCATATCTTATCGAGGAGGTGTCAAACTTTTGCTCCATTTATTTCGATACTCATGTTGAGACAAATCGAAATAGACCTCAAAGGAATGACGAAGACGTTGAGGAAGGAGGTATATTCAATTTAAGGGGCAAGCCTATTGGGGCTAGTAAGAAACGGTGGTTGAGTGACGATGAGTATGATGCCGCTCACAGATATGTCTTGTTAAATTGTGACATACAAGAAGTGAGAGATTTGGAGAAGTAAGTGACTACACCTCGTTATAATCTCTAATTTGGTGAGGTAAGTGACTACACTAATTTTTATTCTCTCTAACAGTGTATTTAAAGATGAAGTCAAAATAAAGACACCCGATATTACCGATGAGGGACTTCAAAGAGAGGTTGATTTTACCTTTCCGTCATGGTTTCGAGATTACGTAAGTAACTGAGATAATATGTTATGCGGCTACCATTTAAATATATATATACAACTAAAACATTTAAAGTTTACAGGTTTTATTAGCTGAACCAAGTACACTCACAAATGAGAGCATTCGTTATTTGTCATTGGGACCGAAGAAGCATGCAAAGACTTGGCCCGGCTATGTCGTTAATGGCTTCAAGTTTAAGACAACTCAACATCCTATAAATGCCGAATTTCTCAATGACGGCTTCAGTACGAAGGATTCTGGTGTTTGCATAAGAGGCACAATCTATGACGACGAGCCGGACTTTGACTATTATGGAGTGCTTCGGGATATTGTAGAATTACAATATAGTGCCCCATTTGATATGCATATTGTTATGTTCAAATGTGAGTGGTTCGATACGACACCAAATATCGGTTAGAGAATCGATAAACAATTTGGATTCGTCGATATAAATCATCGCAGGAGGTATAGAGGGTCCGACACGTTTGCGATAGCAAGTCAGGCTGTTCAAGTCTATTATACAAGCTACCCAAGGCGTCGTAGAGATCGCTTTGACTGGTGGGCAGTATGCAAGATTAAATCTAGAAATACATTCAACGTTGGAGACCCAGCATACCAAGAGGACCAGATCGAAAAGCTCCAATACTTGGGACAACAGTCTTGTGACATGGATGTTGAATTAGAGGTTGATATACCTCTTGCTGATGAAAATAGAGGGGAGGAAGAGGTTGATATACAAGACTTAGATGTCAACCAGGGGAGAAAGAGGCATCTTGTCCCAAGTATTGAGACTGAAGAAGAAGAAGAAGAAGAAGAAGAAGAAGAAGAACTTTATGAGGATGAGGATGAGGATACAGATGAATTCGACGATGAGGATGATGATGATGATGAGGCCGAGGCCGAGGAAGAGGACGATGACGATGATTAAATATCGCTATATTTCAGTTGTATCTTGAAGCACCCAATATCTAGTCTCGAATCCTAAATTACCCTATTACATTTGGATTTACAATTACAAGTCTAGTGGAACACAAGATGCCCTTTCATCAAAAGTTACAAGAATTGTACTTTGTTGTATTGGTGCGTGATTTTATCAGATTTTGTGTATCTAGCTTTTATTCGTACTTCACTTCTGATTGTAATATTTATTTCAGTTTGGGATATTTGCGTATTATTGTATGAGTTTCTTTTTGCAGATGGCACTCCTAGGCCTACTCGTCTGGGCGGCACTCATCGCCCTGCTGCTGGTATGGATATGTTTAGTTTTATATTCATTTATAAATCTATGTTGTCGGTATTTTGTTTATGTGTTCTATTTACAGGGCATGGTTGCGAGCACCCGTACTGGTGGTGCTGGCCGTGGTCGTGGCGGTGGCGGCGGCGGCGGCGGTGGTGGTGGTGGTGGTGGTCGTGGGCGTGGGCGTGGTGGTAGCGGTCGTGGTCGCCAGCCGCATTCCCCGGATGTGACCTCCGATCCCGACTTGGAGAGCCCGGACACAGGCTCTTCCCGCCGTCATTCTTCCTCGGTGCTACCGACATCGTCGTCGAGGCCTGTGACTCCATCCGCTAGCGGATCCGTTCCGCCACCGGATGTACCAGCGGATGCAGCAGCAGATGCAGCAGGGGGCCCAGCAGTTACTGCAGGGTGGGCCTCGGAGTACCCCGGGATTCAGTTTCATCCTGTTACCGGGGAGTACGTGCGCGGACCCGCGGATCCCCCGACGCCACCAGAGAGGCTGGTGGGCGAGTTCCGACGAGAGCTATAGCCCGCTGGTGAATCGTAAGTAAATTTAAGTTAATTTATTAAATTTGTTTCATTTATTCAAGTTAATAATCCAGTCGTTGCTTCTTTATAGGTTTTTCCCGTGGGATGCTGCCCGGATTCTAGGGCGCATTATCCGGAATAACTACCATGGCCCCTACCTCAATTTTTCTGAGGTGCCTCAGGACATGAAGTACGTCTGGCTCGACGAGATGAGGGTATAAATCCGTCGGTGAATTATTAATTATTCTTTAAATCATTAAATTTTTTATTACGTGATATTTGAATTTGTATGTCAGAGGACGTTCTGGTGGCCCCCCCATCGCGAGGAGGCGATCCGCAGGACCTACAAAGCCGCCGCCGGGAAGAAGATACGGGATGCGGTGTACGACCTTCGTACGGCGCATACGAGGAAGGACTGGATCCGGACGGAGTACTATGAGCAGATGTTGGAGAAGATGGATACTCCGCAGTTCAAGCTGAAATCGGAGAAAGCTAAGGCTAATCGACAGGTCGCGGGTCTGCATACGGGGGGATCAAGGCCCCACGCATTGACGCGTGCAGATTTGGTGAGATAGCGCAAATTCAAATTCATTCTATTATTTAATTTCGTACTGTTAATATACGAAGTTAATTAAATTCTACGTATGCAGGCCCAACGGGCGGTGAAGCAGGGGAAAGAGGCGGAGACGGTCACCGCTCACGATGTATTCGTGCATACGCACAAGAGGCGGAAGGACGGGAGCTTCGTCGACGCGAGGGCCGAGGAGACTGATGTAAGTACTTACGTTTATGAGATTTATGTTAGAAATATAATTATCGTTAAGTTAATTAGATAAACTTAGGATTCAGACTATAACTTAGGGAAACATAGGATTTAGATTATAACTTAGGAAAACTTATAGTATAAACACATTCATTGGATAGGCTGCGTATCGTGAGGCACTTAGTCGGCTTGAGATCGAGCCCCCTTTCGAGAATGTCGGCGAAACGACGCCCACCCAGACGCACTCTTCTATGGCCGCTCGCTACGACGACGTGTTCGTAGAATCCGTCGGCGGCGTTAGGAAAGGGCGCGTCTACGGCTTAGGTTCCATGGCGCCCTCGTTGCAGCCGTCCCCGAGATATCCACCGCCTCCGCCTCCCCCAGCGCCCCCGGTTGACGATGTGAGGGAGCAGCTTGCGACTCTGACCTCCGCGGTGTCAGATTTGCGGGCGATAGTGTTGGGGCGCTATCCGTCTGCTCCCGGTCCGTCTGCTCCCGATCCGTCTACTGCTGCTGCCGGTGCTTCGGATCGACCTGGTCCTTCTTCCCCCGGACGGCTTTCGTTTAACCGCTCTGCGGACGCCCGCATCGTATCGGATAACACCATCTTGACGCTCCTTGACATGATGTCGCCAGAGCAGCTACGCGCGCTTCCAGACCATGTCTTGTCCCAAGTGCCGGCACACACGGTGGAGGAGTACATACGCAAAGCGGATGCGGCGGCACGAGCACGAGACGATCCGACGGACGGGGTTTGATTTTGTTTATGTTGTTGGTTTTGTAGACATTTGGATACTGAGTATGTTCGGATATTTTTTTTATGTTTGGATAATTTAATGTTGGATATTGGTGTCGGATATGGATATTTTGCATATGGATATATGGTGTTGGATATTGGATACGTTGGATATTCGTGTTGGATATGGATATATGGTGTTGTATATGGATATTTTGCATGTTTGATATTGTGTTGGATGTGTTGTATAAACATGAAAGAGTCTGTTTGCAGTATTTTTTTTTCAAAAATTAGTAGTTAGCGACGGACTGGCGACCACTCAGCGACGGATAGTCCGTCGCTAACTGGAGAAACTGAGGTTAGCGACGGAGTGGCGACGTAAAATCCGTCGCTACCTGGAGCATTTCAATAAAGCGACGGATTTGCGACAGACGATCCGTCGACTTGATGCTGTTTGATGTCCAGAAATTTTAGCTTTCGCGACGGATTGGCGACTAACTTACGGCGGACTGGCGACCACTCAGCGACGGATAGTCCGTCGCTAACTGGAGAAACTGAGGTTAGCGACGGAGTGGCGACGGACTATCCGTCGCTACCTGGAGCATTTCAATAAAGCGACGGATTGGCGACGGACGATCCGTCGACCTGATGCTGTTTGATGTCCAGAAATTTTAGCTTTCGCGACGGATTGGCGACTAACTTACGGCGGACTGGCGACCACTCAGCGACGGATTATCCGTCGCTAACTGGAGAAACTGAGGTTAGCGACGGAGTGGCGACGTAAAATTCGTCGCTACCTGGAGCATTTCAATAAAGCGACGGATTGGCGACGGACGATCCGTCGAACTGATGCTGTTTGATGTCCATAAATTTTAGCATTAGCGACGGATTGGCGACTAACTTACGGCGGACTGGCGACAAAGTCCCGACGGACTATCCGTCGCTAACTGTAGGAATTTAATGTATCGACGGATTGGCGACGTAATATCCGTCGCTACCTGGTTAATTTTACATTGAGCGACGGTTTAGCGACGGAATGTCCGTCGGTAATTGGGTATCAGAAAATCTCTGATACGCTTTTGCCGACAAATTTACGACGGATTAGCGACGGATATTGGGTATCAGAAAATCAGTGATACGGTTTTGCCGACTGGTTAGCGACGGAGTTTTCCGTCGCTAACCCTATATCCTGATACATGTTTTGACGAAAGTTAGTCGGTAATCCGTCGCTATATATATTTAGATGCGCCGACGGTATTCCGTCGCTAAGTCGTCGCTGAGCGACGGAGTAGCGACGGATATGTTTTAGCGACGAGGTTATTCCCGACGGCTGTTTTACCAAAATATCCGTCGGTAATCCGTCGGTATTTATTTTTGGCGACGGATTACCGACGGATAAGGCCGTCGGTAAATCCATGTATTTTGGTAGTGGAGGTTCCCGGTGATTCGGGGTAAGGTCCTCGGCTTAAGGCCATGTCATAGCGGCGTAGCACCGCAAAGGAAGCGTTGGACGCTTCATGCTATGTCTCTTTAATAAAGAACTCACCTATAATGTATGGACAGAAAAATAGGCCGTTTCTTGAGGGTAAATTTGTAGACGCCCAAAATACATACATTGAAATCCAGGCTGGCACAAGGCCTTTAATGTGCAGCCAGAAGCACAGATAACTACATTATGTGAGTGGGAAAAATTACAGTTGTGGTACAGAATTCAAGGCGTAGTCCATTCTTGTATCATACTGTTGTTCAACCCATGCGGGAAGATTCAAGTCGTCAGCGACATCTATCCTAATGCATAATGGACAGTTGTTATGTGGAACGCTTAACTCATATATATAGAGATATGTGGGGGATTGTTGGTGTTTTATTCTATGTGTTGTGTGTGTTCACAACATTCTATTGTTAAAAGATAGTCCCACATCGGAAAATCACACCAATATGTATCTCTATATATTACTTATGAAGGAATAGAGAGATGCACATGGGTTGAGGCCCAATGGAGGGTGCCATGTGGGAGGATTTTACATAGAGGTGAGAATAAGAAACCAACTTTTGGCCAAAATAAAAATAGATTGGAGCTAAGCCCCGAAGGGGCTTAGCGACTCGGACTCGGACTCAGACTCGGACTCGGACTCGGGCTCGAACTTGGGCTTGGGCTAATGGGCTTTTGAGGCTTAATGTGGCTTTTTGATGGCACTTTGCACTTAGCACGACAGCTCGTCGCTAGGCGCATTGTGCGCTTTAGTTGCGCTCGTGCGCGAGCCTCTGCGCGGCCTGCGTGGCGTACGGGGCGTACTGAGCGTACGGGTCGTACGGGTCGAGCGGGTCGAGCGGGTCGAGTGGACCGTTCAAATTATGTAACGTCCGCGGGTCTTGTGGGCTCAGATCCGAAAATGGCTCAGATCCAGAAAATCCGAATCTGGCATTAAACCAGGACGTGCGTTCAGAATTTGAAAAGCCCATCTCGTGCCTATAATATCAGAAGCATCTCCTCTCTCTAAGGTTACAGAAAATAATCAGAGAATTTCCAGAGAGAGAGAGAAGTGCTGCTGCTATTCCGAGGAGTCATCGACATTTTTGGCCAGCGTTCTAAAGTTCTCTTCGAACTTGCTGGTTCCTGGAGGCTTGTCCGTAAGGCAGATATAGCTTTGAGCGCCGGTGATCTTTCACCCCAGCAGGCTTTCTTCTTCCTCTGTTGCCTTCGAGAATACCGTCGCTTCTCTTTAGAAGTTATACGGTTCTGTTGCCTTCGAGAATACCGTCGCTTCTCTTTAGAAGTCATACGGTTCTGTTGCCTTCGAGAAATATTATGAAATCTTTTTAGATTCCCGTAATACAACATCACCTTCTTTAAGGTGTTGTTGCTGGAAATATTGTCTTTACAATAGTTTCTGAATTCGTGGTTTTCCATCGATTGTTCGCCAAGGGACTAACATCCACTAAGTGGACAGTTACGAAGCTAAAATGCTCACTGAAGCACACTGAACGAGCCACGCTGGAGCAGCCTTTCCGCTGGAACCAAGGCCTAGCAAGAACATCCTCCACGTTGGAACCAAGGTCTAGCGGGAGCACTGGCCGCGCTGGAACGCTGGCATGTTGGACCACGTAGCTCCGTGCTGGAACATTAGACCACACAGCTCAATGCTGGAATGCTAGTCCTCTGGACCACGCAGCTCCACGCTGCATCATACTGCACCACGTTTTACAATGCAATGATGCGCTCAATGCGTACGTGTGAAGTGCGCCATCAAAGCGCCCATCACCCATGCCCGTATCCGAGTCGCTAGGTCCCTTCAGGGCTTAGCTCCTAAGAGAATTTCTCAAGACTGGGACGAGACGAATAAATCTCTACGATTATAATGAGCTAAAAAACGGCTCAAAGGTGGGCCGTCTAAGCTGTCACTTATTAACTCAAAAAAATTAATTATGCAAAAAGAAATTATTGATTTTTTTTAAGTTTGTTGTATATAACAACAGGGAAATCGATAACTCAACCAACCAAGAAGAATACCTTTCACCTTAACCACATAGAGTTAGAAAAAAATATTTAGCTATAATTAGATAATATTATTATTTTACGTGCAACACATGCATTTACTAGTGTTTCTTAAGGGATTTGAACATCTTCTTCTAGTAAAATAATATTCCATCGTACCAACCACATGGACTAGGTAAATTATAAGGGCACAGCACATTTTGATCAGGGCTGTCCAAGTATTAGTTTTCCATTATTTACAAGTTTGCCACTGAAAAAATTACTCAGGGCTATCCAAGTGGTAGGTATAAAAGATAAGTGTTATAATTTTTGTTTTCTTTCTCACTCTTCATTCCTCACAAGAAGAAGAAGAACAAGAAGAAAAAAGAAAAAAAATAAGAACAAGAACATCAATTTTTGCAAACCTAGTTTATTTTGATTTTTTTTCTCTCTTCTAATTTCTTAGATCTCTTCTAATTTCTCAGATCTCTTTCTCCAAACCCTACTTTATTTTTCTTCTTCTTGTTTGGGCATTATGGATGAAACCCTAGTTGTAGAAGAAATTGGGTTATCAAATCTATCAAATCTATTAATCTATTAGTCTATTAACCAATTTTTCTTTATTAATAGAAGAATTGTGCATGAAATCCTGGTTGTAGAAGAAAACTATGGAAGAAATCCTAGTTGTAGAATAATTGGGTTCATATCAGGACTGCCACAATTTCTGACAGTCCTAGAAGTATTGAGGACTGCCAGAAATTGTGACAGTCTTGAAATAGACTCGATGTACAACAGGACTGCCACAATTGCTGGCAGTCCTAGAAGTAATGAGGATTGCCACAATTGCTGGCAGTCCTAGAAGTAATGAGGACTGCCAGGAATTGTGGCAGTCTTGAAATAGACTCGATGTACAACAGGACTGCCACAATTGCTGGCAGTCCTAGAAGTAATGAGGACTGCCAGGAATTGTGGCAGTCCTGAAAGAGACATGCTCTACAACAGGACTGTCACAATTTCTGGCAGTCCTAGACATATTGAGGACTGCCAGAAATTGAGGCAGTCCTGAAAGATACTTGCTGTATAGCAAGTTCCTTTCAGGACTGCCACAATTTCTGGCAGTCCTAAAGTCGACATTCCCGAATGAAAAAAAAAATATGTTAGGGTTTATTTCAATCTTGATAATAGAGTGAAATATGCATTTTAGGATTTATTTCCATGCATTCTTTGTGAGGAAAAAAGTATTTAACCTTTATTTCCATACATTTTAGGGTTATTTAATTTTTTGGGTGCCATCGAAATTGGGAAAGAGAAGGAAACTAGGGTTTTGATGGAGATGGTGATGATGGAAATGGTGGAGAAGAAGAAGATGATGATGATGAGAAAAAAATTAGGATTTTGATGAAGATGTGAGAATTGAAATGGTGGAGAAGAAGAAGATGGATAGAAGAAGAAGAAGAAGAAGAAGAAAGCTAGGGTTTGTGAAGAGAGAGAGTGAAATTTAGAAATGAGAGTGATTTTTTGGGTTTGGGGGGTTGTGGGCTTTGGACAGCCCCTGAGTGAAATATTTTGATAGCCCTAATAAAAGTTCCTCCCAACCTGGCTAGCCCTAATCTTGGCTAGCCCCGATCAAAAAGATATGTGCCCTTATAATTAGCCCATGGACTACTACTTTGCATGTGTACAAACCAATAAAATAATACTTAATTTTATATTAAATAAACACTTAGGATTTGTCATATGAATGTGTGACCACTTTAGAAATTTCAATAATTCCAACACAAAACACAAGCCTAGATATGTGAACCTGATTTTCTCGAGTCAAAATCGACCCTTTGTATTTGGGTCTCATCTCATGTTACACAAAGGCTAGACTAGTTTAGAATGGTTGCTTTCTGAAACCACCTTCCACCTCTATTTGCTCTCGAAAGTCGTTAAAAAATTGAATTAATTTTACAAAACTTTCTTAATAGATTGTTACATTACAAAATTTTGATTTTAAAAAAAAATAAAAATGCAGAAACGGTCATGATAAGCAACACCAAATCTACTTGAGATTTTCCTTGCTCTTGTAGGTCGTCCCAAAATAGAAACTAGATTTTTTTTTATCAAAAGAAGAAGAAGCAGCAGTAGCAACATGAGGATGTCTAAGTATAATATTTTTTGCTCTACCGAGACAATGTTGTACAACTTTTAACGGGCAAACTACTCAAGCATTTTATGAAGTCTTTGAAAAATTCTTTAAATATTCCCCTTGTATATTCTTTAGAAGATTATGGGGATGTTTCTTGCATATAGAAGTTTCAAGAGGATTCCTACAATTTCTAGATGGCTACCGTGTAAATATTTTATTCCCATCTCAATTTTTTTGAATAAATATTCCCATCTCTTTTGGTAAGGACACCTCGAGGTGATACAACCTTTATATTGTCCACTGGAAAAGAATGACAAAGTCCATCTCAGTAAAAAAAAATTGGCATAATTTTCAACAGAAATGGGCTTAACAGGAACTTTTCTTTAAATGAGCTGGAGACAAACCCATTTAATTTCATCTTTCATTTTTGCAATTATTTATTTGTGCAGGTGAGTGTGGATAGCAAATAGCAATGTTTGTACAAACTACAAATAAAACTGAAGAAGCCAGAAAAGCACATGAAAATAAGAGTAATAGTTTGGAAACAACAAAAGCAGAAATGTTTCACCAATCTTAGCCTACTTCCCATTGGAATCTAGTTGATTCTATTGACTCACATACCCCCATCAAAAAACCAAAATTGAAAGTGGAGTCAACCGTCCATGGATTGTGGTCTAGTGGTAGCAACGGGGGCCCCGCCGCGGAAGGTATTACTAGGCTTAGGTTTATGAGGGGGTGACTCTACTAGGTTTACCCTGGCCTTAGTCTCAGTCTTAGGGTTAGACCTTAGCCTAAGCTGTTCTTCAGTTCTAATTTTCTTCAAAACTTCAGCAAAAGTAAGGTCACATTGGGTATGAGTGAGATCCCTTTTTATATCAGACCAAGAAGGAGGGAGCTTATCTATTAGGCAGGCTATCTTATGTTCAGCAGAAAAAGTTGTACCTTTAGCTTGAATGTGCCTCACATATTTTTGGAATTCATGGATTTGCTCATTTATGGGTTTGTCATCTACCATGAAGTACCTATTAAATGCTGAAGAAGTGAATCTTTCGATTCCAGCATCATCACAGGCATATTCATCTTCTAGAGCATCCCAAAGTTCTTTAGCGCTTTTATATTCAAAGAATATATCATAAAGTGAATCAGATAAAGCGCTTAGAATTCGATGGAAGCAGTGGAAGTCTATATCCTTAGGGGTTTTGGGTTTGGAGGTACTGGAGGGTTTGGACATTCCTAAGTCAGACTCAGTGTCGTCAGAATCATTGGTGATGGGTGTGGAGCCATCAATAGCTGACATCAGCCCTAAAGTGGTGAGCCAGAATCTCATCTGACTCTGCCACCTCTTGAAGTGGGTGCCGTCAAACTTGGCTGGCTTAGCAGTCGAAGTCTCGTCTTTTCCAGTCATGGTGACAAAATTAGGTGTCTAAGGACTGCAGGGATAAAGATGCAACTATTCAGACAAGGGCTCTAAAAATAATGAACTATCCCTTGAAGATACCAAGTTTTCTAACTAAGTATTCAACAAAGAGTAACTTGGTAATAGTTCTAGCAGAATAACTGAACAATATAATGAGAAAAATTAAAGTTGTATCAAGTAGGACAATTTATAACTTGCTTGCTAACAACAACTTAATACAGAGTTAGCCTTAAGAAAACCTTAAAGAGTGTTAACTGAACAATCTTTTTTTTTTTTTTTCTTGAAAGTGTGTTACCAGAACAAAAATTTGCTTAACAGAACCTTAAAGAGAACCAAAAAATTTGCTTAACAAAAATTTGCTTAACACAATAAAAATTTAATAATAAGGCTTAACAGAACCTTAAGGAAACCAATGGTCTAACAGGAAATGGTCTATCAGAATAAAGATTTAATAATAGCTCCTAATAAGGCCTGTGATGGGAATTTTTTTTTTTTTTTTTTTTTTAAAATTAGAACAATGTTCTAATAAATTAACAGAACAATTAACAGAACAATGTTCTAATAAATTAACAATGTTCTAATAAGTTAACAGAACAATGTTCTAATAAGAAAATTAACAGAAGTAAAAATTTAAGATTTTTTTTTTTTTTTTTTTTTTTTTTTTTTTTTTTTTTTTTACGTTAAGGAAAGCTTTTGTGTGTTACCAGAACACAAGATTTAACGAAATAAAAATGCGTTAACAGAACAGAAAAATTAAAATATTATGTTGCAGAAACTAAGTTTAGGAAAATTACTAAAATATTATGTTGCACATGCTGTGTGTAACCACACACACACAGCCAACAATCCCCCCCCAAAACCAAGATCCGAAGACAAAGATAACAACAAAAGATAGTGATAGAGAAATCTGGGCAAGAGTATACTATGCATAAATGAGATGGACCGCAGCCTTGAATCTCACGTAGTGACTAATCCTTTATCTGAAGAAGTGCTTGATGGACTATGCCTTGAATCAGACTTCTTGAATCAGATTCAGAGATTAGCACACATAGTACGCTAGAGGTTCTTGGGTCTATCGGGTGGCGCTTTGAATGGCCATGCGCACTTATACCAAATTCATAAGAGTTGTCTGAGATCGCCCTGTCTCATAGTCGCGGCCTTCACGACCTCTTATATAGGTAAGTCCTCCAAGGGTTGGTGATCGGAGTCAACCCCGCAAAATAATGCTTGGACCTATTAAGAGTTTTAAAACTCATCCTAACCAGATCACACTGGAACACTGTCACCATAGGGATGGGATATCATTGTACAACCTCGTACAGCCACCTGGGCATTAGTTTATGAGAATTTAATCTCTAAGTCAGTGTTCCATAGAAGTCACCGAAGTCCAGCTTGTTTCTACCCATTGAACCGGCTTCTTGGGATCTCCAGTCAGACTCGGTTGGGTTGCCACTGCTGGTGACTTATTTATGGGCTTAATCCCATCCCCCTCGATGATTCTAGGATCAATGTCCTAGACAGACCCTTTGTCAAGTGGTCTGCAAGGTTCTTTTCTGACTTTATATAGTCAAGAACCACATATTTGCCTAATAGGCTTTTGATTGACTTGAAGCGCAGCTGCAGGTGCTTGTTCATCTTAGCATTCACAGAATCAGGTTGGCTTCACCTAGGTCTTTCATGTCAAACTTGCTAGATAAATAATCAACAGAAGGTGCAGGTTCAAACCTCCTTTGACATTTGCCAGGCGGAGAAAAGGACACATCAAAAAAAGAAGTGGAGTCAACTTAAATATAAATAAAGTGACGTCCAACTTTAAATTGAGCTTTCCATCTTGTCCATAAACTGTTAAACCCTGGATTACCTGGACCTCGGCTGCGATGAAGATCAAACAAGATCAAGATCTTAAGCCTGCAGGCACATTTCAGTATTTGGAAAGGCGAATTGAGGAGATTCCAGGAAATAAGGAACAAGAAGAAATTTCGAACACCCGGATCTGCAACAAACAAAATAATACTGAGAGAACTTCATATGAAACAAAACATCGATACATAAGAACCTATTGCCACTTCAGTTCATCAGACTTGGTAACATTTACATCATTATATGATAGGGGCTGGCAATTGAAATAAGCTACGAGTAATTATTCGGTTGCTCCTTGAGTTAAATTCCTGTTACAATCTAATTGGTCATACTGTGGTTACAAATCCCACTTTGCCTCGTTCTTTCTATACAAGCTTCAGTAAGAGAGTCTACTCATAGCTCCACAAGCCTTCGGATCATCAGCTTCAAAGCGTACGCCACTGAGCAAGCGGACGATCAAGACCTTCAATAGAGATGTCGAAGACTCAGGCAATCCCAAGAGCCTGAAGGCACAATTTCAGTATTTAGGAAAACCAATTATTGAGATTACAGTAAAGACAGGAACAGAGAATTCTAAATACTGGAGAGTATATAATAACAAAAGATTATGTTGGGAGAGAATAAAATCATCGAAGATTGATAAAAAAAGAAGTGTATATTGCAATTGAAATTTATCAGACTAAGCGATGATTACACCATGGTATGCTCTAACTGTTGATTAGAACAAACCTCATTTTTTTTTTCCCTTTTACTTGATACACTGGTTACTAAAATATTCTGGAGGCTCGCTCCTTGATTATATAAGCTCAAACTGCATAACCAATAAGAAAGCTTTACCAACTCGCCTCCAGGCAATGGAACATTTGTGGTAAGCCGCATCTCTTCTTCGGGTTTCATGCACCAATTGGTAGGTTTGGATGCAGGTTGATAGTCTGTCAAAAAGTTTGTTAAACAATTTTGTGCAACCTTCTCAGTTTAGAGTTGTGCTCCTTACAGCTGCTGCAGATCCCATCTTTGGCGAAAAAGACTTCCATATGACAATCAATGATGCCAAATATTCAGAAATCTTATGTGTTAGGACTTAGGATTAATCAATGAGCAGTCCATTTTGAGAGGTATTAGAAGATTGACTCACATAACATACACAAGTAGACAATATTTCATATTTTTAAGAATTCCGTTACTATGCTACCATTACTACGGACTTGGAACATTTGAAATCAAATTTATACTACTATATTTTTATGAAACTGATCGATGAACTTGTGACATGTTGTCACGACCCGATCCCAAATATAATGGGTCCAGTCGGATCATGTCCAGCATGCACCGTTGTGAGACGGCGGCAGTAAGCTGTATCAAGCAGTGAAACACAACTGGCAAATATCTAACGGAAATAAAAATATTTTTATTAAACTGAAACTGGTCTGAAATGGAAATAACAAGATAACAACATCACAATTCATTTCATTACAATTGTTCAAAAACAAAGAAAGGAAAAAGAAACTATGCCAACATCTATGGTTCTGGGATTCCTGATTCTGGTTCAGCCAAATCTGCGGGACCAAAGTCAGACCCGTAGAAAGAACAGTAAGCTAGCTCCTCCTCACCGCAATCACCTAAAAATGTTGGGTCTCCAGTCAGGAGTGAACAAGAAACATATTTCTTCCACATCTAGCATTTCTAAATTAACAATAAATGAAAATGCGAAACAGTTTAAGAAACTTTATATGTTTTTGTAAATAATAGTAAAAGACAACAAGCAATATGGTCTCAATGTCAAATATGATGCAATGCTATGCTAGTGTTCTGAGTATATAGCAGGGCCTGTGACCGGCTGGGATAGAGGCAATATGTATACTAACGTTTCGGCCGAAACGAATAGCATACGGTACGGCTCAACCCCGTGTGGTAGAGGTTAGCGCGAGAGAGACAAGCGAGAATTTTGGCTTTGGTCACAGGCGTTATACTACTCCCCCAAGTAATCCCCGAGTCAATGAGTCAATAAGTCAATATAGCAATCCAACAATCCGTCAATCGATGTGGAGTCCGAAAGGGATCCACGGTGAATCAGTGTCACTGTACTATATGAAATCAACTGATGCATACATTTAATTATTAAAGTAAAAACACAGACATGGAATAGATATGAAACTTGTCTCAGATGGTTCCTAGATGTGGGCAGCAACAAGTAGATAACTGCTAAAGTCTTAGGGATCAGAACCTACAAGATCGTAATACCAGATTTTAGTAACTAGGACTACGCTTTCATTCTAAGTAACAACACTATGGGCTGAGTCTGGTAGGTTGGGGAATCTAAATGGAAAATAATTGTATATTTTTAAGAATAGATTTTATTACAAAATAATAATTGACAAAATAGTCGTTTTTTAATAACATATATGTTTTGCCGTAATAACAAATATTAAGAAAATAATTTTAAATCGTATGTTTTGCCGTAATAACAAATATTAAGAACATAATTTTAAATCGTATGTTTTGCCGTAATAACAAATATTAAGAAAATAATTTTAAATTGTATTTTAGAGATTAATAATTTTAAGGAAGATTTTCCAAACTAATATTTTTACTAATTAGAAATTATTTACCGAACAATATTAATAAAACAAATTTTCTTAGAAAATACATTTTTAACCATTTTTCATAATAAAAGGAAAAATAGCTTTTAATTGCAAAAATAATACTTTATAAAAATACGATTTTTACCAAACTAACGATTTAAATTAATAGCAAAACATTTTCGGTTATTATTACTAAAAATTATTTTATTTACCGAAATCAATTATTTTAGTAAGTAAAAAGAATCATTTACAGAAATAATATCATTTATATTATTTATTCTAATTATTGAAAGCTTTTGGTATAAAACGTTTTAGGAAAATATATCTATAAGTTTCTAGTGACAAATCAAATACTAATAATATTTTGGTGAAACTAATTAATAATAGCCCATTTTAATTAATAAACTCATTTTCCATATTTCTTAATAAGCCGAAAATTCATATAAAATATATTTTGTTATAAAACCTTTTATAGGCCAATATTTTACTTATAGAAAGTACTAATACTAATTAACCATTATAAATTCTAATCCCTATAGTTTTCGACACTAATAATTAATAACCAACACATTTAATTAAACTACACATTATTACACAATTAACCAAGCAATACAATTACAAATCTAAATATTCCAATTGACAGAGTTTTATTCTGTCAATTGGCCGGAACATTAAAAAGGTTCTGTACATGGAACGGAAAGTTTCTGGGTCAGAGATATACCAAAATAAAGACGGAGCACCGAGGGGAGGCCTCGGGCTCGGATCGGAGCGTCGGAACGTCGACGAAACGACGGACACGCGTGCGGGGTGCACGCGCGATGTAACCCCACTTTCCTAATTTTCAAAATTTTTAATCTTTTTCTAAATAATAATTTTGGTTAAATAAATTTGAATAATAAATTTCATGATCAACTTGGAGGGAATTTTGATTTTTGTGGCATGAGTGGTAATTCAAAATTAGTTATAACCAATTTGATGTGGTCCCCACTTTTTCTAACAAACTCGTAACTACCTAACTAATTTCTCTAACAGATTTTTTGCTGTATGTGTAAATGTGTAATTAGAGAAGGGCCTTAATGCAAATTGCCTTTAGTTACTTGTCTGTATATATAACAGATGGGAGGAGAGAGAGTACATTTCTCTCCATCCGATCGTGTTCTCAATTCTCCTTCCCAATTGAATTCCACCTCCCCTAACCCTAACCCAAATTTCCTCCGATGATGGCGGTGATGATGACGGCGTCCGAGGATCCTTGCGGTGGATGATCGATGGATCGGTATCCAGCTCTCGGCGGTGATCGACCACACGTAGGGGGTGGCTCAGTGTTCTGCTTCTCGACAGCGAAGCAACTCCCCAAGCGGCGACCGGCGACTCTTTCCGGTAGTGCGCATATATGAGTCGTTCTCCCGACGACGGAGCTCTGAGACAAGCCGACGACAGTGGCGGCAACCGGCAAGACAAGTATCGACGACGACGATAGCGTGGGGATCCACTCTTCCTCCAGCGATCTTCGTTCTTCCATCGACGACGTACTTCTCTGAAGAATCTCGAGCACGACACAGCTGCGAATTACTCGACAAGGTGGTGAGTTCTTATTGATCTTCTCTTCCTTGGACTGTTCCTTTATTTGATCGATTCTAATCAAATCAGTCGATTGAATTGATGGTTGATAACCTTATTCCATCCTCAATTTGATTGAGTTCGAATTGTCCTGTTCTTGAATTGCACTGATTCATGACTTGATCGCTCATTTGAATTATATATATATATATATATATATATATATATATATATATATATATATATATATTCCACTGCGGGAGGGGTGGTTTCCACTGGTCAGAAGCCGAGTAGTATAGTTACCAGAAGCATGGCAGCTACGCAGGAGGAGACACGAGGGGAGGGTGGTTCGACGGGAGGGCAGGTTTATTGCAGGAAGAGGCGTGCGGTCGGACTGCTGCGGGATGGCCCCTCCATGATGGAGGGAGGTACTACAGACAGAGAGGAGGTGGTATGTGTTGACAATCCTACCTGGGCGTTAGTGGTATCTCAGGTAGTTCCTCCTCAGATGGGTCCGACTGATATGGTAGAGGATCCTTTAGCGACGGATGCGGCTCCTTCCCCAGGTGCTGTTCCGGGAGTTTCCCAGGGGACCCCACCTCTTATTAATTAATGGCCATTATCGCCTGGAATGTGAGGGGGACGTGTTCGATTGGGAGGTGGAGAGAGATTTGTGGGGTGCTCCACAGAGAGAAGTGTGACATTTCTGTTATTTTAGAATCCAAAATCAAAGGGGAAAAGACCCTTACTCGGCGAACCCCTCCTCATTGGGCCCAGCTGCATAATCTGGCCCTGTGTGACATGGCCAGGATTTGGGTTCGTTGGAACTCGACGTGCTGGGATGGTGACTTGATCTTGATGACGGAGCAGTTGATCGCCATCTCCTTCGTGAACAAGGGTGGCTTCCGGTTCTTACTGGGGGCGGTCTACGGTCACAATGACAGGAGGAGAAGGGAGTCACTTTGGAGGGACATCTCTAGGGTTTCTGATGCTGCTGAGTCGTCATGTCTCCCTTTGCTTCTGGTTGGGGACTTCAACGCTCTACTGCATCGAGGGGAGAAGCTGGGTGGTCGGCCGGTCCCTGATCCTATCCTCTATGATTTTCAGAGATGCCTCCTGCTTGCGGGGCTGAGGGAGCTGGCTCGATCAGGCTTCATTTGGACTTGGCACAACAAAGCGATTCTCAACAGGGTTGCTTGCCAGCTTGATCGGGCGCTGGGCAACGGGGAGTGGTTCCGTCACTTTCCCAATTCTTCGGCGGAGGGTCTGGCAGCTGGGACGAGTGATCACTCCCCCATCAGAGTTGGTTTATCTGCTCGTTCTCTTGGGAAGTCTCGTCCGTTCAGGTATAACAATAGTTGGTATCTTTCGGACGGCTACTTGGAGGCTGTCGCAAAGGGTTTGTCTAGTGGTCAGGAGGGGACGGCTCAATTCCGATTGGTTCGTCGTCTCAAAACCACGAAGAGGGCTCTCAGGAGTTGGTTGCAGGGGTTGCCCAAGACTACACTCGAAGATAAGGAGGCTGAGTTGAGATCCGTTCAGCAGGATATGCAAGCTGACATGCTTAATGGAGATCTGGCGGCTAGAGAGAAGGAGCTGATCGGAGAAGTTAACATCCTGAGGCTGCAGAAGGAAATTAGCTCGGCCCAGCGAGCTAAATGTTCCTGGCTGAAGGAAGGGGACCGGTGTTCTAAGTTCTTCTATGACGTTATCCGGACTAGACAGAATCGGAATCACATTTCCCAGCTGTTTGATGCGGATGGCACTCTGGTGGGGACGCCGGCTGAGATTCAGGACGAGGCTGTCAGGTACTATACAGATTTATATTTTCAGACTGACTATCTGTCCGTATTCCCAGAGGTTGTTACGAAGCGCTTGGTGACTCCATTCGGGAATAGCATCCTTCTTGCCCCTGTCACTTTGGAGGAGGTGGAGTCCATTGTCAAGGAGGCGGACCCCAACAAGGCCCCTGGGCCAGATGGCTTCAGCAGTGGTTTCTTCAAACGCCATTGGGATACTTTGAAGATGCAGGTTCTGGAAGTGGTTCAGGAGTTCTTCACTAATGGGAAGCTTCTGAAGGAACTGAATCACACTTTCCTGACTTTGGTGCCTAAGAAGGAGGGTGCTACTGCTTTGACTGATTTCAGACCTATTGCTTGTTGTAATTATCTTTACAAGATAATTACGCATCTTATGTGCCGGCGGATGGAGCGTATCATGCAGGGCTTGATTTCCTCTAACCAGACTGCGTTCATCAAGGGGAGGTCGATTGCAGAGCATAGCCTCCTGGCGCATGAGATGGTAAGGGGATTTAGCAGACCGGATGGGGAGAAAGCTTGTGTGAAATTGGACCTGAGGAAGGCATATGACATGGTCAATCGTGACTTCCTTTGTCATCTGATGTCTGCCATGGGGTTCGCGGATCACTGGGTTGCGATGGTCAGGGAGTGCATCTCGACCCCTACTTTTTCTGTCCTCATCCAGGGCGTTCCTTACGGATATTTCCAGAGCAACCGTGGGCTGAGGCAAGGTGACCCACTGTCCCCTTACCTGTTCACGATTGTGATGGAATACTTTACTTGTCTGATGGACCTGGCAGTTCACCATGGTCGGTTGGTGCCTTTGTTTCGGAGGATGGACCCGCCAGTCACGCACCTTATTTATGCTGATGATCTACTGGTCTTCATCCAGCCTTCGATGAGGGGGATGCAGACGCTTGCGGGTATTATGGAAGATCTTAAGTCCTTCTCGGGTCTCCAGCTGAACAGGGATAAGAGTCGGGTATACTTCAGTTCCCGATGTTCCCAGAAGGAGGAGCGGGCTGATGCCCTGGGTATCGCGAGAAGTGAGCTTCCGGTGCGTTATTTAGGTGTACCCCTCACCGTCAATTATGCACGTGATCAGGACTGCCAGGGCCTGGTTGAGTATGTCCAGAGGAGAGTAGAAGGCTGGTAAGCCGCCGGCCTGTCTTTTGGCGGACGCATAGAGCTGATCAGATCTGTGGTCTCGGCCGTGGCACACTTTTGGCTCCAATCCATCCTTCTTCCGATGGCTACTATTCGGCGAGTGGAGCGTCTTTGTGCTGATTTCCTTTGGAAGGGGGGTATGCATGCGGTCTCGTGGGAGCAGCTTTGTCGTCCCAGGAAGGAGGGTGGTGTGGGACTAAGGCCGTTGCTGGAGATCAGGGAGGCCTCGGCGCTCAAGTTGGCCTGGAGTTTCATTAGCAGGGGGTCTCTGTGGGCGGACTGGATGCACAGCAGATATGTGAAGCAGGGCAACTTTTGGACGTGTGCCCCTGATAACAACCATTCTGTCACGTTCAAGACTGTCCTAAGACATAGGGTTGTGCTCAAGACTGCTATCCGGAGGGTCATGAGGGATGGGTCGGGCACGGATCTCTGGAGGGACCCATGGATTGATAGGCGGTCCTTGCTAGACATCAGGGGATCCGCGACTCACACGGAGGACAGACGAGGTCTGAAGTGCAGCCGGATCTTACGAGATGGAGTGTGGAGGCCGGAATCTTATCGATACACTGAGGAGCTGGGAGGGATCATTATGTCTACTGCCATTGATCCGGCTTTGCCTGCAGATCGATGGATCTGGGAGCCGTCTGGAGCATCTTTGGGATCGGGGGAGTTCCAGTTCCGTAGTTGCTACAATCTAATCCGGCACACTTTTCCTATGAGTTCGGATTATGAGTTCGTCTGGTGTAAGGGTCTGGCCAGGAAGATGCAGCTATGTGTCTATAAGCTTCTTCTGGGTCGCCTCTTAACGAGGGATCGCCTGAGTTCATTTGGAGTGGCAGTGCCGGATCCCATATGTGTGCTCTGTTCCTCTGCGCCTGAGTCTATTAGACATCTATTTTTTGAGTGCACTTTGACATGGCAGATTTGGTCGGAGCAGAGCCGGGTATTGGGAGTGTGCGCCTCTGGTAAAAACATTGGGGATATCATCCCGGTGATACGAGGTAGTAGGGGTTGAGGTCAGGACTGGTTCCGCACGGCAGGAGTTCGTTTGGCGGCTTCGGTTTGGCATGTTTGGCAGGAGCGAAACCGCCGTATCTTTGAGGGACTAGTCACACCTCCGGTTGGCATTCTTCATAACATTGAGTTTGATGTAAATGCTATGAAGAATGTATGAGTGCTGAGTGGGAGTCCCACTCAGGATGTATGTTGTATGAGTATGACTTTTCATTTGGAATAAAATTTACCTTTTTCCAAAAAAAAATATATATATATATATTCTGGACACCAGGTATTCGTTGGATTGTTGTTGAGGACGTACCGAGCTGATCTGGACACGGGAAAACCGTGTCCGACTCATTAGGACAGTGTCTTCTCTCCTCCCAGACCTGATACTTCGATCGAACCTTTCCTGTGATCAGATCTCTCTCCAGGTAAACTCCTATGACTGTTATTGGTGTCGTGCTTTTACTTCAAATTTGAAATTTTTTTTTTATGTCCCGTGCTCGTTTGGAGTTGCGTTCGTGTCCAGCAAGCATGATTCGTGTTCAGTTGGATTGTGTCCGGGTTGCCGTATGTGTCCGTTGTTGTGCGTGTCAAGAGTAGGGATCTGCAGGGCTTATTGTTCAAATTTAGGGTTCCCGTGTAATTCTTATTTCTTTGAGTAAGCTTTGTACAATCTTTTGTTCTTGGAGACACTTTTAACAGTGAGTTTGATTGCTTTGATTTTGTGGTTTATACAAATTTTGTTTAAATTTTGGTTGAATATTTTGACTCAAGTTATGAGCTTCAGATTGTGTGGACACTCCAGTCCCATAGTAGCCGTAGGGGTTTGAATTCATGTGCAGGTTTGGTTATATGTGAGGTGTGGGTTGGTTCTTTGTAATGCCTATTGTTCGTATTACGTATTTTGGTATACGTATACGTACTTTGACTCGTATTGCATGACACCTTGCTTGGTTTATTTTGACATTTTCAATTGATTGGTTTATTCTTGGGTTGGTTCGGCTTGGCTTAAAAATGAACCAAAGGAAAACCCCTACCTACCACCCCCATCATCATTTATTAACCCCAACCACCTTTCTCTCTTCATTCAATCTTTTTCATTACTGCACTTCTTCTTCTTCTTCCTCACCGAACCCCACCGTAGGCAAGTGCAACTTGCTTCTTGAGGGATCTTAATTTTTATTGTTCCATTCTCTTCTTTACATGATTATAAACCTCTTTAGAACTTGGAGTTTTTAATTTTGATGGATAAATTCTTCTAGATCTACATTTTAACTTTGAGTTCATGGAGTTTTCTTGGTTTTGATCTACTAAAACTTGTTATTTTCGAAAACTAATAGTTCCATGAGCAAGAACACGAAATTTCGTGTGAAATTGGTTTTTGAATCACCTCATTTCGAGTTAAAATGAAGTTTTTATGGCCAAAACAAGTTTTTCTGAATTTTCATGTCGGCTGAAGAATGTGGGCTGGCGTAAAATAAGATTTTACGCAGGGAAGCTAGCGTAAAATCGAATTTTACGCAGGAAGGCTTGCGTAAAATGAAATTTTACGCTGGATTGTATCCAGAATGTGAAATTTTACGCAGGGAACCCTGGAATTGCGTATTTTACGCTGGATATCATCCAGAATGTAATATTTTACGCAGGGAACCCTGAAATTGCGTATTTTACGCTGAATGGTGCCCAGAATGTAAAATTTTACGCTGGAACCCTCCCCTTTTACATATTTTACGCAGGATTGATTTTTTTTGGCATAAAAAGTGCACAGAATGACTGTTTTTGCCAAATTAAGCTATTTTCTAGCCATAATTTCGAAAAACTTAAGACATGAAAGTTTTAGATCTCTGTCTCGCCTTTCCGAATATTTCTGGAGCACCTCAGTTTGAGTTCGTATGTGGAAGTTATGCCCCGTCTCCCTGAGTCGCATGATTCCTCCACAACTCTTGCACCCTGTTTATATTTAGTTATTGCATACACACTTATACCAGGTTAAATGTTAATTTTAAATAATGACATGACATGATAGTGACCCGTCGTGGCGCACTCTTGACAGTGTATTTGACATGATATATATCTCGAATGCGGTTGCGACGGTTAGCATGTCGTGACAGAATTGAATGGTCTGGACACCGTGGGTGATTGTGTTTGTACAAAATAAACCAGTACTGTCTTGCATCATGTCTAGGATAGGGATCCCTGAGTACCACGGTCAGGGATACCTACAGTAATTGACTAAGGCTAATAAACTAGAATAATTCAGTAGACATGAAGAGATTTCCAGCTACAGGCAATCCCGTTATCTGGGCGCATTAAGTGGACTTGTAGCCTACCGATGAGTAGGGCACATTTCCAGCACACAGTCACGTGTTGCATTCTCCATAAATGGACATTCGACCTGGATAATCGGATGGTCTGCAGGGCTTGTGGCTATTGGGATAATCTCATTGCATCTTGCTAGTAACTAGGTCTGTGATAACCCTAGTTAGTTAAAAGTATCAAGCCGTACTCTTGATTGGCCGTGATTGATTGGATGGAGTTTATCCCAGCTTAGTCTTGTCCCGATCCTGTACAAGATTGTGACACGACATGATTATTGAGGCTTGCCTTAACAATAACGATCGGGGGTCCAGTTCTGTTCAGGCAAAGGGTTACAACCCCGGTCCTTGTTTGGTTTAAGGGTTGTAACCTGGCTCCTGGAGCAGTTCTGTGTCCTCTCTTCGTTATTGTCTTATTGCAACCCCATGCCACGCTCGTCATGTTTTACCTTACTGCAACTACATGATTAATTCTTTATACTGGCCTTAACAATAAAGATCAGGGGTCCAGTTCTGTTCAGGCGAAGGGTTACAACCCCGGTCCTTGTTTGGTTTAAGGGTTGTAACCTGGCTCCCGGAGCAGTTCTGAGTCCTCTCTTCGTTTATTGTCTTGTTACCTTATCATTAGTATTTGAGACGGGTTTCTATTCAGGTGAAGGGCTGCAACCCCGGTCCTTGTTTGGTTTATGGGTTGCAGTCCGGCTGCTTGAATGGTTTCCTCGTACTCAATTTATTATTGTTATCTCTATTATTATTATGATCAGTTCTTTTATAAGCTCTCTTTAATTATTCTATTATGATGTGCTGGTTTTAGTTCCTAAGTGAAGCCTCCTTTGTGGCACTTGCTCTTTCTGGGGTCTGACCCAGCTGGTTTTGTATGGCCAGATATCGGAGCAGTCCCAGAGGATCTACCTAACCTCCAGCCAGAGGGTGACCACCAAGCGTAACCCTGGCAACGAGTGGATTTCTTTTTGTCCTCCCACTTTATTGTAAAATTATTCGTTTGAGGCGTTTAGCCGACGAGCACGTGTTAGCTCGATTGCACCTTTACTTATTGTCTGCTTACGGGCTGTAACATGATTGACAGATCCTAGGGTTGATCATGTATGACTTAACTCTTGCTAGTCTTGACATTTTGTACGACTATCTTCATGATCATCCAATATGTAATGTATGGGACGCCTTGCTATTATATATTTGGTGCTCTGACATCTTGTAACTATTACTGCTTGCTTGAGATTGAGACAATAGGCTTGTTCATGACCATAGGAGACTGTTGGCTTGTAGTTAAACCCTCATGTATCTAGACAGCCGTGACCGTATAGCGAGGTGGGTTGCACTTCAATATACGTAGCTGGCTATGTACGCTCCCGCTCTCCAGTATACTGGTTCTGGGGCGTTACATGGTTTTAATGGTGGCCCATGCAGGTCTTGTGAATCAAGATATGTGAGGGTTTACCGAATAGATGTCTCAATCAGCACTCGCCCTTGATCTCTGCCCCTATCCTCTTGATCCCTGAAAATCTTGACCTGACCACATGCTTGTATCGTTGATCTGTTCTGGTCCTTCCTTATTGTTTCCTATGTCGTCTTCTTCAGCGACATTGTTCATGGACCTGCCGATCAGCAAGACGGAGCACCTCCCGTGGACCAGCCGCAACCCGGAGATCAGGTCCAACATTCAGGGGTAGCCTCTAGAGTCATGCCTACTGGAGGAGAGCCACCAGTTCAGCCCGTCCAGCCTGCAGATCCTGATGATGGCACTTTGGTGGGTCTCATCAGGTCATTATTAGCTTCCCAGGATCGTCGGGGAGATGCCTTGCACCAGGCGGTGGCAGACGCTTTGACCAGAGGAGGTCATCAGGGTAACAGTGCGGCCAACAGCTTCAAGCGTCTGAACCCTCTATTCTTCGACGGCAGTGAAGATGCGATCGCTGCAGATGCTTGGCTTCAGGACACGGAGGTGATTCTAGAAGCAGCCAGGACCCCAGAAGCAGAGAAGGTGGCCGTAGTGCGCCTACAGTTACTAGATCTTGCCCGCAGCTGGTGGGCAGCGCAGGCCGATGGATTAGTGGCCCCTATTTCATGGGCAGTATTCAGGGAGAGATTCCAGACCAAATATTTTGATGCTGTAGCTCGGTACGATCTACAGACGAGGTTCACCAATCTGAAGCAGATGGACAGGACGGTCGATGGATATGCGGCCGAGTTCTCCAGGCTTAGTCGGTTTGCTCCCACCTTGGTGGCGACCGAGTTCGATAGAGCCCAGCGGTTCCAGCAAGGGCTTCACCTCAAGATCTTGTTAGCAGTGGAGCAGTTTGAGCATCAGACTTTTGATGCAGTACTGAGGGCAGCTAGGAGGCATGAGTATACCTCCCAGAGGATCGTGGATAGGACCGGAGGACGGAAGCGATCCCACGGTCAGATGAATCAGTCTTCGGCACCAGCCCCGGCAGCCAGGGCTTTGACTATTGGAGCTCCGAGGCGGACGGCCTCAGTGACGTCGGTTCAACATTCCACCCCGACGCACCCTCAGCAGCAAAAGCAGAAGCAGTCTTCCGCAGCAGGATGTTCACACTGCGGGAAGCCCGGACATGTAGTATCTGAGTGTCGCAGAGCGCAGGGATTGTGCTTGGTTTGTGGTGCCCCGGACCACAGGGTTGGGAACTGCCCGAACATGGGGAGTTCATCGGCATTCTCTAGTCCTTCAGTTAGAGGACCAGCACCAGTCCAGCAGCAGCAGCTGCAGTACCCATTTCCGAGGCCATTGCCGACGCAGGCCCAGGCATTCCAGCAGCAGAGACCGCAGCAGTATGCCCAAGCCCAAGCCCTGATCTAGAGCAGGCAGAGAAGTTTTCAGCAGAGGGGACCCGCACCCAGAGGACATGGTCAAGTGCTGGCCTTGACCATGGGAGAGGAAGGAATAGCACCCGGTGAGGTAGTGGCAGGTACTATTCTCGTCAACACCTTTCCAGCTTCAGTATTATTTGATTCTGGTGCCTCGCATTCATTTATGTCTGCACGATTCGCGACACGGATAGGACTGGAACCCGAGTCATTATCAGTAAGGCTCAATATACTTACTGGTAACGGTCTTGTGGGAGTAGATAGAGTGTTTTCCTCGTGTCGGATCGTAGTTAGCGGTAGAGAGTTTCCCGCTAGATTAATAGAATTCCCGATGGCCGATTATGATGTGGTCTTAGGGATGGATTGGTTGAGGGACCAGTATGCCAGGATAGATTGCCATATTGGCATAGTTGTTTTTAGCATCCCAGGCGAGCCGGAGTTTTCCTTTTCCCGAGGCGAAGTTGAACCTTCTCCTCCCGTATTGCGGATGGCAGTAGCAGCAGTGCAGTTACCCCGGATCGTCGAGGAGTTTATAGATGTTTTCCCAGAAGAGCTTCCGGGAATGCCGCCAGAGCGAGAGATCAAGTTCACCATAGACTTGATCCCCGGGACCGCACCTGTGTCAGAGAGAGTCTACAGGATGGCGCCGTCAGAATTGGAGATATTGTACAAAATGATTGAAGAACTCAGGACCAAGGGATTCATTCGTGCTAGTGGATCGCCTTGGGGAGCCCCGATACTTCTTGTGAAAAAGAAGGATGGTACGTCCAGATTATGTGTTGACTATCGCACCTTGAACTCAGTAACAATCAAGAACAAATATCCTCTCCCAAGGATAGATGACTTGTTTGATCAACTCAGAGGAGCAGCAGTATTCTCGAAGATAGATTTACGGTCAGGGTACCACCAGATCAGAGTCAGAGAGCAGGACATCCCGAAGACGGCATTCAGATCTAGATATGGACATTGGGAGTTCCTTGTTATGCCATTTGGAGCAACCAATGCGCCAGCTGTATTCATGGACCTCATGAATCGCATCTTTATGCCTATTTGGATCAGTTCGTGATTGTGTTCATAGACGACATCCTGGTCTATAGCAAGAGTGAAGCGGAGCATGAGCAGCATCTCAGAGTTGTCCTCCAGATTCTCAGAGAGCACCAGTTGTATGCCAAGTTCAGTAAATGCGAGTTCTGGCTCGATCGCATTTCGTACTTAGGTCATATCATTACCAGAGGAGGAGTAGAAGTGGATCCCCAGAAGACCGTGGCTATCGAAACGTGGCCAGTGCCCAGCACAGTCGCAGAAGTTCGCAGTTTTCTTGGATTGGCCGGCTACTACCGGCGATTTGTTTCAGACTTCGCTCGGATTTCAGCACCACTGACGCAGTTAACCCGTAAGGATGTGCAGTTTGCTTGGACATCAGAATGTCAGGATTCTTTTGAGAAGTTGAAGCGAGGCTTGATGACGGCACCCATTCTCACACTTCCAGATGGGATCGAAGGATTCTCAGTGTATTGTGATGCTTCAGGCCGAGGTTTAGGATGTGTTTTGATGCAACATGGGAAGGTAATAGCTTATGCGTCACGACAACTTCGTGATCATGAGAGGAATTACCCAACCTACGACTTGGAGCTGGCATCCGTGGTGTTTGCGCTAAAGCTTTGGAGACACTACTTGTATGGAGATAGGGTGGAGATTTTCACCGATCATAAAAGTCTGAAGTATGTGTTCACTCAGAAGGATCTTAACATGCGTCAGAGGAGATGGCTAGAGCTGCTTGTGGATTATGATGTCAACCTGCAGTACCATCCTGGGAAGGCCAACGTTGTTGCAGATGCATTGAGCAGGAGAGCCGGAGTTTTCTTTCTAACAGCGCAACCAGAATTGTTAGCAGATCTTCAGAAGATGGGTATAGAAGTTGTCCTCCCTACCAGTATGGCTTTGATGGCCAGCATGCAAGTTCAGTCCAGTATAGTTGAGAGAATCAAGATAGCTCAGTCCTCCGATTCTAAGCTTCAGCGGCTTAGGACAGAATGTATAGCAGGGCGAAGACCAGAATTATACATTCATGAGGATGGTACACTTCGACATGGTAAGCGTCTTTGTGTACCCAGTGGAGATATCAGACAGGAAGTCATGACCGAAGCTCACAGTTCTCAGTATTCGATTCATCCCGGTGGCACGAAGATGTACCGAGATATCCGTCAGCACTTTTGGTGGAATGGCATAAAGAGGGAGATAGCCCGGTTTGTCTCTCGATGTTTGGTTTGCCAACAAGTTAAAGCTGAGCATCAGAGGCCAGCTGGACTACTTCAACCCTTGCCAATTCCAGAATGGAAGTGGAAGCATATAACCATGGATTTTGTGACTGGATTGCCTAGATCCCCAGCTGGTAGAGATGCTATCTGGGTGATAGTTGACAGGCTCACGAAGGTGGCTCACTTTCTTCCGTTCAGAGTTGGTCAGTCGACGGCTCAGCTAGCGGAGATGTATCTCCGGCAGATTGTCAGATTGCACGGAGTACCAGTCAGTATCACCTCGGACAGAGATTCCAGATTTACGTCGCACTTTTGGCGTAGTCTGCAAGAGAGTTTGGGAACTCACCTCCAGTTCAGCTCAGCATATCACCCACAGACAGATGGCCAGTCAGAACGCACGATCCAGACTCTCGAAGATATGTTGAGATCATGTACACTCGACTTCGGCGGTTCGTGGGAAGATCACCTGCACCTGGTGGAGTTCTCGTACAACAACAGTTTCCAAGCTGTTGTACAATCTTTTGTTCTTGGAGACAATTTTAACAGTGAGTTTGATTGCTTTGATTTTGTGGTTTATACAAATTTTGTTTAAATTTTGGTTGAATATTTTGACTCAAGTTATGAGCTTCAGATTGTGTGGACACTCCAGTCCCATAGTAGCCGTGGGGGTTTGAATTCATGTGCAGGTTTGGTTATATGTGAGGTGTGGGTTGGTTCTTTGTAATGTCTATTGTTCGTATTACGTATTTTGGTATACGTATACGTACTTTGACTCGTATTGCATGACACCTTGCTTGGTTTATTTCGACATTTTCAATTGATTGGTTTATTCTTGGGTTGGTTCGGCTTGGCTTAAAAATGAACCAAAGGAAAACCCCTACCTACCACCCCCATCATCATTTATTAACCCCAACCACCTTTCTCTCTCTTCATTCAATCTTTTTCATTACTGCTCTTCTTCTTCTTCTTCCTCACCGAACCCCACCGTAGGCAAGTGCAACTTGCTTCTTGAGGGATCTTAATTTTTATTGTTCCATTCTCTTTTTTACATGATTATAAACCTCTTTAGAACTTGGAGTTTTTAATTTTGATGGATAGATTCTTCTAGATCTACATTTTAACTTTGAGTTCATGGAGTTTTCTTGTTTTTGATCTACTAAAACTTGTTATTTTCGAAAACTAATAGTTCCATGAGCAAGAGCACAAAATTTCGTGTGAAATTGGTTTTTGAATCACCTCATTTCGAGTTAAAATGAAGTTTTTATGGCCAAAACAAGTTTTTCTGAATTTTCATGTCGGCTGAAGAATGTGGGCTGGCGTAAAATAAGATTTTACGCAGGGAAGCTAGCGTAAAATCGAATTTTACGCAGGAAGGCTTGCGTAAAATGAAATTTTACGCTGGATTGTATCCAGAATGTGAAATTTTACGCAGGAAACCCTGGAATTGCGTATTTTACGCTGGATATCATCCAGAATGTAATATTTTACGCAGGAAACCCTGAAATTGCGTATTTTACGCTGAATGGTGCCCAGAATGTAAAATTTTACGCTGGAACCCTCCCCTTTTACATATTTTATGCAGGATTGATTTTTTTGGCATAAAAAGTGCACAGAATGACTGTTTTTGCCAAATTAAGCTATTTTCTAGCCATAATTTCGAAAAACTTGAAACATGAAAGTTTTAGATCTCTGTCTCGCCTTTCCGAATATTTCTGGAGCACCTCAGTTTGAGTTCGTATGTGGAAGTTATGCCCCGTCTCCCTGAGTCGCATGATTCCTCCACAACTCTTGCACCCTGTTTATATTTAGTTATTGCATACACACTTATACCAGGTTAAATGTTAATTTTAAATAATGACATGACATGATAGTGACCCGTCGTGGCGCACTCTTGACAGTGTATTTGACATGATATATATCTCGAATGCGGTTGCGACGGCTAGCATGTCGTGACAGAATTGAATGGTCTGGACACCGTGGGTGATTGTGTTTGTACAAAATAAACCAGTACTGTCTTGCATCATGTCTAGGATAGGGATCCCTGAGTACCACGGTCAGGGATACCTACAGTAATTGACTAAGGCTAATAAACTAGAATAATTCAGTAGACATGAAGAGATTTCCAGCTACAGGCAATTCCGTTATCTGGGCGCATTAAGTGGACTTGTAGCCTACCGATGAGTAGGGCACATTTCCAGCACACAGTCACGTGTTGCATTCTCCATAAATGGACATTCGACCTGGATAACCGGATGGTCTGCAGGGCTTGTGGCTATTGGGATAATCTCATTGCATCTTGCTAGTAACTAGGTCTGTGATAACCCTAGTTAGTTAAAAGTATCAAGCCGTACTCTTGATTGGCCGTGATTGATTGGATGAAGTTTATCCCAGCTTAGTCTTGTCCCGATCCTGTACAAGATTGTGACACGACATGATTATTGAGGCTTGCCTTAACAATAACGATCGGGGGTCCAGTTCTGTTCAGGCAAAGGGTTACAACCCCGGTCCTTGTTTGGTTTAAGGGTTGTAACCTGGCTCCTGGAGCAGTTCTGTGTCCTCTCTTCGTTATTGTCTTATTGCAACCCCATGCCACGCGTCATGTTTTACCTTACTGCAACTACATGATTAATTCTTTATACTGGCCTTAACAATAAAGATCAGGGGTCCAGTTCTGTTCAGGCGAAGGGTTACAACCCCGGTCCTTGTTTGGTTTAAGGGTTGTAACCTGGCTCCCGGAGCAGTTCTGAGTCCTCTCTTCGTTTATTGTCTTGTTACCTTATCATTAGTATTTGAGACGGGTTTCTATTCAGGTGAAGGGCTGCAACCCTGGTCCTTGTTTGGTTTAAGGGTTGCAGTCCGGCTGCTTGAATGGTTTCCTCGTACTCAATTATTATTGTTATCTCTATTATTATTATGATCAGTTCTTTTATAAGCTCTCTTTAATTATTCTATTATGATGTGCTGGTTTTAGTTCCTAAGTGAAGCTCCTTTGTGGCACTTGCTCTTTCTGGGGTCTGATCCAGCTGGTTTTGTATGGCCAGATATCGGAGCAGTCCCAGAGGATCTACCTAACCTCCAGCCAGATGGTGACCACCAAGCGTAACCCTGGCAACGAGTGGATTTCTTTTTGTCCTCCCACTTTATTGTAAAATTATTCTTTTGAGGCGTTTAGCCGACGAGCACGTGTTAGCTCGATTGCACCTTTACTTATTGTCTGCTTACGGGCTGTAACATGATTGACAGATCCTAGGATTGATCATGTATGACTTAACTCTTGCTAGTCTTGACATTTTGTACGACTAGCTTCATGATCATCCAATATGTAATGTATGGACGCCTTGCTATTATATATTTGGTGCTCTGACATCTTGTAACTATTATTGCTTGCTTGAGATTGAGACAATAGGCTTGTTCATGACCATAGGAGACTGTTGGCTTGTAGTTAAACCCTCATGTATCTAGACAGCCGTGACCGTATAGCGAGGTGGGTTGCACTTCAATATACGTAGCTGGCTATGTACGCTCCCGCTCTCCAGTATACTGGTTCTGGACGTTACATTCTTGCATGTCGACTATGGGAGTGATGGACCTTGTGTTTGTTGAAGTCATGTTTGAACTATTTTGTGTGTGTTGTGCCAAGCCTTTGGAACTGGGTTTGCTCTGTCTTGCTAGTAAATAATTAACAGAGTATGGGTGATGGTGAGCAATATTGAATGGGTATGCTGGTGAAGTTCAGTGTGTGTGGTTGGCAAAAGTTGCCTGGGTGAACATACTTTGGAAAGAATGATGAAGAAGACTAGTGTAGGTGCAAGACTCCTTGAACGCAGACTTTCAGGAATAGCTTTTATGGCCTCTAAGTATGGTTGGAGTTTCTTACATATGAACCCTATCCCAAACAGGTCTCATATATATGGGGACCACCTGTGACAATTCCAAATAGAGGTGGGGCCTATAAAGTATTAGCTAACTCTATATAAGAGGGGTGTACTGTCAGTGTACTCTTGGGCTTGTCTTGGGCCTTGTCTGTAGACTCTTAGTTATGAACTATATAAACTATCATTATTTTGCAAACAGTAGTATGTTAAATGTTTTTACAGGAAATGTTTAAAAGGGCTTTGAATAATTCATGATTAAATAGTCCCATTTAATTTCTTAGAAACCACTACAAATATTTTGAATAAGCATGTTAATTTACTCTAGGTATAGAAGAGTAATATGTGTGATTTGAATTTTGGGACTAACAGATAAGACCGATTTGTTAAGTCAACTCGATGATAAAACTTAACCAACTTATACTCATATCCAGACGGACATCCAGTTCTACTTCCTACCCTTGATCACCCGGAGCAAGACAAGTACATTCTATGGTCTTGTGCATTTACATTCATATCCTGTGCTTTTGTCACGCCCCGCTCCCGCATGAGCGATCGTCCTCGCTAAGGCGTGATGCCGCTCGGGCCTAGGTGCGTCCGTGCAAGGCTATGTCCAGAAACGGCCGATTTGAGCTAGGCCACAGAGTCGCACAAAGTGTCCACATTTGCAGCGAAAGTAAATGAACACAAATTGAAGCGAATTCAACTCTTTATTGATATTCAAGAAGTTTACAAGCGGCGCTAGGCCGATATTACAAATCGCTCAAGCTCTCTCTCTCTGAAAAAAAAGGCGTGCCAAGCGGCTTACAATATGGAATGATTCATGGCGATGTTCCGATACATTATGTCCTGTATATGGTGCTCCAGCTCCTTGCAACGTTCCAAGGCTCCAGAGATAGCTCCGCGCCTTAGCACGTTCGATAGAAGCTCTGCACCCGACGACGTCTCCTGCATCCTGCAAGCAGACTGTGGGGTTATCAGTACATTGTTATGCACTGGTGGGAAGGCTAGCTCGCCCACAATGCTATCATTACCAAACACGTTCTATTTACTTTCTGCACCGTCTATCATTCATTGTCTTTCTAATCTTGCCTTAGGATCAGTTTCATGCATATTTCAACCTATCTCGGTTGCCAATTTCAATGTGTTGCATGGAAAGACATGCACGACTTACCCATACTTACCGTCCGGCCTTCCTTGTCCAAAGTAAATCAAGTTAGTCAACAATTCATAGGAAATAACTTGACGTGATTCATGTGAACTTTCAACGTCAAGGGCGTGTCCCTGCCTCGGGTCCTAGCACGTTGTAGGCGTATTTTCTAACTCCTTTGCCGAAATACTCTCGATTATCTGGTGTGTTATATTCAAGTCTGTTCAGAAGGTACTTCATTTAGTTAACTTAGACTACTTTGATTTCAATGCAAGGACTTGCACGTAGATTGCCACCAGCAAAGCCCACTTAATCTATGCATCGGTCGCTGCATCACAAGCCAATTTGGACATGTCTTCCCCTTTGGTAATTTCTCACCTATCATGGCGTGCGGCTTGGTACACCCTGATAGTCTTTTGAAATACCCGGCCTTACGTCCCCTGGTGGCCAAGCTCGCACTCAGGCCTATACGTAAGCCAAATTTTGATTTCCGTCCAGACCGGCACGTCCTTCACACTTTGATTGTGCCGCTGAAAATACCCTTATTTCGCCTCTCCCCCGTATACGATGGAGGTGTCCACGACCATTTCGTTTATTTGTCATTTTAACTTAACGGCTGTCTCTGCGCCGTAGGCTAACCCTTAGCCTTAATGCGTTATCGACCAGGTTGGCGTCCGTGCAGCGCGGGTAGCGAGCCCCGTTGCACGTGCCCGTCACACCTGTCGCTAACCATTTTTCCTTCTTATCTTTCATTCATTCTTTCTTTCTTTCACTTGTTCGTTCGTTCATATAGATTCATTCATTCATTCATTTATTCGTTGATTCATTCATTCACTATGCAACTTCCCGTGCGGGAGTCGCCTTGGCGACCCATCGGTCCCAAAATCTTTCAATGTTGCTATACTCTACTCGGAACGACTATGTTGATAGTCTTCCCGTTTCATTGTTGTAATCCATTCTATGTTTCATTGTTGAACGCATAAGGAACTCGAAATGTAAGCCCGTGCCTTAGCACAAGCGTGAAGCGCGGTGTGAGAGTTCTCACATTTTCCATATTCTTTTCCATATTCTATACAAGCATACAAGATGGAATTATTCCCTTAGCTAGGTGCGTTGAGTCATTTATTAGCATGCGCAGTGTTATCGCCTAGCGATTCTAGCAAATGTCCGTATTGTTATGTGTCTAGGCTAAGCAAAGACGGGTTCATCGGAGCCACCCACCTTAGCGATGTTCGTATAGGCCGAGCGATACTCCGAGCGCGCCTTTGAAAGTCTAAGTCTGGATTCATCTTGACGGGCCAATGTGTAACGCCCCAGTCCCAAAATACGTAGGACTAGGAACGTAGACATGCCAGCTGTATTCATACGAAGTATACTCCAATATATGGAAATCCTCGTATAAATACATAAGCTGTAAAATGCAGTAGAACCATACTAATCTCATCCACACAAAAATATATGAATAAATGATATCATATAATCAGCCATGAAATTGTCATTTGGTACATGTAGTTGGGCGGAGACAAATCCACTACCAACGATGAAAAGAAATACATAACAAAAGAAAGATTTTGGCGAGTGAAGCGAAGTTGGTCCAAATGCAATCATCCTCGAAGAAATAGCGATGATCACGGCTAGAGCTAGAACACCTGCGAAAGACAATAGCACACACCTAGCGAGATAACCAGGTCCTCAGAGGGACGTAACAAGACACATAAATCATGCCAATAACTGAATAATTAAAGCTCAACAGAAAAGTATATATGACTACACAAATAAAGGTCCTTAACCATTCTATGTGTTAATGCATTTTGAAGACAACGTTCCACACAAGGGCCTCCCGAAGCTAGAAACACGGCGCGTTAGCGTTTCAACCGAGACACTAGTGGCATCTAGAGAAAAGTAACAAATAAATGCACGGCACACTAGCTCTCGGGTGAGTCACTAACGACAGCTAGAGGAAAGTAAATGCACGGCCCATTAGCACTCGACTGAGTCACAAATGGCAGCTAGAGAAAAGTAAATGTGTGAAAGCCCCTGCGCCTAATAACTGTCTTCACCCACCCCATGCACTACTCGTGCTGATCCACACCACGATATTCCTAATAACCGCTAAGTCTTCTAGGCAATTATATGAGCAGTTATACCCTAACGCTCGTCCTGTACGCACCGATGTACGGTCGGTACGCAAGTCCGAATCTATATGAGACACGTGACATCGTGCTACACAAGTGTCGGCCCATGAATGCGGCACAAACAAAGGTGGTCCCTTAACTCTAGGCTAAATACATAAAAAAACTAAAATATAATAATTTGCAACTACATAGGATTTTGAAAGAACTTAGAAATAAACATGCATGATATTGAGCAAGAAATTAAACAGTAAAGGCAAGGTGTCTTGCCTGATGTGTCGCCTGGTGTGGCGCCGAGTGCGGTACAATAATCCGGCAAGTTTCGATTGTCCAATAGCCATGTTCGGTGTGTAACGGTTCGAGGTTGCGGAAAAATAGGAAAACATGATTTAGTCATAAGTAAGTTTGACAACTAGCGGGAATTTGAGGAGAAGAGTATTTATTTTAGAAAAATATTCATACCACTTGAAAATATCTTTTATTAGCCAAAAATAATTTTTAATAGCTACTTGAAAATAATCGATATATATATAGATATACCATTTTTAGGAAACCACATTTTTATTATATATCTAGATAAATACTTGAAGAAAACAAAAATCCTTTTTAACCTAAATTGTAAGTTCGTAAAAATATAAATTTTGGTAGAAAAACTATATTTATTAGCTAGATAAGTATTCGAAAATAATAATAGAATAGAATTTATTTATAATTTGGAAGCTACATTTATATTTTTAGTCAAAAAAAATTTGTATAAGAAATTAAATGCTAAAAAATGATAAACCCTATTTTATACATATTTGTAAATGTTTATACTTATTTATTTCTAGTTTCTATTAAATAAGAAAAGTAATATCCTTAATAATAATAATAATAATAATAATATACAGTAATGATAATAATAATAATATAATAATAATAATAATAATAGCTTTTAAATGTACTTTACTGTTTTCGTTTTCCCCAAACCACACTGAAGGAGAGCGAGAGAGATCAGAGAGGAGTGGGAGAGCGAGGGTTACCAGGGAACTCCGGCGTGCGGTCTCGGGGGGCGACGGCGGTGGCACGCCACGCGAGGAAGGAGGCGGCGCGGCGGAGCCGGGCGTGCCGGACGCGGAGCGGCGGACGTGCGGTCACGGCGGCCGAGCTCGCGGTGGGTTTTAGGGTTTGGGGAAAATTAGGAGCGGGGATCGGCGCGGGCCGTCGCCGGTGACGGCGCGGAGGTGAGGACGAGAGGCCGTGGGGGCTCGGGCACGCGCTTGCCGTGAGCGGCCATGGCTCTCCTGCGAAGCCAGGGGGACTCCGGTGGAGGGGCGCAAGCGGCCACGTGCGGGACGGTGATGGTGAAGGTGGCGGGCGTGCGTGGAGAAGCGGGCGGAAGCTCGGGGGATCTTGTCGGCTCACGCGGTGGTCGACGCGTTGGATCTCGCGGTGGTCGCGGGGATACTCGACGGAGGGGAGCGCTCCGCGGGCAGCGATGGCTGGACCCGCCACCCACCAGGGCTGGCGCGGCTATGGACGGCGGCGACACGGGTCGACCATGCGCGGCCAGGAGGAGGACGCTGAAGCAGGATCCGATCGGGCGGTGGGCGGTGGAGCTCGCCGAGGTGGCGGAGTTCGTCGGCTGGGCGCCGACGGCGAGGAAGTGGGAAGAGCTGCAGGAACTGAGTTCGGCGCGGCGGACGGAAGTTCGGCGGTGGCAGCGCGCGAGGCTGTCGTCGGGCTCGAGGTTAGGAATTCTCCCCCTTCTTCTTCCTGGATGATGGTGGTGGTTATTCTTGGTGGTGGTGGGTGAGTTTTGGCCGGGGTGGAGGTGTTGGTGACGGTGGTTTGGTAGGAGGTGAAGGGGTGGTCGCTGCGGAATCTGCGATGGCGGACGGTGATCTATGGGGGAGGTGTTGGTGCTGTCCTGTGGTCGATAATGGCTGGGCTTGGTGGGTGGTAGACAACGGGGCGATGGCAGAGTGCTGTGGGTGGTGTGGCTGTGGCCGAGTCGGGGTCGGGTGTGTCGGGACGGCCATGATTGGTGGTGTTGGCCAGGTTCTTGGCCAGCAGGGGTTCGGGAGGACGGGATTGGTTGTGGCGAGAGTGTCGGAGCGCCGGGGGTGGTCTGTGCCAGGGAGGGTTGTCGTGCTGCGAGAAGAGCGGGGGCAGCAGAGTCAGGACGGGAGGAGTCTGTACACGTGTCCTGCGAGACACGGGACGAGTCGGTGTCCGAAACTGTCGGACACGGATGCAGGATGTAATTGTACTAGAAATATAGTAGAAGAAAGAAAAAGACGACACAGACACGATGCACTATGGATATTTGGTAGAGAATGGATTGTGAAAAATTGATGGAATTTATGGAGGAGTACCTGCCTATTTATAGGATGTAGGAATTCCCATTAGGATAAGGATTTGGATTTGTTTAAATTCCCCCGTGGATAATACGTTATTTAAAACAATTAAATCCAAATCCAAATACAAATCCAATTTAAATCAAATTAAATTTCTAGTATAAAATCAATGAGATAAATCAATTTCAAATATTTAACTATTTAAATAAATCCAAAATTTCAAATCAAGGTTTAAATGGCCACAATAACTTCCAAATATATTTTCAAAATACCAATATAATAATTTCGAAAATAATAAATATTTTTAAATAAACTTTTTGAATAATAAAATATTAATATTAATAAATCTCGAAAATATTTTTATTTAAAATAGATAATAAATAATACGAAATATATGTATGCACGAATAATGCATATATGATTATGCTTTTCCTAGTATACAATAAAATATTATTTATGATTAATAACTGCTAAAAAACAAAGGTCTTTTATAACAAAATAATAATTATATAATATTTTGAAAGTGTATAATAAAATAGAAATTTTTTTTTCTAAAATATGTACACTCGCACATTCGTACTCAACGAGCAACTACGAAAAATAAAATTTCGTGTGCGCGACGTACAATACGACTATGCGACGTACAATACAATTGATTTAAATCAGTACCAAATTAAATAATAAAAAAATATATAGTAGAAATTTAGGGGGTTATACAATGTAAGCCTTGCATCGATTCTTCTTCAGATCGATGCCAACTCTTCGGGTCGACGGCTCGTTTGAGTCGTTGCACTTGCCGTTTGAATCGGCGTTCCGCTAGGGCGGAGAGGGTCATTACATAATACACCACTCACAAATAAGTCTCGTCCTCGAGACTTTCTGAGTGCAGGTCTCCTACCGTTCCTTGACTCGTGTCGTCACGTTTCTTAGACAATCCTTATCGAATGGCTTTATCGTTCGATGGCATCGAACCATGCTCGGTACCTTTCCAAGTTCCGTGTCGCATACGTTTGGTCGATTTTATTGAATAACTTTCATTCATTTTAGAGTTGATGGCACTTATTCAATTCAAGTGTTTCTTCGATTTGGTTGCTGTTCGACGTATCATGGGACTGAAACGGTCGTACAGGGAGCGTTGTAATTTATCAAACTCGAGAGTCGTAGGCTGAGGCAAACTCACTCATACATTCATGCGCATCTCAACACCCACTTGCAGCTGCATTCGAGTTCATCATATCGCTGAGTTTGGATCATGCACGCATTCAAGGCGTCCCCCGAATACGTACATTTCAACCAAGCTTAGTGACTAGCGAAGTCGGACAAGCTACTCGTGATAGTTCGATTTGCCGATCGTTTTGCTAACTTCGATTTAAAACCGAACTCATGTGTGTATCACATATCGTTTATCTCGATCCTCGAAAAATGATTCGATTCGCTTCTCAAGCGTTCTGTCTATGAAATCAATACGACTTCTTCTTAGCGGAGTCGACCAAGTCTTAAGTACCTTTCGTCCGATTCGAAACCAAGTATTGCACTTCATCGAGTACGTCTTCCTATCAATGATTCAATTGTTTATCCCAACTTTACTTGTGCATCATTCATTCCTATCATTCGTTTGTTTGGGGCCAATCTCGTCGTCGCCACGCACACTCCCTGTTCCCCGTCCTACTCTAAGTCTTGCTGCCCCAAGTCTAGTCCGGTCGGACGATACAGTAAGGTCAATCGCACGTTCAATCACTCGGCATAGGGTCGTCCGCCATCACCGACTGTCATCTCACAGGGTCATAGTTACAAGTCAAGTTGTGGCTCATCGTGGCAAGGTCGTTGCACGACGCTCGCCCCAAATCCTAGGTCAAACCATTTGTTGTTTGTACGGGAGTTTCTACCCAAGTTCGTTTCGCTCAAATTCTAAACATCGAGCAACGTTCACCTATTCGCATCACACATCTCCGCTCCAAGTCCGAGCTCGTTTAGGAAAGTCATCCTACGATAGGTTGTCCTTAACCGAATCCTCGACATGTCAATACGTATGTCCACACTAGCAATTATCGTAGCGTCTATCTCCTCAAGTGTGTTTGATACATCCACCTATCCATCCTATCCAATTCACGTATCGATCACAAGGTCATCTAGTCTTGCAATATGTCGTGCCCGATCTCACGCAAGTCTGATTATCCACCCACGGACATGATCACCAGTCAACGTTCGCAGATAATCGTCTCATCGGGACGTAACTTGCGTTGAATCTAGACTACTCGTTTTCGATACGCGGACTGGGTCTACTCAATCCTCAAGTTTTTTTTTCTTATTCTTCAATCGCAAGTCCTAACAATCCTCGAATTTACCTTCGCTTCAAACACAAGTCGGAGCAATCAAAATTGCCATGTCAAGGTATTTCGAGTTCGATCATTCCCGCTGGACATGAATCACCATGCCAAACGCTCACGCGAATGATCGTCCCAATCCAACGTGACGCATGTGCGAGGCTGGAGTTGCGCTCGTGCAAGACAAGATCGTTGTCGTTGTGGTTATCACCGAACAATCAAGTCACTTTCCTTCCTCATTCCAAACATTCATTTCCAATATAGCATCCTTCAAAACAATAACTTCTAACACGATCATCATTCATCGAATCAGGAGTACCCCCGAGTTATCGTACATCGATCTTGATACGCCTCAATACCATCGATGATGTACATAAACCTGACGATCTTCCTTTTGCAACGAATTCCAAGTCGTGCAACTTAATTTCCTCACATTAACATTGTGCGTTAACTCTTCATCGAGCACATCAATTTCAATTCCTTAGTCATTCTCGTATCTTCAAATCAACGTTCCTATGCAGCTATCTTCCGACCGTGCTATTCCCGATATCGTCCATGAGTAATTCACCTTAACTCAAGTTTCAATCCATTCAAATAAATTCAAAATCGCATGCACGCTCTTCTATGTTTCCTCGACCAAGACCTCCATT